>ML789104.1:383376-421111 GCA_009831015.1 Picea engelmannii | reverse complement strand
TTGAATGACAACACCCCAAACTAAGTTTAGCTCGCAAGTGGGCTTTCCATATGTTGTTAAGTTTTGGTTCCTCAAAATGTGAAAAAACTTGAGTTTGTCAAAAACCTAAACTTCTTGTAGGATTATTTTCACTAGGTGAGCAAGGTTAGGATGCTTGGGGAGGGACTTGTGATGAACTACTTTGAGAATAATCATTGATTTTCCCACCACATATGCCTCACAAATCCCTTAGGTCTTGGAAAATAAGAGGCCTTTATAGAAGGACAATTCATCCACTCCATTATTCGAGGAAATCCCACCCCCCCAAGCATATTTAGTTTCTTGATTTCCCTTGGAGCCAATGATGACACCCCTCCCCCATCCCCGCACCTACCACCCAAGAAAAATTACCTCTTTCGTATTCAAATCATGGTATTAAAAGGTAGGGACTAAGATGCACACAACCCTTGTTCATTTTATGCATAAATTATATGATTGTAACATCAATTTTTGTTCCTCTTTTGTCTCCCAAGTTTAATATTGGCTTGAAAAAATTCAAAAAATAGATGAGTGAGAGGAGCCCAAGAGAATTGGTGCAGCATTATTATTGAGAACATGTGAACTAATTATATCTACAAAGATATGTCAGAATCAATTTCAGGACATGCAATGGGTAATCTAGCTAAAATCGCAATGAATTTCTACTTAATCACAATGAATTTCTCCTTAAATTTTCTAGATGCATGTTACCTTTGTAAATTATCTTTGGGTCCTTGAAGAGACATTTACATGTACATGTATAGGAGATGGATAATTTTTTGCTCCGTTATGTATAGCTAATAAATATTTTTTCATATCCATCCATGATGGTGAAAAACCTTGATTTTATAAAGTCTAAAAATTAATTAATTGTCATATATGATGGACATATTGGTCGCCCATTTTTATGGGATATAATAAATCACATATCTTATAAGCTATAATTAAACTTAGGTTCCTATCTTCTTTGTGTATATGGGCGATAAAGCATTTTTCAACATGGAGTATCGACTAAAATAAATGTTCAATTAGCCATGAGAGGCCTGCTAATCCTATTGGTTGTTAGTTCCATGCAATGTTTGTATTTCACCTACATTTCCTTACCATTCCCTCGCATGCATACAATTGAATGGATATAGATTGGGAAAGTGGAGATGTTACTAAAGTAAAATACAAAATTCATATTTTTGTATAATATGCATTACATATTATACTAAGACAATTTCGACTATCTTGATTGGCCAATTCTAACCATCTTTACTAACCAATACCTTGTGATTAGCCTATTATGCTAGAAAAGAGAAAACATTTTCATGCATATTAGACAATGCTTTCCCTTCAGAGTCAGCAGTTCAAATTTCGTCAAGGTGAGGTCAACATGCCACACAAAATAATAAACCTTGAGGGGAAATATTTTTTCCAAGAAACAAAATGTATTTATATTTGAGATAAACAAAAATAAAATACTCAAGTGCTCTAGGCATAGCCTAAAAAGGAAATCCAAAGATAGATATATTTATAATCTTTCACTATAGTTCCATAAAGATCCACAACTTTCATAATATCACATGTGCTATCTATCAAGTAATTGGAAATAAATAGTAGACTTTAAAAGTCTTGTGTATTGAAAAACTACAGGTTTAAAAGGAGTTCGGAAATCATTAAATGAAAATTGTTGTAAAACCATTCTTTGGCCATCTTGTAATTCTTCCAAGTAACTATAAAGCTCATGTAGATGAATTCCTTTCTTTGAGAGATGATTTGCAACCTTGTTGTGATCTCTCTATATATGAGTATAGCCTACCCAAAGAAATTGATTAGATATTGCTTTTAATTGTTGTACTAGTGGAAGGAAAGAATTAGTTTTTACTTGGAGGCTTCCTTTCATCCAATTAATGATCATAGATGAATCACCCGTGACCTGAAGCTTATCAATCCCTTTGTCCAAAGCAGATTTTAGTAAGTAGAATTATGCCTTGAATTCCCCTTGGTTATTTGTTCCTCTTCCTATATTACCTTTGACCTGAATTTTGTGCATCTATGAAGATATAGAATGAAGCCAATCCCACAACTAGAATCTAGGCCTTGACAAGCCCCATCAAAATATATACATGCTAAAGACTTGTCCATTTCTATCTACAATAGATTTCTTTGTGGTCTAACCTTTGGAATAACCTTATAATAAGCAAGTAAAGAATCAACCTGGGAAACTACCCAAAAAGTGGGAATCACTTTTCTTCAAACAAAATAGAGTTTCTAACTATCCATATTCCCCACAGAAACAGAAATGGGATTTCCGTAAAGAAATTTAGATCATGTTGAGTAAACCAAACATTAAGACATGTATCTATGGATTCACATTTTCAAAGGTTCTGGATACCTAAGAGATCCTTAACCTGAACCCAAATGTTCTGAGAAAAATTACAATGCAAGATTAAATGTGAAGTGTTTACCTCATTGCACCTGCAAAGTAAACAAATGCTTGGACCTACTCTATTTAATATTTGAAGGGCTTCCCATGTTAAAATTTTATTGTTCAATATGAGCCACTTAAACAACTTACACATGGGAGGGGCCTTAACTTTCCAAAGTTTCCACCACCACCATTTTTCATCATCTGATCTTTGTCCAAAAAATGTTTATTATTCAAGACTAGGGATATAATTCCCCCTGCTCCATTCAGAGCCTAGATTAATTTATCCAGGACATTGTTCAATATTATATGTTCCTTATTGAGTTCTATTAAAAAGTGATCCCACCTTTCATCCAAATTTCCTCCTAGGCCAAGATTGGATACCTTTCTCTAGCCTTGGGATCATAGGGATGTGTCATATGGGTTGTTCATCAAATTAAGTGTAAATCTACCAATTACATGTAGGTGTTGTATGATTTCGCCAATCAGGAATATGTCTCTACCACACCCCATTGTTGCATTCTCCCCCACTCTTACTTGTGATCCATCTCCCACTCACCATGCCAAATAAGAGCCTATGATTGGGAAGGCTAGTTTCATTTCCTTCCACCGGTTGGATACATTCACTATACTCTTCCTTTCCTTTCTAATACAGTCCAAGAGATTCCTTGGAGCAATGTAGTTTTGTATAATAATCGTTTTCTACAAGCTATCCTTTGTGATGATATTCCATATTGATTTTGTTGGTAGATATTTACCAAATAAATATATGTTATTCAACCCCAAACCCTTGAGGGATTTTAGAGATGCAATCATATGCCACTTAACCATATGATTCCCTATGTACTCATGGCTCACTTACCACATAAAATTAAAAGAAAACTTTCTAATTTTTTCAAGAATACCTTTGGGTATATGAGCTAGAGTGTGTCAGTATATTGAAATAGCTTATAGGACCGACTTTATCAGACCAATCTACCTCCCCTGGAGAGCCACTTCTTGCACCAAAAAGAGATGTATTTTTCAATTTTAGGAAACAACCAGTACCAATATGCCTTTTCATAGCAATTTGGCTTAAGAGTAAATCCTTCATGCTTAAACCCTTCTAACATTTGTAAGTGTTGAAAAGGAAAACACTCTCTAATACCCAAATCCTAAATACCCTCCAAACCAATTGTTTAAAATGCATGTTTATTTCCATGCATGTAGCCTTGTTTTAAAGCTATAAAATGTTCTTGAAATATCAACCCTCCCTTTCTAATCCAAAACATAATAGTAGAACATCGTCTACCGACAGTAAGTGTATGAGTTCCTCAGATCTTATTATCACACCTTTGATTTTTCTCATTCTCCTAGCTTCATTGGTTGATCTATTTAATCCCTCTGATACCAATAGAAATAGGTAGGGTGAGAGTGGCCATCCTTATCTAAGTCCCTTTGAAGACATAAAGAAGTTTGGTGTTGATCCATTAATCAATAATGCAAAGGAGGTCATAGTCACACATCCCATAATCCACTTGACCAAAGGAAGTAAGAACCCTATGTGAATTAAGAGTAAGGGAAGGTACAACCATGAGACCCTATCATATGCCATAAAAATATCTAGCTTGATCATTGTTGTTGAAATATGTGAGGTTTTGATAGTGCATAATCACTCTTATTTTGATCTTATAGCCTCATGTATCTGGCACCCTTCTAATAAGTCGAACTACTCAAGAGAGATTACTTCTGAGAGGACAATCTTCCGTCTAACAGCAATGACTTTGGAAATAATTTTGCAAATGTAGTTGGATAGGGAGATAGGCCTAAAGTTGCCAAAAGTCTTAGGACAATCCACTTTTGGGATGAGAGCAATAAAAGTGGAATTGAAAGATACACGCATTCTCTCATAAATTATCACTTCTTCTACAACTCTGATCAAGTATGTTGTTCCTAAGATTGAGTCTACGGCTCAAAGAATAATGTTAGTCATCAAAGGTTTTAAATGAAATGTTTTTATGAGTGTCTTTTCTACCTTCAGTTTTTTAAGAAATGATCTTTAAATGAAATTAATAATAAAACAGTACAGAGGTTGTATCTCATTATCTGAGTCGTAATTATAAAATCAAATGATGTAGAAAGATTTACAAAACTATTAAACAAATTCAGGTATCAATTACGGATAAGTCTCGCCTTGTTTGCAGTAGAAGAAAAGTAGAAGATGCACCCTTGAACGGGATATAAATATGCAGTAATTCACACAGATCACAGGTCTTGTTTTACTCACAATAATAACAAAGGAAAAAAAAATCACTGAATGAACTCCTGGTGTAATATTATCACAGTAGATGTAGTACTAAATTACAATCAATCACTCTTCAAGAATTACAGAAAGAAATTCAGATAAATGGAAACACATAGGGAACACATAACTCAAATTGAACGAAACTTGAAATCTTTATCTGTACTTGTATTAATACTCAAAAAAGAGTTTCTCTATTACATTTAGCAAGAAGCCGCCATGAATAGATCTTAAATCTATCTATTTATACAAAATCTATCACAACTGAAAATTGTTGGATTTATTACAATATTTGACTAAAAATAGAATACATCTAAATAAAACAACAACATGCAAATATTGTTGAGTTTTGTTGGTGCTTCCTCTATCTCTTCGTTTGCTGGTAGATGTGCTTGTTTTTCTTTAATCTTTGAGTTGGATACACATGTCTGTTAGGGCCACCATAATCATTCAGCTTGTTGTCTTGGCCATTTGATCTCGTTGCCATCTGTCCCTTCGAGTGTGTTCAGTGGGGCAAGGAATTGCAGTTGAGGACATGGGGGGGATAATTAAATGAATATCTCAGTGTTGGCTCATTAAGGGACGGATAACGGCTATAGGGAAGAGTAAATTTTCATGAAAAGAATGATGGGAGAACAATTTTCCAATGAGGAGGTGGGATGCAAGAATGCAGGTGGTAGGGTAGGTGGGGTAAATGGTGGTTGCAGGGTGAAAGGTGAAGTGGGTGAAGAAGGTGGACGTTGTGTATGCTTGTTCATTTTCTCCCAACTACACTCGTGTTTCCATGTTCAATGCATTGGGTGCACCTATCCATTAATGCTACCATGAACCTTGATCTAGGTGGATATCGGTGGCCACCCACCTTTTCCAGCTGTCTCAAAATAGCTTTCTAGCAATTTTGATAATTTACTATTTTTAGCAGTTTTTCGGCTCCTGAACTTTCGAAGCCGTTTTGAGGCCCTAAACGACGTTTTTTGGGGTATGTTGCTCACAAAATTTCATGATGAAATTTTGTGCAATTGTTGTAGTCCTCAGATAGATATTTAAAATGAGCTATTATATGCCTAAAATGGAGATCATATGCAAACGTTACGACCCCGAGAACTTGATGTATTGACTTACCCAAACGGGGCCCACAAGACTTTTGGCACTTCATCTCCTAGGGTTAGGTTTTTGGATGTTTAGGGTTTTTGAAACTCCTGTTTATGGTAAAAATGCCTTGAGAGCCTGATTGTAATAATCTTCTTATGAATGAGCGCAACCGTCACATCTCTTCTCAGAGATAAGCCGCCACCATTCTAGCAAGCTTGTTTCCGCTGCATTTTATAGTTTCAGCTTATTTCATTATTAATAGAAAATCAGTTTTCCTGTATCTATGTTATTTTGTGTTAAGAATCTGTAATAATCTGTATTCATTTCATTTTGCTCATAAAATCTAAATCAGTGGTATCAGAGTGGTCTGTTCCTTTTCGTCTTAATGCATGTCCCCAACGAGGTCAGAGTACAAAGAGTTGGGTCTTGAGCTTGTTTCTCTTAAGGACAAAATTTCTCGCACGCCCAAGCGACCTCTCATGGAAGGAGAAAAGAAAGATGATGGGACAGGAGATCCTTTCAAACTGTTGATTGAGGAATCCCTCACGCGACAGAGGAATGAGATGATGGATAGTTTCGCGCAAATCCTTCGGTGACTACCAACAGGTGACGCATCTTCTTCAAGCGGAGGCGCCACCCCCTTCAAGGTACAAATAAACTTCGATATTCCTATATTTGAAGGTCATATAGATGCAGATGTTGTAAACAAGTGATTGAATCTGCTAGAAGGGTATTTTTCTATCCATAACTTCTCAAATAGAGAAAAGATTACTTTTGCGCTCCTCAAAGCCGTCCCCCATGTCAAAGATTGGTGGGAAACGTCTTGTGAGAAAAAGGAAACAGAGGAACCCTCATTATTTACAGTCACAACCACCTGAGATTCCTTCAGGGATGCTATTAAGGAACAATACTACCCTATCAGAAGTTATGACAACTTATATACCAAATGGACCACACTGCGGAAAGAAAGAGACCAAGCAGTGCCATATTTCACAAATATCTTCCATACCTTATGTACCAAGTTGGGTATCAAAGATTCAGAGTGACATCTGGTGCTCAAGTATCGCGGTGCTCTGCATAGATACATCCAGACCAAAATGGAATTTCTAGACATCTCATCCTTGGGCACAGCCTGCCGATATGCTGTCAAAATCGAGCAGAAGCTCAAACAAAAGACGCGGCAATTTGGGCCTAGGAATCCCTCACAAAAAAAGCCAGAAAAGGGCGGCCCGAACCCATAGAATAAAGGACAGAGCAAAGATGGATAGTATCAGGAAAACCAATCCAAGTCGCAAGCAAAGAAGGACACTGGAAAGACAAAGAAAGATATTGGGAAGTGGTGCGACTTCCATAAGAGCCCTTGGCATAACACTGTTGATTGTCGCTCAAAGCAGTCGTTGGTGGCTGAAGTGAAAGCCTCTGACTCAGATGCGGATTCTGACTCTGAGCCAGAACCAGAAAGGGGAAGACGTATCATTGACGCAGAACCTAGTGCCACCGTTGCTACCACCAAGTTCCAGCTTGGTGAACCAGATGAACCAGAAGAAGGAGAGTGTCTCTTCCATTCACAAGTGTGGGTAAAAGGCACCCTACTGCACTTCATCATTGATAGCGGTAGCCAGAAGAACCTCATCTATGTAGAGGTTGTCAAGCGGTTGGCCCTCCCACAATGCCTCACACATAACCCTACAACATTAGATGGCTCTACCAAGGACACGATCTTCGCGTCAGTCAACAGTGTCGACTGCCATACGACATCAAGCCCTTCAAAGACGAAGTATTATGTGATGTTTCTCCTCTCGAAGTTTGTGATGTTCTTTTGGGCCAAACTTATTTATGGAAACGTCATGTTGTATATGAGTTTAGGCCTCGTAGTGTTATTATTACTTTGAACAGGAAATTGTACAGGATACCTGAGGTAGTCTCACCTAGTGTTATTTCCTTGATCTTCGCTAAGCAATGCAGGAAGGTAATCTCTCAGACGGGGAAGTTTGTCTTCTTCATTATTCGCTCTCAGAATAAGTGAAAGATCACAGCCACATCCAAGGTCTCTACGGCTGACCTCTCCACACAACAAAAGCAAGTAGATAAGGTCATGGAAGAATACTTGAATATCTTCTCCTCACTTACCGAGGTACCTTTGCACTGCCAAGTCAAGCACCCCATCAATATGACCCCCGATGCATCACTTCCCAATGGGCCAGTCTATCGTCGCTCTCTGTTAGATAAAGAGGAGATGAAGTGAAAAATCCAAGAACTTCTCCACAAGGGGCACATCCGTCCCATCTCATCACCTTGCGGGAGCCCAATCGTGCTAGTAAAAAAGATAGATGGAACCTGGCAACTCTGCATTGATTACCAGGCTCTGAATAAAATCACAGTCAGAAACCGGTACCCGATTCCCCGAATTGATGACCTCCTTGATCAACTCACAGGGGATAAATACTTCAGTAAGATTGATCTGAAGTCTGGCTACCACCAGGTCCCGATAGAACAGACAAATGTATGGAAGACTGCCTTCAAGTCAAAGGAAGGCCTTTCTGAATGGTTAGTCATGCCCTTTTGTTTGACAAATCCTCCGACCACTTTCATGAGGATGATTGACGATATCCTACGACCATTCACCAATAATTTTGTAGTGGTGTATCTGGATGAGATTCTCATTTATAGCAAGACTTGGACTGAACACTTGCAGCATATTCAACAGGTTTTGCACACCCTACGGCAGCACAAGCTATACGCCAACTTGGAAAAATTCTCCTTCGACATGGACAGGGCCCATTACCTGGGCTACATCATTCATCAGCATGGTGTACATGTGGATCCAGCCAAGATCCAAGTCGTCCGTGACTAGCCATCCCCAACCACACTCACTGAGCTTCGGAGCTTCTTAGGCCTTGACAATTTCTACCGCAATTTTGTGTTGGGATTCTCCCATATTGCATGGGCCCTCAACCAAATCACCAGGGGTGGTGGTAAGGAAACATTTGCATGGGGCCAGTCCCAACAACAAGCGTTCGATGATTTGAAACAACGCTTATGCTCATCCCTAGTAATTTCACTACCAGACCTCCAACATCCCTTTGAGATCGATACATATGCTTCAGACTATGTTGTGGGCATCATTCTCACTCAGCACGGCCACCCCATGGCCTATCATAGTGAGACACTATTCGATGTTGTTCGTAAGTACCCTACTTATGACAAAGAAATGTACTCCATTGTGTAAGCATGTCGCCAATGGATACATTACATTCTTGGGAAGGAGATAGTCATCCACACTGATCATAATCCACTACAGTTTATGCAGACACAAGGAAACCTGCAGAATGACCGCCATCAAAAGTGGTCCACATACTTGTAGCAATTCCACCTCAACATCAAGTACAAAACAGGAATCACCAATCGCGTCGTTGATTGCCTCGGCAGACCAACAGTCGCGGAACTCACCGCGATGCTAGACTCTTGTAGCCATGAGACCTCTGGATGGCCCCAACTCTATGAGACAGACCTAGAGTTCGCCACAACCTACCAAATGTTGGGTGCAAACATAGTTGTCGATAATTTCTATCTTTAGGATGGGTTGTTGTATCGTCTAGGCCATATATATGTTCCATCAAGCGAGAAAGCGAAGCTGATCTGGGAATCCCACTACAGTCGGGTGGTCAGACACTTTGGCGTCGAAAAAACAGTGGCGATGCTACAGAAACATTTCTACTGGCCAAAACTCTAACATGAAGTCAGCAAGTATATCAGGTCTTGCACTACCTGTGCTATTGCCAAACCAACCACTAAGAAACAAGGCCTCTACACCCCTCTTCCTACTCCTAAAAGGCCATGGGAATCCATCTCAATGGACTACATATCAGGCCTCCCGTCCACCAAGCGGGGAAATGACTGTGTTTTTGTGGTTGTTGACCGCTTTTCTAAAATGGTGATTCTGGTTGCCTGTAAGAAGAGCATCACAGCAGAGGCCACTGCCAAGCTCTTCTTTGAACGGGTCTGGGTACATTTTGGACTCCCACAAACCATTGTCTCAGACAGGGATAGTTGATTTCTCAACACATTATAGTTGAGCCTCTAGTCACAGCTGAACACCAAGCTAAACAAATCCACAGCTTTCCACCCCAAGACAGATGGCCAAACCGAGGTCGTAAATCGAATGGTTGTGCATATCATTCACATGTTTAATTAAAAGAACCCTTCCACATGGGATGAGATCCTTCCCTATGTTTAGCATAGCTACAACCAAGCCCTGCATATCTCAACTGAACACAGCCCCTTTCAGGTGGGGTTGTGGATTCCAACCATTGGGTCCCATAGATGTGGCACTTCCCCTTGCGGTCACCTCAACCGATTCCTCTCCGGTTCTAACTGAAGTTGACAAATCCACCTCGTTCATTGATCAGATCTAGCACCTCTGCCAAAAGGTTCAGGATATCCTACAGAAGTCCAATGACAAGTATAAACAACGTTGTGATCAACATCGGGTGCCACACAAGTTTCAGGTGGGAGACAAACTTTGGTTGCACTTGCAGAAAGAACGCCTTACAGGAACCCATCGGCAGCTTTGCCCACTCCATTATGGGTCATATACCATCAGCAAGGCTATGGGGGATAATGCTTTTGAGCTCAACATTCCTCCTTTCCTTGGCTTGCACCCAGTGTTCAACGTGGACCTCCTTCGGCCTTATTTCCCACCATTATTGGACACCTCAGATCTAGCAGAATAGCTAACACCAATAGATATCAACCCCAATTGCATACAACAGGCATCCAGTGATCATATTATGGACACACATATCAAGGGCACTCGACAACAAAGGATCCAGCTTTATCGAGTCGTCAAAGCAGGGCAGCTCCTGCACCAAGGCAAGTGGCTCACCCGGGGCCAAATTCAGCAGAAATTTCTTCATCTGATGGCGGAAATCAACGTAATGGAGACCATTTATTCCTAATGAGGGAGGATTGATCCAAGTGGATATCAGTGGCCACCCACCTTTTCCAACTGGATCAAAACAACTTTCTAGCAATTTTGATAATTTACTGTTTTTAGTAGTTTTTCGGGTGCTGAACTTTCGAAGCCATTTTGAGTCCCTAAATGACGTTTTTTGGAGTATGTTGTATTCCTCGGATAGATATTTCCAATAGGCTATTATACGCCTAAAATGGAGATCGTATGCAAAAGTTACGACCCCGGGAAGTTGATGTACTGACTTACCCAAACGGGGCCCACATGGATTTTGGTGCTTCATCTCCTAGGGTTAGGTTTTTGGATGTTTAGGGTTTTTGAAACTCCTGTTTATGGTAAAAATGCCTTGAGAGCCTGATTGTAAACATCTTCTTGTGAATGATCACAGCCGTCACATCTCTTCTCAAAGATAAGCCGCCACCATTCCAACAAGCTTGTTTCCGCTACATTTTACAGTTTCAGCTTATTTCATTATTAATAGAAAACGGGTTTTACTGTATCTCTGTTATTTTGTATTAAGACTCTATAATAATCTGTATTCATTTCGTTATGCTCATAAAATCCAGATCAGTGGTATCAGATCGGTCTACTCCTTGTTGTCTTAATTCATGTCCCCAACGAGGTCAGAGTACAAAGAGTTGGGTCTTGAGCTTGTTTCTCTTGAGGACAAAAGCTCTCACACGCCCAAGCGACCTCTCATGGCAGGAGAAAATAAAGATGATGGGATAGGATTTCCTTTCAAACTATTGATTGAGGAATCCCTCACGCAATAGAGGAACGCGATGATGGATGGTTTCGTGTAATTCCTTCGGCAACTACCAACAGGCGACGCATCTTCTTTGAGCAGAGGCACCACCCCCTTCAAGGTACAAATAAACTTCGATATTCCTATATTTGAAGGTCATATAGACGAAGATTTTGTAGACAAGTGGTTGAATATGCTAGAAAAGTATTTTTCTGTCCATAACTTCTCGAATAGAGAAAATATTACTTTTGCGCTCCTCAAAGTCATCCCCCATGTCAAAGATTGGTGGGAAACGTTATGTGAGAAAAAGGAAACAGAGGAACCCTCATTATTTATAGTCACAACCACCTGGGATTCCTTTAGGGATGTTATTAAGGAACAATACCACCCTGTCGAAAGTTATGACGGCTTATATACCAAATGGACCACACTACAGCAAGAAAGAGACAAAGCAGTGCCAGATTTCATAAATATCTTCCATACCTTGCGCACCAACCTGGGTATCAAAGATTCGAAGTGACATCTAGTGCTAAAGTATCACGGTGCTCTGCATAGATACATCCAGACCAAAATTGAATTTATAGACATCTCATCCTTGGGTGCGACCTACCAATATGTTGTCAAAATCGCACAGAAGCTCAAACAAAAGACGCGGCAATTGGGCCTGGGAACCCTTCACAAAAAAATCTAGGAAAGGGCGACCCCAACCCACAGAACAAAGGACAGAGCAAAGATGGGAAGTATGAGGACAACTAGTCCAAGCCACAAGCAAAGAAGGACACTGGAAAGACAAGTAAAAATACTGGGAAGTGGTGTGACTTCCATAAGAGCCCTTGGCATAACACTGTTGATTATCGCTCAAAGCAGTCATTGGTCACCGAAGTGAAAGCCTTTGAATCAAATGCAGATTATGACTCTGAGCCAGAACCAGAAAGGGGAAGACGGATCATTGACACGGAACCCAGTGCCACTGTTTATACCACCAAGCTCCAACCTGGTGAACAAGACGAGCCAAAAGTAGGAGAGAACCTCTTCCATTCGCAAATGTGGGTAAAAGGCACCCCGGTGCACTTCATAGTTGATAGCGGTAGCGAGAAGAACCTCATCTCTGCAGAGTTCGTCAAGTGGTTGGCCTTGCCCACAATGCCTCACCCACAACCCTATACCATTGGATGGCTCCGCCAAGGAAGCAATTTTCGCGTCAGCCAACAGTGTCGACTGTCATACGGCATCAAACCCTTCAAAGACGAGGTATTGTGTGATGTTTCTCCTCTTGAAGTTTGTGATGTTCTTTTGGGCCAACCTTATTTATGGAAATTTCATGCTATATATGATTATAGGCCTCGTAGTGTTATTATTACTTTGAACAGAAAATTGTATAGGATACCTGAGGTAGTCCCACCTAGTGTTATTTCCTTGATCTCTGCTAAGCAATGCAGGAAGGTCATCTCTTAGATGGAGAAGTTTGTCTTCTTCATGATTCTCTCTCAGAATAAGCGAAAGATCACAGCCACATCCAGGGTCTCTGCAGTCGATCTCTCTACACAGCAGAAGCAAGTAGATAAGGTCGTCGAAGAATACTCATATATCTTCTCCTCACCTACCGGGGTACCTCTGCACTTCCAGGTCAAGCACCCCATCGATATGACCGCCGGTGCACTGCTTCCCAATGGGCCAGTCTATCATCACTCTCTATTAGAGAATGAGGAGATCAAGCAAAAAATCCAGGAACTTCTTCACAGGGGGCACATCCATCCCATCTCATCACCTTGTGGGAGCCCAGTCATGCTAGTACAGAAGAAAGATGGAACCTGGTGACTCTCCATTGATTATCGGGCTCTGAATAAAATCACAGTCAGAAACCGGTACCCGATTCCCCGAATCAACGACCTCCTTGATCAACTCACATGGGGTAAATACTTCAATAAGATTGATCTGAAGTTTGTCTACCACCAGGTCCCAATAGAAAATACAGATGTATGGAAGATTGCCTTCAAGTCAAAGGAAAGCCTTTTTGAACGGTTGGTCATGCCCTTTGGTTTGAAAAATGATTCAGCCACTTTCATGAGGATGGTGGACGATATCCTACAACCATTCATCAATAATTTTGTAGTGGTGTATATGGATGACATTCTCATTTACAACAAGACTGGAGCCGAACACTTGCAGCATATTCAGTAGGTTCTGCACACCTTGTGGCAACACAAGCTATACGCCAAATTGGAAAAATGCTCCTTTGGCATGGACAAGGCCCATTACCTGGGCTACATCATTCATCAGCATGGTGTACATATGTATCCAACCAAGATCCAAGTCATCTGTGACTAGCCAGCCCCAACCACACTCACTGAGCTTCAGAGCTTCTTGGGCCTTGCCAATTTCTACCACAGGTTTATGTTGGGATTCTCCTATATTGCATGGGCCCTCAACAAAATCACCAGGGGTGGTGGTAAGGAAACATTTGTGTGGGTTCATTCCCAAAAACAAGAGTTCGATGATTTGAATCACTGCTTGTGCTCATCCCCAGTACTTACACTACCAGACCTGCAACATCCCTTTGAGATCAAGACAGATGCTTCAGACTATGTTGTGGGTGTTGTTCTCACTCAACATGGCCACCCCGTGGCCTATAATATGAGACACTACTTAATGTTGTCTATAAGTACCCTACTTGCGAAAAAGAAATGTACTCCATTATGCAAGCCTACTGCCAGTGGAGAAATTACATTCTTAGGAAGGAGACGATCATCCACACTGATCATAAGCCAGTGCAGTTTATGCATACACAAGGAAAACTGTAGAATGACCGCCATCAAAAGTGGTCCACATACTTGCAGCAATTCCACCTCAACGTCAAGTATAAAACAAGAATCAACAATCACGTCATTGATTGCCTCAGCAAACCACCAGTCGCGGTGCTAGACTCTTGCGGCCATGAGACCTCTAGATGGCCCCAACTCTATGAGACAGACCCGAACTTCACAACCACCTACCAAATGTTGGGTGAAAACATAGTTGTCGATAATTTATATCTTTAGGATGGGTTGTTGTGTCGTCTAGGCCATAGTTTTGTTCTATCAAGCGAGTGAGCGAAGATGATCTAGGAAGCCCACTACAGTCGGGTGGCAGGACACTTTGGCGTCGAAAATACAGTGGCAATGCTACAGAAACATTTCTACTGGCTGAAACTCGGACATGAGGTCAGCAAGTATATCAAGTCCTGCACTGTCTGCGCTATTTCCAAACCAACCACTAAGAAACAATGCATGTACACCCCTCTTCCTACTCCTGACGGACCATGGGAATCCATCTCAATGGACTACATGTCGGGCCTCTCATCCACTAAGCGGGGAAATGATTGTGTTTTTGTGGTTGTTGACGACTTTTCTAAAATGGTGATTCCAGTTGCCTGCAAGAAGAGCATTACAGCAGAGGCCACTGCCAAGCTCTTCTTTGAATGGGTCTGGGTACATTTTGGACTCCCACAAACCATTGTCTCAGATAGGGACAGTTGATTTCTCATCACATTCTGGTCGAGCCTCTGGTCACTGTTGGACACCAAGCTAACCAGATCCATGGCCTTCCACCCCCAAACAGATAGCCAAACCAAGGTCATAATTCGAATGGTTGTGCATATCCTTCGCATGTATATTTCAAAGAAAACTGACACATGGGATGAGAGTCTTCCCTATGTCGATCATAGCTACAAACGAGTCCTACATAGCTCAATCGGCCACAGCCTCTTTCAGGTGGGGTTGGGATTCAAACCATCGGGTCCCATAGATGTGGCACTTTCCCTTGCGGTCACCTCGACCAACTCCTCCCCTGTTCCAACTGAAGCTGACAAAGCCACCCATTTCATTGAGCGGATCTAGCACGTCCACCAACAGGTTAAGGATATCCTACAGAAGTAAAATGGAAAGTACAAACAACGCCATGATCAACATCGGGTGCCACATAAGTTTCAGGTGGGAGACAAAGTTTGGTTGCATTTGCAGAAAGAACGCCTTACAAGACCCCATCGGAAGCTTCTCCCACTCAGTTATGGGTCGTACACCATCACCAATGATGTGGGGGATAATTCTTTTGAGCTCAACATTCCTCCTTTCCTTGGCCTGCACCCAGTGTTCAACATGGACCTCCTTCGGCCTTATTTCCCACCATTATTGGACACCTCACACATAGCAGAACAATTGAAACCAAAAGATATCAACCCTAACTACATACAACAAGCATCTAGTGATGATATTGTGGACACATATCAAAGGCACTCGACAACAAAGGATCCATCTTTATCGAGTCGTCAAAGCAGGGCAACTCCTACACCAAAGCAAGTGCCTCACCCGAGGCCAAATTCAGCAGACATTCCTCATCTCATGGGGAAACTCAACGCAATGGAAACCATTACTTCCTAAGGAGGGTGGATTGATCGAGGTGGATATCGGTGGCCACCCACCTTTTCTAACTGGCTCAAAACAACTTTCTAGCAATTTTGATAATTTACTATTTTTAGCAGTTTTTCGAGTCCTGAACTTCTGAAGCCATTTTCCAATGGGATATTATATGCCTAAAATGGAGATCGTATGTAAAAGTTACGACCCCAGGAAGTTGATGTACTAACTTACCCAAACGGGGACCACATGACTTTTGGCGCTTCATCTCCAAGGGTTAGGTTTTTGGATGTTTAGGGTTTCTGAAACTCCTGTTTATGGTAAAAAGGCCTTGAGAGCCTTATTTTAATCATCTTATTGTGAATGAGTGTGGCCATCACATCTCTTCTCAAAGATAAGCCACCACCATTCCAACAAACTTGTTTCCACTACATTTTACAGTTTCAACTTATTTCATTATTAATAGAAACTAGTTTTACTGTATCTCTGCTATTTTGCGTTAAGAATCTATAATAATCTGTATTCATTTCATTCTGCTCATAAAATCCAAATTAGTGGTATTAGAGCGGTCTACTCCTTGTTGTCTTAATGTCATTCCCCAACGAGGTCAGAGTACAAAGAGTTGGGTCTTGAGCTTGTTTTTCTTTAGGACAGAAGCTCTCACACGCCCAAGCGACCACTCATAGCAGGAGAAAAGAAAGATGATGGGACAGAAGATCCTTTCAAACTGTTGATTGAGGAATCCCTCACACAACAGAGGAACAAGATGATGGATAGTTTCGTGCAAATCCTTCGGCGACTACCAACAGGCGATGCATCTTCTTCGAGTGGAGGCGCCACCCCCTTCAAGGTAAAAATAGACTTTGATATTCATATATTTGAAGGTCAGATAGACGCAGATGTTGTAGACAAGTGGTTGAATCTGCTAGAAGGGTATTTTTTTGTCCATAACTTCTCGAATAGAGAACAGATTACTTTTGTGCTCCTCAAAGCCATCCACCATGTCAAAGATTGGTGGGAAACATTTTGTGAGCAAAAGGAAACAGAGGAAACCTCATTATTTACAGTCACAACCACCTGGGATTCCTTCCTTCAGGGATGCTATTAAGGAACAATACTACCCTGTCGGAAGTTATGATGACTTATATACCAAATGGAACACACTGCGGCAAGAAAGAGACCAAGCAGTGCTAGATTTCACAAATATCTTCCATACCTTGCACACCAAGCTGAGTATCAAAGATTCGGAGCGACATCTAATGCTCAATTATCACGGTGCTCTGCATAGATACATCCAGACCAAAATGGAATTTCTAGACATCTCATCCTTCGATGTGCCCTACCGATATGCCATCAAAATCGAGCAGAAGCTCAAACAAAAGATGTGGCAATTTGGGTCTGGGAACCCGTCACAACAAAAGCCAGGAAAGGGTGGCCCCAACCCACAGAGCAAAGATTGACAGTATTAGGACAACCAGTCCAAGCCGCAAATAAAGAAGGACACTAGAAAGACAAAGAAAGATACTGGGAAGTGGTGCAAATTCCATAAGAGTCCTTGGCATAACATTGTTGATTGTTGCACAAAGCAGTCGTTGGTGACCATAGTGAAAGCCTCTGAATCAGATGCAGATTCTGACTCTAAGCTAGAACTAGAAATGGGAAGACGGATCATTGACATGGAACCCAGTGCCACCGTTGCTACCACCAAGCTCCAGCCTGGTGAACCAGACAAGCCAGAATAAGGAGAGCGCCTCTTCCATTCGCAAATGTGGGTAAAAGGCACCCCACTGCATTTCATTGTTGATAGCGGTAGCCAGAAGAAACTCATCTCTGCAAAGGTCATCAAGCGACTGGCCCTACCCACAATGCCTCACCCACAACCCTGCGCCATTGGATGGCTCTGCCAAGGAAGCGATCTTTGCGTCAGCCAATAGTGTCGACTGTCATACGGCATCAAGCCCTTCAAAGATGAGGTATTGTGTGATGTTGCTCCTCTCGAAGTTTGTGATGTTCATTTGGGCCAATATTATTTATGGAAACATCATGTTGTATATGATTCTAGGCCTCGTAGTGTTATTATTACTTTGAACAGGAAATTGTACAGGATACCTGAGGTAGTCCCACCTATTGCTATTTCCTTGATCTCTGCTAAGCAATGCAGTAAGGTCATCTCTCATACGGGGAAGTTTGTCTTCTTCATGATTCTCTCTCAGAATAAGCGAAAGATCATAGCCACATCTAGGGTCTATGTGGTCGACCTCTCCACACAGCAGAAGCAAGTACATAAGGTCTTGGAAGAATACTCGGATATCTTCTCCTCACCTACTTGGGTACCACTGCGCTGCCAGATGAGGAACCCCATCGATCTAACCCCCGATGCACCGCTGCCCAATGGGCCAGTCTATCATCATTCTTTGTTAGAGAATGAGGAGATCAAGCAACAAATCCAAGAACTGCTCCACAAGGGGCACATCCATCCTAGCTCATCACCTTGCGGGAGCCCAATCGTGCTAGTACAGAAGAAAGATGGAACCTTGCGACTCTGCATTGATTACCGAGCTCTAAATAAAATCACAGTCAGAAACCGGTACCCGATTCCCCAAATTGACATCCTCCTTGATCAACTCACGGGGGATAAATACTTCAGTAAGATTGATCTGAAGTCTAGCTACCACCAGGTCTCGATAGAATAGACAGATGTATGGAAGACCGCCTTCAAGTCAAAGGAAGGTCTTTTTGAATGGTTGGTCATGCCCTTTGGTTTGACAAATGCTCCTGCCACTTTCATGAGGACGATGAATGATATCCTGCGACCATTTACCAATAATTTTGTAGTGGTGTATCTGGATGACATTCTCAATTACAACAAGACTTGGGTCGAACACTTGCAGCATATTCAGTAGGTTTTGCACACCCTGCGACAGCACAAGCTATACGCCAACTTGGGAAAATGATCCTTCGGCATGGATAGGGCCCATTACCTGGGCTACATCATTGATCAGCATAGTGTACATGTGGATCCATCCAAGATCCAAGTCATCTGTGACTAGCCAGCCCCAACCACACTCACTGAGCTTCAGAGCTTCTTGGGCCTTCCCAATTTCTACTTTAGGTTTGCGTTGGGATTCTCCCATATTGGATGGGCCCTCAGCCAAATCACCAGGGGTGGTGGTAAGGAAAAATTTGTGTGGGTCTGGTCCCAACAACAAGGGTTCAATGATTTGAAGCAGCGCTTGTACTCATCCCCAGTACTTTCACTACCCGACCTGCAGCATCCCTTTGAGATCGAGACAGATGCTTCAGACTATGTTGTGGGCGTCATTCTCACTCAGCACAGCCACCCTGTGGCCTATCATAGTGAGACACTATTCGATGTTGTACGTAAGTACCCTACTTACAACAAAGAAATGTACTCCATTGTCCAAGCCTGCTGCCAGTGGAGACATTACATTCTTGGGAAGGAGACAGCCATCCACACTAATCAAAAGCCACTACAGTTTATGCAGACACAAGGAAAACTGCAGAATGAATGCCATCAAAAGTGGTCCACATACTTGCATCAATTCCACCTCAACATCAAGTATAAAACAGGAATCACCAATTGCGTCATTGATTGCCTCAGCAGACCACTAGTCGGGACACTCACCACGGTGCTAGACTCTTGCGGCCATGAGACCTCTGGATGGTCCCAACTCTATGCGATAGACCTAGACTTCACCACCACCTACCAAATGTTGGGTGCAAACATAGTTGTCGATAATTTCTATCTTCATGATGGGTTGCTATGTCGTCTGGGCCATATCTATGTTCCATCAAGTGAGCGAGCGAAGTTGATCTAGGAATCCCACTACAGTCGGGTGGCAGGATACTTCGGCATTGAAATGACAGTGGTGATGCTACATAAACATTTCTACTGGCCGAAACTCCGACAAGAGGTCATCAAGTATATCAGGTCCTTCACTGCCTACGCTATTGCCAAACCAACCACTAAGAAACAAGGCTTGTACAACCCTCTTCCTACTCCTGACACACCATGGGAATCCATCTCAATGGACTACATGTCGGGCCTCCCTTCCACCAAGATAGGAAATGACTATGTTTTAGTGGTTGTTGACCACTTTTCTAAAATGGAGATTCTGATTGCCTGAAAGAAGAGCATCACAGCAGAGGCCACTACCAAGCTCTTCTTTGAACGGGTCTAGGTACATTTTGGACTCCCACAAACCATTGTCTCAGATAGGGGCAGTCAATTTCTCAACACATTCTGGTCGAGCCCCTAGTCACTGCTGGACAACAAGCTAACCAAATCCACGGCCTTCCACCCCGAGACAGATGGCCAAACTGAGGTCGTAAATTGAATGGTTGTGCATATCCTTTGCATGTATAACTCAAAGCACCCTCACACATGGGATGATAGCCTTCGCTATGTTTAGCATAGCTGCAACCAATCCCTACATAGCTCAACTTACCATAGCCCCTTTCAGGTGGGGTTGGGATTCCAACCATTGGGACCCATAGATGTGGCACTTCCCCTTGCAGTCACCTCGACCAACTCCTCCCATATTCCAACTGAAGCAGACAAATCCACTTGGTTCATTGAGCGGATCCAGTACATCCACCAAAAGGTTCAAGATATCCTATAGAAGTGCAAAGACAAGTACAAAAAATTCCATGATCAACATCGGCTGCCACATAAGTTTCAGGTGGGAGACAAAGTTTGGTTGCACTTGCAGAAAGAACGTCGTACAGGACCCCATCGGAAGCTTCACCCACTCCATTATGGGTCATAAACCATCACCAAGGCTATGGGGGATAATTCTTTTGAGCTCAACATTCCTCCTTTCCTTGGCTTGCACCGAATGTTAAACGTGGACCTCCTTCAGCCTTATTTCCCACCATTATTGGACACCTCAGACATAGCAGAACAACTGACACCAACATAGCTAAACCCCAACTACATACAATAGGAATCCAGTGATCAGATTGTGGATACACTCAAGGGCACTCGACAACAAAGGATCCATCTTTATCGAGTTATCAAAGTAGGGCAGCTCCTGCACCAAGGCAAGTGGCTCACCCGAGGCCAAATTCAGCAGAAAATTCCTCATCTGATGGGGGAACTCAATGCAATGGAGACCATTACTTCCCAAGGAGGAAGGATTGATCCAGGTGGATATCGGTGGCCATGCACCTTTTCCAACTGGCTCAAAACAACTTTCTAGCAATTTTGATAATTTACTATTTTTAGCAGTTTTTCGAGCCCTGAACTTTCGGAGCCATTTTGAGGCCCTAAATGACATTTTTTGGGGTATGTTGATCATAAAATTCAACTATGAAAATTTGTGCAATTGTTGTAGTCCTCGGATATATCTTTCCAATGGGCTATTATACGCCTAAAATGGAGATTGTATGCAAAAGTTATGACCCCGAGAAGTTGATGTACTGACTTACGCAAACGGGGCCCACATGATTTTTGGCTCTTCATCTCCTAGGGTTAGATTTTTGGATGTTTAGGGTTTTTGAAACTCCTGTTTATGGTAAAAAGGCCTTGAGAGCCTGATTGTAATCATATTCTTGCGAATGAGCACAGTCGTCCCATCTCTTCTCAAAGATAAGTTGCCACCATTCCAGCAAGCTTGTTTTCACTGCATTTTACAATTTCAACTTATTTCATTATTAATAGAAAACCAGTTTTACTGTATCTCTGTTATTTTGTGTTAAGAATCTGTAATAATCTGTATTCATTTCGTTCTTCTCATAAAATTTGGATCAGTTGTATCAGAGCGGTCTGCTCCTTGTCGTCTTAATGCATGTTCCCAACGAGGTCATAGTACAAAGAGTTGGGTCTTGAGCTTGTTTCTCTTGAGGACAAAAGCTCTTGCACGCCCAAGAGACCTCTCATGGCAGGAGAAAAGAATGATGACGGGATGGGAGATCCTTTCAAACTGTTGATTGAGGAAGCCCTCATGCAACAGAGGAACAAGATGATGGATAGTTTCGCGCAAATCCTTCGGCATCTATCAACAGACGACGCATCTTCTTCGAGCGGAGGTGCCACCCCCTTCAAGGTACAAATAAACTTCGATATTCCTATATTTGAAGGTCAGATAGACACAAATGTTGTAGAAAAGTGGTTGAATCTACTATAAGGGTATTTTTATGTCCATAACTTCTCGAATAGAGAAAATATTACTTTTGCACTCCTCAAAGTCGTCCCCCATGTCAAATATTGGTGGGAAACGTTTTGTGAGCAAAAAGAAACAGAGGAACCCTCATTATTTACAGTCACAGCCACCTGGAATTCCTTCAAGGATGTTATTAAGGAACAATATTACCCTGTCGGAAGTTATGACGACTTATATACCAAATGGACCACATTGTGACAAGAAAGAGACCAAGCAGTGCAAGATTTCACAAATATCTTCCATACCTTACGCACCAAGTTGGGTATCAAAGATTTGGAGCGACATCTGGTGCTCAAGTATCGCGGTGCTCTGCATAGACAAATCTAGACGAAAATGGAATTTCTAGACATCTCATCCTTGGGCACGACCTATCGATATGTCATCAAAATCAAGCAAAAGCTCAAACAAAAGACGTGGCAATTTGGGCCTGGGAACCCCTCACAATAAAAGCCAGGAAAAGGGTGGTCCCAACCCATAGAAAAAAGGACAGAGTAAATATTGGCAGTATCAGGACAACCGGTCCAAGCCGCAAGCAAAGAAGGACACTAGAAAGACAAAGAAAGATACCGGGAAGTGGTGCGACTTCCATAAGAGCCCTTGGCATAACATTGTTGATTGTCACACAAAGCAATCGTTGGTGGCCGAAGTGAAATCCTCTGAATCAGATGCAGATTCCGACTCTGAGCCAGAACCAAAAATGGGAAGACATATCATTGACGCAGGACCCAGTGCCACCGTTTCTACCACCAAGATCCATCCTGGTGAACCAGACGAGCCAGAAGAAGGAGAGCACTTCTTCCATTCGCAAATGTGGGTAAAGGGCACCCCGCTTCACTTCATCGTTGATAGCGGTAGCCAGAAGAAACTCATATCTATAGAGGTCGTCAAGCAGTTTGCCCTGCCCACAAAGCCTCACCCACAACCCTACACCACTGGATGGCTCCGCCAAGGAAGCGATATCCGCGTCAGCCAACAGTGTCGACTGTCATACGACATCAAGCCCTTCAAAGACGAGGTATTGTGTGATGTTTCTCCTCTCGAAGTTTGTGATGTTCTTTTGGGCCAACCTTGTTTATGGAAACGTCATGTTGTATATGAGTCTAGTCCTCATAGTGTTATTATTACTTTGAACAGGAAATTGTACATTATACCTGAGGTAGTCCCACCTAGTGTTATTTCCTTGATCTCTGCTAAGCAATGCAGGAAGGTCATCTCTCAGACGTGGAAGTTTGTCTTCTTCTTGATTCACTCTCAAAATAAACTAAAGATCACAACCACATCCAGAGTCTCTACAACCGACCTCTCCACACAGCAGAAGCAAGTAGATAAGGTCGTGGAAGAATAATTGGATATCTTCTCCTCACCTACCGGGGTACCTCTGCACTACCAGGTCAAGCACCCCATCGATCTGACCCCGGGTGCACCTCTGCCCAATGGGCCAGTCTATCGTCTCTATATGTTAGAGAATGAGGAGATCAAGTGACAAATCCAAGAACTACTCCACAAGGGGCACATACATCCCATCTCATCACCTTGTGGGAGCCCAATCGTGCTAGTACAAAAGAAATATGGAACCTTGTGACTCTGCATTGATTACCGGGCTCTGAATAAAATCACAATCAGAAACCAGTACCTGATTCCCTAAATCGACGACCTCCTTGATCAACTCACAGGGGATAAATACTTCAGTAAGATTGATCTGAAGTCTAGCTACGACCAGGTCCCGATAAAACAAACAGATGTATGGAAGACTGCCTTCAAGTCAAAGGAAGGCCTTTTTGAATGGTTTGTCATGCCCTTTGCTTTGACAAATGCTCTGACCACTTTCATGAGGATGATGTATGATATCCTGCGACCATTCACCAATAAGTTTGTAGTGGTGAATCTGGATGACATTCTCATTTACAGCAAGACTTGGGCCGAACACTTGCAGCATATTCAGCAAGTTATGCACACCCTGCGGCAGCACAAGCTATATGCCAACTTGGAAAAATTCTCCTTCGACATAGACAGGGCCCATGACCTGGGATACATCATTTATCATTATGGTGTACATGTGGATCCAGCCAAGATTCAAGTCATCTATGATTGGCCAGCCCCAACCACATTCACTGAGCTTCGGAGCTTCTTGGGCCTTGCCAATTTCTACCACAGGTTTGTTTTGGGATTCTCCCATATTGCATGGGCCCTCAGCCAAATCACCAGGTGTGGTGGTAAGGAAAAATTTGCATGGGGTCAATCCCAACAACAAACATTCGATGATTTGAAGTAGCGTTTGTGCTCATCCCCAGTACTTTCACTACTAGACCCGCATCATCCCTTTGAGATTGAGACAAATGTTTTAGACTATGTTGTGGGCATTGTTCTCACTCAGCACGGCCACCCCGTGTCCTATCATAGTGAGAGACTATCCGATGTTGTCAGTAAGTACCTTACTCATGACAAAGAAATGTACTCCATTGTGTAAGCCTGTCACCATTAGAGACATTACATTCTTGGGAAGGAGACAGTCATCCACACTGATCATAATCCACTGCAGTTTATGAAAACACAAGGAAAACTGCAAAATGAACGCCATCAAAAGTGGTCCACATACTTGTAGCAATTCCACCTAAACATCAAGTATAAAAGAGGAATCACCAATTGTGTCATTGATTGCATCAGCAGACCACCAGTTGCGGCACTCACCACGGTGCTAGACTCTTGCGGCCATGAGACCCTTGGATGGCCCCAACTCTATGAGACAGACCTAGACTTCGCCACCACCTACCAAATGTTGGGTGCAAACATAGTTGTCAATCATTTCTATCTTCAAGATGGGTTGTTGTGTCATCTGGTCCATATCTGTGTTCCATCAAGCGAGTGAGCGAAGCTGATCTGGGAAGCCCACTACAGTCGGGTGGCAGGACACTTCGGCATTGAAAAGATAATGGCGATGCTATAGAGACATTTCCACTGGCTGAAACTCCGACATGAGGTCAACAAGTATATCAGGTCCTGCACTACCTGTGCAATTGCCAAACCAACAACTAAGAAACAAGGCCTGTACACCCCTCTTCCTACTCCTGACAGGCCATGGAAATCCATATCAATGGACTACATGTCAGGCTTCCCGTCCACCAAGCGGGAAAATGACTGTGTTTTTGTGGTTGTTGACCACTTTTCTAAAATGGCGATTCCGGTTGCCTGCAAGAAGAGAATCACAACAGTTGCCACTGCCAAGCTCTTCTTTTAATGGGTCTGGGTACATTTTGGAATCCCACAAACCATTGTCTCAAATAGGGACAGTCAATTTCTCAATACATTCTGGTCGAGGCTCTGGTCACTGCTAGACACCAAGCTAACCAAATTCACGGCCTTCCACCTCGAGACAGATGGTCAAACCGAGGTCGTAAATTGAATGGTTGTGCATATCCTTCGCATGTATAATTTAAAGCACCCTCTCACATTGGATGAGAGCCTTCCCTATGTCTAGCATAGCTACAATTGAGCCCTGCATAGATCAACCAGCCACCACCCCTTCCAGGTGGGGTTGGGATTCCAACCATTGGGTCCCATAGATTTGGCACTTCCCCTTGCAGTCACCTCGACCGACTCCTCTCCTATTCCAACTAAAGATGAAAAAGCCACTCGGTTCACTAAGTGTATCCAACACATCCGCCAACAGGTTCAGAATATCCAACAGAAGTCCAATGACAAGTACAAACAATGTCATGATCAACATCGGGTGCCACATATGTTTCAGGTGGGAGACAAAGTTTGGTTACACTTGAAGAAAGAACGCCTTATAAGACCCCATCGGAAGCTTCACCCACTCCATTATGGTTCATACACCATCACCAAGGTTGTGGGGGATAATTCTTTTGAGCTCAACATTCCTCCTTTCCTTGGCCTGCACCCAATGTTCAACATGGACCTCCTTCGGCCTTATTTCCCACCATTATTGGACACCTCAGACGTAGCAGAATAGCTGACACCAACAGAGCTCAACCCCCAACTGCATACAATAGGAATCTAGTGATCATGTTGTGGACACACAAATCAAGGGCACTCGACAACAAAGGATCCAGCTTTATAGAGTCGTCAAAGCAAGGCAGCTCTTGCACCAAGGCAAGAGGCTCACCTGTAGCCAAATTCAGCAGAAATTTCCTCATCTGATGGGGGAACTCAACACAATGGAGACCATTGCTTCCTAAGGAGGGAGGATTGATCTAGGTGGATATCAGTGGCCACCCACCTTTTCCAACTGTCTCAAAATAGCTTTCTAGCAATTTTGATAATTTACTATTTTTAGGAGTTTTTCGGGTCCTCAACTTCCAGAGCCAATTTGAGGCCCTAAACGACGTTTTTTGGGTTATGTTGCTCACAAAATTTCATTATGAAATTTTTTGCAACTGTTGTATTCCTTCGATAGATCTTTCCAATGGGATATTATACCCCTAAAATGGAGATCGTATGCAAAAGTTACGACCCCAGGAAGTTGATGTACTCACTTACCCAAACAGGGCCCACATGACGTTTGGCGCTTCATCTCATAGGGTTAGGTTTTTGGATGTTTAGGGTTTTTTAAACTCTTGTTTATGGTAAAAAGATATTGAGAGACTGATTGTAATCATATTCTTGTGAATGAGCGCAGCCGTCACATCTCTTCTCAGAGATAAGCCGCCACCATTCCAGCAAGCTTGTTTCCGCTACATTTTACAGTTTTAGCTTATTTCATTATTAATAGAAAACCAGTTTTATTGTATCTCTGTTATTTTGTGTTAAGAATCTGTAATAATCTGTATTCATTTCATTCTGCTCATAAAACCTGGATCAAACCTTGAAGGCTCAATCCTTTCATTCAATTCGAAGGCAAACATCTTCTTCTGTATTTGTGACAGCTTCTCCTAGATCGTGTTCACCTCTTGGACTGTGACCTGGTATTGTTAACTTGGGTTAACCAACCATTCATTGATTTTAAGTAAATCAATTTGGTTTATCTCTTGGATGGTTGCCTGAGTGTTTTCCTTGTTCTTCCTAGATTTTTTCTGGTTCATTTCTATCTCAATCTGCCCCAAGGCCTCTGAGATACTACTTCCTTCGAACTCAATCAATTGTTTATTTATTGAAGACAAAGCTTCTAGACAAGCCTCTTTTACATCTCTGGCAAGTTTCTTGCCTTCTTCCAGATTTGTTTCCTAGGATTTTAAGGCCATTTCACCTCTTACTTGTTCAAGATGAGAGAGAAGGGGAATACTAGGGGTATTAGCTCTCTACTTCCATATGAGAACTTCTTGAAATTTAGACCGGGCAGAGTAAGCCTCTTTTTCCTTGACATAAATATCCTTTAGAGAAAGGTCTACTACCTGATAGCATTTTTGGATGGCGTCTACTTTTAGATAGAGTTCTTGTTGGGCAACTTCCATCCTCTCATTTACTTCTGATGTTTAAGCTTTGAAAGTTGAAATGTTTATCGTTGTGTTCTCGATTAGGGTCAATCTAGCCTGCAGCTACTCAATCAAGTTGTCACGTTGAGTGATCAGTCCTTTGCTTGTCTGTGAACTCTGGTAGAGCAACTCAAGGTTGTCTTGTAGCTGTTTAATTTGTTGTTGATCACTAGCCCTGATTTTCTCAAAGTCTCGGTTCATCCTACTTCTGATAGTCTGCTCTGTCGTATATATCTGATTTTGCAATTTTCCTACCAAGAGACACTTATGTCACAATTGTTCGGTTAAATTGTCCACTGACCATTGATTGGCAGTGGAAAAAGCCCCCAACGAAATTGCAACTTCTTTTGCAAACTCTGGACCATCATGGTCTTTTCCCTCATACACCAGTCTTTGCCTTTTGGTGATAAATCCATCCTTTTGGTGACATTCCCTCTTTACGATGGCTTTCCATTTCTTGCTAAAAAAGAAATCTGACAGAGGCATCTCTTCGAGCAAAATAGGAGTAAGATCACCTATGAAAGTGAGTTTGGAACTAGGATTTCTGAAGCTGGTCTATAGAGGGGTTAATGATGTGATAGGAGAACCAATTTTGATGGAGGGTTCTTGTCCTATTATATTTGAGGTGCCAACAGGAGTAGTTGGTGTTGAATGAGGGACAACTTGTCCCAGATTCATGATAGCTTCAAACTGAGCTAACACTTGTGGATCCTTCAGTCCCGATAGTGATGCTCTTATCTCATGAAATAACACTTCTGGGCCTTTTGGGACTTCCTCAGGTTTGTGCTTAGTGGAGGAACTTGGCTCAGATCCTGTAGGTCTGGCTTCCTGTGAAGGGGGCTTGAGATTTGACTCTCCATGCAATATCTTTGGTAAATTATTTCGCCTATGTTTCTGAAAGCTAAGGAAACCAGCTTGTTGGTTAGGGGGTAGAGTCTGGAATCTTCTTCAGACTCCCTCATAAGATCTAACTCCTCTGAACATTTCGTCATAAGGAGAATTCTCATGGATGTATCACTTCATGTTAAACCAAGCGAGATGATTCTCCACTATCCTATGTGGGTCATGCTTATTGAATTCGATGTCAACTAATTTGACATCCTCTAGGGTCACGACCTCAACTTTAGAGTGATTGAAATCTGACAATGTGAACATGCCAACTTGAATGGGGAAAGTCGGCCAAACCTTTTTTTAAGTTGCTTTCATCTCCTTACTGGTACCTCCTACCACTGTCTGGTATGCCACTTCTCTGCACACCAGTCTGTCGGGTAAAAAATATGGGATAGCATGAGGAGGAACTGAACAACCGAATACTCTGATATAGGAGAAATTATCTTCAATGAACCATTTTGCAAGCTTACCTAGGTTTCCCATAATCCTTTCTGAAATCTGGGGTGGCAGGTGACCATAAATGGCTACATGAACCGGCACTATGACATTGTGACAGATTTCATAGAAGAAATATTTAGCGCTCTCCTCCCATAACTTGGAGTGATAAAAATTAATTGGCTCAGAACTAGTTGGGGTCACACTCCAATTCATCAGGGGATTTATATTCAGTGATTTCTTTGGCCAAATTCTCTGACATCATTTTGGCCCAATTGAAAGTATAACCCTCAACTACCTCGTTCATGATGGCTACCCACTCAACTGAGAAATGTGTGCGGTTCTTCTTCCCGAAAAGGCGACAGAGCATCATGGCTACATACAGCATATGAGTGTCCAAAGACACTGTGGCGTACATACCATGAGCGTCGACCCTGAACTTGTTTGGATGTCCCCACCAGGCCTTGACTATATCATGACCATTTCTGTCATATTGGGTGCATTCCTTTCTCTCAAAATATAGAAGAAATGTGACATTGTAAGTGTATTTAGGAGTAGGGGAAAGCTTGTACATTAATTGTAGGTGTTGTGGTCAGAAAGAGTCGAAGGTGGCATGTTGGTGGTTGATGATGCGCCTAGTCTGGATGTCGACATGTTCCAAATCCCAACCTATCATATCTTTATAGCGCATGATTCTTGGCTGCGCAACGATCTTATGCATCTCTGATTGTGCTACATGTCTAAGTTATTTGTAAAAAAATCATGGTCTTCTTCGGCATAATCATCTATACATTTAATGATCTCATGCTCTAAGACATTGAAAACCTGCATCCAAGTTTTAATGGTGCCCGCAAGTCGCAGAGTTGTGTCTGATAGAACATCTGTGTTTGGATTTGAATCATCACCCGATGCGTCAATCTTCTTTGCAAATTTTTGTGGTGCCATAATCCTCAAGGAAACAAAATTAGTCTACCTATGACAAGAGAAATTTGTAAGCTCCACACTGAATAAAAAAAAAAAAAACTGCTAATTGTAAATGGTAGAAACGATTTTGAAATTTGAAGTGCTTTATTCAAAAAAGGTCTATCGATCTTCGTATATCTATACTGATGAAGAATTTATTAAACTTAATGGAATTCATTATCTAGTGATTCACAATCCTTATTTGAAATCATTAACCTTAATCAATCATAAATGTCATTAATACTTCGACGGTTCGTGTTCGGGATTTTTGGATATGACAAGAGAAATTCTCTCGAAGTTCGAATTTGCAGAGGATTTAATCTATGAGTAATCACTTTTAAGTCTTAATTAATCGTGTTTAAAAAGTTGTATTACTTTAAGTATTTTGGAAGTTTGGACTTCGGAGATTTTGAATATAACACAAGGGAAACTTTCCAAAATCCGAAACTGTGAAGTAATTAATTAACTCCTAATCATGAATCATTAAAGTCGTTAACAATTTTATTAATTCCTTGAAAGCCTTTTTACTTTTTGTAATCACTTTACTTTGATGCTTTGATAATCCGTGGATTGTGAAATCAAAAAATCTCGAAGAGTAATACTCTGAGTGACGTGGCAGGGGTGACGTCGTTCTGATCACATGTCAAGAAAAGAGAGGTGCCATGTGTCACTTTAAAACGTGTGAATCATCCGACGTAGATGTCAAAAATGAGTGCCACGTGTCAACTCAAGGAAATATTTTTAAAGGACACGTGTCTTATGACTCGTGTTCGTGAGTTCCTTAAGAAAATTCACGAGCGGTTATCTTCGGGTTTCGGAGTTTCAAGGTTTTCGTTGTTTGGGTTTGTTGGGACACCCGCAGCGTGAGGTTGCGAAGCAACCGTTGCATGCTTTATTTTAAAACTCGGGTGGCTCCAAAACTTCAGAGATCATTAGGATCATTAGATCAAATTATGGAAACTCATCAGTGGTAGATTTTTGCAAGCGCCTTATTTCTAAATAACAACCAATGGGTTTGATTTAAAATTAAAAGGAAACTCTCTAAGTTTATGCTTTTTTGGGTAAAATTTTATTTCTAAGAGGTAAAAAATATAAAGTTCAAAATTATGCGTGTTCCAACAAGGTACTCACCCAACAAGTCAAAAAAATCAATATAGAATTCCACAGTCTAACCATCTAGGTATGGAATTCTATTTTTATTAAAGGAGTCAAGAACATAAATAAGTTCCTCCCTTGTGACTTCCTTATACATCCTCTCATTCTCCTCTTCTCTAGCCAACCTAGGAAAATAAGATGCCACCTTGAGAATTTCTTCTATGTTTGCTCTGTTTGGTTATTTTAACACCTCCTTAAAATGCTACACTCCTAATTCATACAGATCCTAAACGGTGTTTACCTTCCTCCCTTCCATATTTATTTGTTCCCATATTGTATTAACACTCTTTTTGTGATTGGAAAAGTTTTGAAACAAATTGGTGTTTTGATCCTCTAATTCAATGCAAGTTGCCCTACTCTTGAGCCTCCATTCCCTTTCCCTATCATAAAGTAAATTTATCTTTTTTTAATCCAAATCCTTCAGTGGCCTTATCTTCATATTTGATCTTGCATCTCATATTAGAGTAAAAAAATGATTCTAGATTCCTCTCCACTTCACTTAGTTGACCATCCCTTTCACTGTGTTTTTTTCCTACCCAGTCGACCACCTTTTCCTTAAATTTTTTCAAATCCTTTACAAATTGTTCACAGGTAGTTCCCTCCTATGAAGGATCAAACCTCATCCAATTTGCCTTAACTATATCTTGAAACTCCTCCTCCCTGGCCCATCTTGGATTAAACTTGAAAGAATCTCTCATCTTTGGATCATTTTTATCCAATTTTGAAACAACGAGAAAGTGATCTTAGCATCTATTGGATCCTACAAATGACCTGTACCTTTCCACCTTCTATAGAAAGTCCCCATGAAATAGGAAATTATCAAGCCTCTTCAAAATACAATCTTCCCCTGATCTATTTTTTCTCCAAGTTGGTTTGAGCTTAAGAGGTTCATTGTCCACAACACCTCATTGACTAAACAAGTTATGGAAGAATCCAACTAATATATCCACTCTAGAAATGGGCCCCAATACCTCCCTTCTATTCAGAGTAATATTTAAGTCCCCCCCAATAATGAGGTTTTCAACTTTAAAGCACTCAAAAGAAAACCAATTTTCCCAATAAATTTGTTTACCCTCATAAGGTCCATACACATTTAGTAAAGTCAGATTTGAGCCCAAAAATTTACTATATAACTCTATGCAAAGACCTAAATGAACATTGAAATAGTTAATAAGGGACACATTATGATTCCAACTAGTAATGAAATCCCATGAAAACCCTTTTAGATCTAAAGACAGAAAGTCACGTCCCCCTAAAGACTTTTTGAGTTCAAAAATTAACTGGTCTCCCTTTCCCATTGTATGTTGTATCATAATTATATCCAATTTGTCTAATTCCACCATTTGTTTGAGGGTCGGTCTCTTGGCCTGCCCACCAAGGCTCCTCATATTAACTAAAAGTACTTTTATTGGGACATCAAGGAGGGGTTTAATCCTACTCTAAGGGACCCTGTAATCAACCTTTTTTTTACCATGATGCACTTCCTTACTTGCTCTCTCCTGAGCTAGCTTCAAAGCCAACTTCCTCCTTACAAGAATAGGTCCTAGATATTTTGGGTAGTCCAAACCTAAACCACTGAAAGTTGGTAAAATTGATGGGGCTAATCCCTTCTTTGGACATAGAAGATAATTCCTTCCCTCCCTCTCATAGATGTCAGATTTGAACTGACTATTCCCTCCACCAATAGAATTTTCCTTATCAATAGAATGAACCAAGTCACAAGACTAGAGATCAGTGGTATCTCTACTCACAACCCCTCTTGAAAAATTCAAATTACTTGATAGAGAGACCGCCTTACCACTACATATAACCTTTCGCTTTGATTCCATGGGAAATTTTTCTACTTCTTCCAACTTTTGAAAAGTAGAGGTCTCCACAAATGGATTAAGAAATAGTGTAGAAGACTTACTCGAAAGGAAAATATCATGTGTTACTGGATAATACTTGCAATGTTTATTCTTTGTCAAGGATAGATCATACCAGTCCAAGCCCAAACCCTGAGCCAATGCTTCATATTTCCCTAATACTGATTGTGAGCCCATAATAAAGGGTATGGATAGGTTCCCAACCCGCAGGTCGACCTCTACCTTGTCCCCAATCTCCTAAACATTTATCTTCAAAATACAAACTGAGCCATGAACTTTTGAACCTTGTTCCTCAACATCTTCCTTTTGTATGAAGTCCACAGGTTTACCCTCCCTACCATAATTTTCAACCGACATCTCCTTCTCCTGCCAAACCTTTTTAAAGAAAACATTATCACAATCCTTGTGCATGTGGCCATAGGCATGGCACCTTGTGCATGTAAATGGGGTGTTTTGATAATCAATAATCTAGGAATATTTTTTACCACTCATTAAAAAATCCACCAACTCATAAAGACCAAGACCAACATCTATCTCGCAGGCAATCTTGCCATAGACCTGACGATGCTAGTCAAAAAAATATCATCAATTAGAAGTGTCTTACCAAGAAAATTTCCAATAATCGTAAGGGCATGTATTGTCCAAAGCTCCATGGGTAAGGTGGGCATCTTCACCTAGACTAGAGTTTTCTCCATAATATTGTCTTTAGCATCAAATAAAGGATGTCATGGATAGGAAATAACTATCCATGAACCATGATCCTTTAAGAATGAATAAATCTTCACCTTGACAGAGAGAGAGAGAGAGCTTTACCTTAGACTTATTCTTATACAGTTGGGTTTTTTTCATTATTTTGTTGTATGGGTGATGAGTTACATTACTTTAATATATTTTGATATCTTAATCAATGAGGAAACATCTCCTTTCTTTAGGTTAGGAAGAGGTCTTAGACAAGGGTGCCCCTTATCCACTCTCATTTTTCTTTTAATTGTTGAGGGGATAAGTGGGTTAATAAAAGAGGCATCAGAAAATGGTCGTTTCAAAGGGGTAAACATTTGATTAGCTTGCAATATCACACATATACTATTTGTGGATGATATCCTGATTTTCTGTGAGGGAACAAGAAGGGTAATTGAGAAGTTCAAAGGTATATTATATTTGTTCTACAAAGTGACACATATGATCACAAACCTTGAAAATTCTATGCTTTCCCTATGGGGTATAACTGAGCAGGAAAAGGAATTTTTTACTCAATTATTTTCCTACTAGCTAACATACCTAGATCATGGATTGAAGAACTTGGGTTTCTATTTGGAGCCAAACCTGTACAAAATGGGTGACTAGCAATGGTTGATTTCCAGAGTGGAAAATAAGTTAAATACATGGTGTAATCAGTGACTCTCCATAGGGGGGTGTCTAGTACTAGTAAAAGAAACACTGGAAACGATTCTAGTATATTGGATATCACTTGCATAGGTTTCAAAAGTTGTTTCAGAAGTCATCAAAATATTATGGTACAAATTTATCTAATCATGTGATCAAAAGAAGAAAGGGCTTGTTTTGGCTTCATCAAAAAAGTTGGCTTTACCAAAAGCAAATGAAGGATGGGATTTAAAAAAAAAACTTTATATTCTCCAAGGCACTTGTAGTAAAAAATGCATTTGGAGATTAATTCAAGGAAAAGGGTTGTGGGTACATGTAATAAGATCCAAGTGTATTTCACCTTCTTTTGTTGAGGGTTGGGTCAGGAATCGAGTAAAACAAATTCATAATCCCTTAATAATTTGGAATGTTTTTAACTCGATTGTCCATTTGGTTGGGAATATGTTGGTTTAGCAAGTTGACAAAGGAGTCAAAGTACAAATTGGCCATGATCCTTGGGTAGGAAGCAAATGAATGCACATATTTCTTCCTTGAATGATTTGAAAGATAAGATGTAAAGTCTATTATACACTTAGATAGGTTTTGAATTAGGAGAGGTCAACAAATTGGCAACAACATTTGTTGACTTGGGAGGAGATTGGGTTGGGGGAAGAATATGCTAAGGCATGGCAGAGATACACTAACTCATCAAAAGACAATAACATCAAAATAAGAGAAGATTATGACCATTTGGTATGGTCACTTAATCCAACTGAAACTTATGTGCCCATAATAGGTTATGAATATCTTGTTAAGGAAGGAAGGGAGGGACAACAAGTATGGTCGTGGAGAACCATTTGGAAATTAATATACCCTTGAAAAAACAAAATGTTTATGTGGTTAATTTTAAACAATAGGGCTCCCACTTGGGAGGTGCTATGATGTAAGGTACCAGAAGGAAATATGTAGAGAAGAAACACAATTTTTATCACAATAATTAGCAGAAATAACAAAACGATAAGAAAAATGAGATGATAGATCCAAAAGATGATACTTTTATTATCTTGAGAGAAAATTTCACTTTCCTCTTCAAGGGGGAAACCTCCAACAGAGAAAATCTCGAGTACAAATGATTTCACAAGACAACCTTTTCCATGCTTTCTACCCCTATTTATATTATTTCTATCTTCTAGAGGAAGAAATTTCTAAAAGAAAAATCCTTCTAGTAAGTCTTCTTACATTATACGCATTCACACTATTACATAGGCCTTATTTATAATGACAGCCTTTATTACATAATAAAACATATTATTCTATCTACTTGACAGGTTAGGGAGGTTAGGACCCTAACATGACCTCCCCCTTAAAGAACAATGTTGTCCTCAAGGCCTCAAATATGGGAATTGCTTCAGAATGATGGTTGACTCCCATGTGGCATCATCGGGTTGAGTATCCTTCCACTATAATAAAACATCTTGAATTGTGTGTTGATAGAGACGACGCTCACGTTGGGCCAAAATTTGTTTATCGTTGCAGCCAAATGGAACCTCCTTCATCCAATTTAGGGAGACTATTTTAAATCTGGCACTTGGTTTCAATCACTTTCTTTAAGCAAGAAACATGAAAAAATGGATGGCGCTTAGATTGATTGGGAAGATCTAACTTGTAAGACATGTGCCCTACTTGATTGAGAATTGTATAAGGGCCATAAAACTTTGGAGCAAGTTTTTGGCAATGATTTACTTTGAGGTAAGTTTTCTTATAAGGTTGTAGATGAAGAACCACCTGATCCCCTTCAACAAAATGGTGTTTGGAATTACGTTGATCAGGTTGTTGCTTCATATGATTCAATGTCGTGACCAAATTCTCTTTGATGGTACATAGAATGTCAGCTTGGACTATAAGTGTTTTGTATACCTTCTGTGTAATTTTTAAACTTGTGAAGTAAAGCAATGCATATAGATTCTTAAGCAAAACAGAATTTAATCAATGGCTCATACACATAGTACATAGAGATTAATACCGGAAACCCTCAACCAGGGAAAACCTTTCTTATATTCATTATCTCTAATTTCACCATTCACCATACAATATATAAAATGTTTTTAGGTATTTCGTAGATACCAAAACCATAATCCCTTAATATTGTTGGGTATGTGTTATATTCTTTGCATGTGTGTGTGTGTGGGTGCGTCAGATACAACGACTGCGTCTGACGATCCCTATTTTTAGCGGATTTTGCTATTTTTAGTTGATTTGTAAATTAATCCTGGATTAAGGGATTAGGGTTTGGGTATCTATGGAATACCTAAAAACATTGTATATATTGTATGGAGAATGGTTAAATTTGATATAATGAAAATAAGAAAGGTTTTCTCGATTGAGGGTTTCCGGTAAAAATCTTTGTGTACTCTGTGTATGAGCCATTGATTTATTTCTGTATTGCTTAAGAATCTATATGCATTGTTTTACTTCATAGGTTTAAAACTTACATGTGGTATCAGAGCACGTTTTTGGCTTTAGAGGGACGCCTTTGTTGCTGAGGGTTTGGCTCAGTCTTGATAGATCAAGTTTATCTTGGGTCTGTGATAAACCTGGGTTTAATGGGAGCTTTTGCAGTGGAGATTCGAGTAAAGTAAGAGGAATGGAGAGCTCATCTAGAATCGAGATAGAGAAGTTCAATAGTAAAAACTTTGAGCTATGGAAGCTCAATATGGAGGACCTTCTTGTGGACAAAGAACAATGGATCGTTGTGGATCCTGGTACAAAGCCTACTGGTACACCATCTACAAGCACACGGGCTACTGGTACACAACCTACCAGTACACAAACTACTAGTACACCAGTTACTGGTATGTCAAAGGAAGATTGGGACAAGTTGGACAGAAGAGCAAGGAGTACCATTTGACTCTACCTGGCAGATTCGATGTTGTTGAATGTCTCGGGAGAATCTACAGCCAAGGAACTATGGGATAAGTTAGGGAATTTGTATCAATCAAAGTCCCTGGTAAACAAGTAGTTTCTTCGAAAGAAGTTGTATCATCTTAGGATGGAAGATGGAGATTCTGTGACAGAACATCTAAATGCCTTTAATACTCTGGTAAGTCAACTTGGATCTGTTAATATTACGATTGCGGATAAGATAAGTGTATTACTTTATTATGTTCTTTGCTAGACTCTTGGGATAATCTGGTTGTAGCAATAGGTAGTACCACTCAATCTACATTGAGGTATGAGGATGTAGTTGCATCCTTGTTATCTGAAGAGATGAGGCGAAAAAGCATGGATGGTCACAACACAGATGCTTTATTTGTAAGAGGGCGTACCCAAGACAGGAACCCTGGTAAGCCTTCGGGATGGAGATCTAAATCTATAGGTAGATCTAAGTCCCCAGTAAAATCTTTGAGGAAATGTTGGAAGTGTGGTAAAACAGGGCATTATAAGAAAGATTGCAAGTCTAAGAAGGTTGAAAAACCAAAGGGATCTGATAGTACCTCTTCCACGGAGGTGAAAACCTCCACTGAAGAAGGAGGTGATG
>ML789104.1:360852-373403 GCA_009831015.1 Picea engelmannii | reverse complement strand
TATCTTCAGAAGAACAACAAAAATGGGTAACCAAGATATTGGGTTATGATTTTGAAATCATCTATAAAAAGGGGAAGAAAAATGTTGTGGCAGATGCACTCTCAAGAAAGGATGAATATGTTGAGGCCTTTCTCTATGCTATCGCGATCATCCAACCCGATTGGATAATAGAAGCAAGAGATGAATGGAAGACTGATGAAAAAGTGTGGACTCTCATTCAAAGGTTGCGGCAGGATTCCAGTGCATCAGATACATTTGCATGGAAAAATGATTCACTATGGTACAAATATCGCTTATATTTATGTAAGAACTCCCAACTCAAACAAAAGGTATTATTGGAATTGCACACCTCTCCAGTAGGAGGGCACTCGGGATTTTTGAAAACCTACCATAGAGTCAAGAAGGATTTTTTTGGGGATGGCCTTAAAATTGATGTTCAAAGGTTTGTGGCAGAATGTTTGGTTTTCCAACAAAATAAGGTGGAAACAATTAATACCCCAGGTCTTTTACAACCATTAGCCATCCCAAGTCAACACTGAGCGGAGGTTTCCATGGATTTCATCACAGGGTTACCAAATTCTGAAGGAAAGAGTGTCATCGTGGTGATTGTTGATATACTAAACAAAGTACGCACACTTTTTTGCACTCTCTCATCCCTTCAAAGCTAGTACAGTTTTCACTGCATTCATGGAGACAGTTCAAAATCTACATGGCACCCCAAAGATTATTGTAAGTGACAGAGATCCCATCTTCATTGAACATTTTTGGACAGAATTATTTTTTTGTTTGGGTACTCAATTGGCTCATAGCTCATCCTATCATCCACAATATGATGGAAAAACCGAGATAATGAACAAATGTATGGAAGGCTACCTTTGTTGCTTTGTCTCTAATAAACAAACACAATGGTTCAAGTGGTTACCCTTCGCAGAATGGTGGTATAACACTTTTTTTCATACTACAACAAAAATGTCACCATTTATGGCACTCTATGGATACCACCCTCCTTCCATCACTTCTTCTCTAAAAGAAAAATCTAAGGTTCAAGCAGTGGAAGATCACATCGAGCATCGACAACAAGTTCTCCAAATCTTAAAGGACAACCTGAGCATGGCACAGAATCCCATGAAACAACAAGCAGATCAACATCGTAGTAAAAGAAGTTTTGAAGTAGGGGATTGGGTGTTTTTAAGACTACAACCATACAAACAAATAACCCTTAAGCAAGCCAAAAAGGATAATAAATTATAACCAAAGTACTATGTCCCTTATAAGGTGTTGCAAAAGATTGGTACTATGGCATACAAATTGGAGTTGTCTGCATCTTCACGAGTACACCCAGTTTTCCATGTTTCATGCTTAAAGAAGGTTATAGGCAACAAGATTCCGGTTCAAACTCTATTACCAAAACTTGACGAGGAAGGAAAAATCATATTGGAGCCTGAATTCATCATTGACACAAGAGTTCGCCAACTGAGGAATAGATCCATTTTAGAGTATCTCATTAAATGGAGGAAACTACCGGTTGAAGATTCCACTTGGGAAGATGAATCTTTTATACAGAAGCATCCAGAGTTACTCAAGCGTTGCGGACAACACTTGTCTCAAGGGGAGGGGCATGTTAGGCCCTAATATTGGCTCATTACCCCTTAATTGGGGCATATTACATTAGTAATGTTATTTTATTTATGTTGGTTGTATTCCATTAGTTGTAATTATACCTCCTAGTCTCCTATATATACCAAGGAGACATTTTCATTTGGAATCATCTTGGAATTGTACATTTATGTGGGCATAAGGAGGTTGCCCCCTCGAAGAGGCTTATTATCTGAATTTCTCTCTTTTTCAAGGCGTTGAGTACTTATTCTGAGGTTTTTCTATGCTATATTGATATTTGGTTCTTAACAACCACCATCGTATTTTTCATATTCAGAGAACCACTCCTTGTGAGGAGTCATATGGTATGGTGCACCTGAGTCGATCAACCATACATCACGACCTGCATGTGAACCTGTAGATTCCAGGTAAACATCGCCTCCTTCTTCAGTGGAGGCTTTCACCTCTGTGGAAGAGGTACTATCAGGCCCATTTGGTTTATCAACCTTCTTAGATTTGCATTCTTTCTTATAATGCCCTGTTTTACCACACTTCCATTATTTCCTCAAAGATTTTCCTAGAGACTTAAATCTACCTGTAGATTTAGGTCTCCCCCCCGAAGTTACCAGCATTCCTGTCTTGGGTACGACCTATTACAAATAAAGAGTTTGTGCTATGACCATCCATGCTTTTCCGCCTCATCTCTTCATATAACAAGGATGCAACTACATCCTCATACGTCAATGTAGATTGAGTGGTACTACCAATTGCTACAACCAAATTATCCCAAGAGTCTGGAAAAGAACATAACAACGTAATACACTTATCTTCTTCTGTAATCATAATGTCAACAAAGACAAGTTGACTTACCAGAGTATTAAAGGCATTTAGATGTTTTGTCACAGAATCTCCATCTTCCATCCTAAGATGATACAACTTCTTTCAAAAAAACAACTTGTTTACCAGGCACTTTGATTGATACAAATTCCCTAACTTATCCCATAGTTCCTTGGTTGCAGATTCTCCCTAAACATTCAACAACACTGAATCTTCCAGGCAAAGTTGAATAGTACTCCTTTCTCTTATGTCCAACTTCTCCCAATCTTCCTTCGACATACCAGTAGGTGGTGTACTATTAGTTTGTGTACTAGTAGGTTATGTACCAATCGACTGTGTGCCAGTAGATTTTGTACCAGTAGGTGATGTACCAGGATCCACAATGATCCATTGTTCTTTTTCTACAAGAAGGTCCTCCATCTTGAGCTTCCATAGCTCAATGTTTTTACCATTGAACTTCTCTATCTTGTTCTAGAAGAGCTCACGATTCCTCTTTCTACACTCGAATATCCACTTTAAAATCTCCCACTAAACCTAGGTTTATCACAGACCCAAGATAAACTTGATCTATCAATATTGAACCAAACCCTCAGCAACAAAGGCATCCCCCTTAAGCCAAAAATGAGCTCTGATACCACATGCAAGTTTTAAACCTGTGAAGTAAAGCAATGCATATAGATTCTTAAGCAAAATAGAATTTAATCAATGGCTCATACACATAGTACACAGAGATTTATACCGAAAACCCTCAACCGAGGAAAACCTTTCTTATATTCATTATCATGAATTTCACCATTCACCATACAATATATACAATGTTTTTAGGTATTCTGTAGATACCAAAACCCTGATCCCTTAATCCGGGATTAATTTAGAAAATTGCTCAAAATAGCAAAATCCGCTAAACATAGCAAAAACCATCCAAAAAAAAATTCAAGGCGTTGCGCGTAACTAGGGGGGGCATACCTGGCCCCCCCTGAGACCCCCCTAGGAAGCACCCAGCGCACATGACACAAATGCCCCTACTAGAGGGATTGTCAGATGCAGTTGTCGAATCTGACACGCCAACACACACACATGCAAAGAATATAACACATACCCAACATTCTAGACCTTAGAGACACTGGGCAGGTAAGATAATATGGAGGGTGACTTTTAACCATAGACCGCCTCAAAGGGAGTCATGCAAGTAGCATCATGTCAAGATGTATTGTACCACCATTCATCGAGTGGTAATCAATGAACCCATTGAGATTGTATTTCAGATGTGAAGCACAACAAATAGGCTTCCAAGCATTTGTGTACCACTTTGGTTTGACCATCAGTCTCAGTATGATAGGTAATGTTGAGATGCAATTGGGTCCCGTGGATCCTGAACAATTATTGCCAGAAGTTTCTTATGAAAGTTGGATCATGGTCGAAGACAATAGAGTGGGGCATGCCATGGAGTTTAAAGATATTGTCCATGAAAACTCAAGCCATTGTGGAGGCTTTGAATGGGTGTTGGAGGACATAGAAATGACCATATTTGGAAAGGTGATCGACCACAACCATGATGATTGATTTATTGCCACATTTTTAATTCGACAATGAAGTCCATAGAGATATCGATCCATATAGCAGGTAGAATAGGGAGAGTTTGTAGTTTGCTTGGAGTTTTGATTGTTTCCCCCTTGTTGTGTTTGAAAGTATCACATTCGGCCACAAAAGTGTGTATGTCATGCTTCATGCCTTCTTAAAAAAAAAATGTTTGATCCATTCATATGTTTTGTGAAAGTTAGAATGCCCTATTATTGGCAAAGCATGAATTTTAGAGAGCACTATGGATTTAAAGTTAGAATTTTTGCTCAAATACAAGCAACCTTTATAGAGAAGCTCCTAATTTTTCCAAGAGTATCTTGGAGATGCATTAGTGTCTTGTTGCACTTGTTAGATCAGGCTAGAAATTTTGGAATCTTGGAACCATTCCTGGAGAAATGCCTTTAACTAATCTGCTACAATGAAGGAGAGTCAAAAGAGGGACCCTTCTTCTTCATATTTCCTAGAAAGAGCTTCAACAACCACATTCTCTTTTCCCTTCTTGTAGATGATCTCATAATGATAACCAAACATTTTGGTCAACTGCTTTTGTTGCTCAGGGGATGAAATTATTTGTTCCAAAAAATATTTGAAGCTACGATCATCAATTTTAATTTGAAAGTGTTTCCCAAGCAAGAAAGGATGTCATATATCCACCACATGCAGAATAGCCAACATTTCCTTTTCATAGGTGGATTTTCCCAAGTGTCTATTAGAAATTTGTTTACTAATGAAGGCCAATGGTCTGGCTTCTTGCATAAGAACCACCCCAATGCATTTCCCATAGACATCACACTCCAAAACAAAATTCTTTGTGAAGTCAGGAAAGGATATAACTAGAGTCAGATACATAGTATCTTTCAAATCTTAGAAGGAATGATTAGCAACTACATTCCAATTGAAAGCATTCTTCTTAAGGAGGAAAATTAGTGGGGTTGTAATTTTTCCATAATTATGAACAAACTTTCGATAATATCTAGTTAAACCCAGGAAACCTCACAAACTTTTGATATTTTTAGGGTGAGGCGAATCCTTTAAAGCTTTAGTTTTATTAGGATCCACACATACACCATCCTTACCAAAAATATGGCCTAGGTATTCTACTTCAAAATCTCGAACGACACATTTGGGTTGCTTGAGAAAGAGTTGATTTTGAGACAGTAAATGTAAGACTTGATCCACATGGGAAAGATGGGCTTGCTAAGCTTTAATGTAAATGAGGATATCATCAAAGAAGACCAGTACAAAATGATGGAGGAAAGGGTGGAAGACGTGATTCATGAGACTTTGGAAGGTGGAGGGTGCATTATGTTGGGTATGTGTTATATTCTTTGCAGGACTAGCTCTAGTGTCGCATTTTTTGTCTCGGGAAACATGTCACATTTTTTTCCTTGGGAAACATGTCGCATTTTTTGCCTCAGAAAACGTGTCGCATTTTTGCCTCGTTTTTTGTGTCACCTTAATTTTTCGTGTCCATTGTTGGGTGGTTTTTCAGCACATGGTTTTTGTTGATGGTTTTCTATTTTCGGTTAAGGAATTAGGGTTGTTGATTAATCGAGGTCATTGGGTTAGGGTTTTGGATGTCGTTGGCTCCTATATGTATATTATATTGTAAACAATGTATCACTATGAATGGATATAGAATATGTTGGTTTTCAAAGGGAAAAATATCTGTGTAATGTGTGTATATGCCATTATATTTTTTTCTGTTCTTTTATTGAAAATTTGTTTGCTTGTAAAATATTGTACAAGGTTAAAATCTACATTTGGTATTAGAGCTTTGTTGGCTTCAGTGGGACGCCTTTGTCATCAAGGGTTTGGCTTGGGACTGTGATAAGCCTTGTTATAGTGGGAGATCTTTGGTACTGATTTTTCAGATGAAAAGAAATGGTGAGCAGTTCGAAAATGGAGATCGAGAAGTTTAATGGGAAAAGTTTTGAGTTGTGGAAGCTCGAGATGGAAGATATGTTGGTGGACAAAGATCAGTGGATCCAGGTACTATACCTATAGGAACTTCAACAGATGACTCAAAAATTTTGGATCGAAAGGCGAAGAGCACAATCTGACTATGTCTCTCAGATTCGGTATTATTGAATGTGTTAGAGGAAGCTACAGACAAATATTTATGGGATAAGTTGGGGAAGTTGTATCATTCTAAGTCCCTAATAAATAAACTATTCCTGAGAAAGAAGATGTATAACCTGAGGATTAGATATGGAGACTCGCTGGCAGAGCATTTGAACGCCTTCAATACTGTGGTAATTCAGTTAATATCTATTGAGATTAAAATTTCAGATGAAGATAAGTGTATTATTTTACTGTGCTCTTTACCAGACTCGTGGGATAGTCTGGTTGTGGCCATAGGTAGTAATATAACTTCCTTGAAGTTTTATGAAGTGGTCTCATCCTTGTTGTTGGAGTAGATGAGACAGAAGAACATGGAAGGACAGAGCACATATGCATTATTTACAAAAGGACGCTCCCAGGAAAGAAATAGATCTAAGTCCTCAAGTGCGAGATCTAATTCTAAGGGAATATCTAAGTCTCTCGGAAAGTTTGTAAAGGTATGTTGGAGATGTGGAAAAGAAGGGCACTACAAGAAGTAGTGTAGATCCAAAATTGAGAAAAAAAAAAAGGGATCTGAAGAATCTCCTTCTACAGAAGAAAAGACCTCCAAGGAAGAAGGAGGGGATGTGTACTTGCCTTCTTCAAGCACACATGTAGATCATATGACATGGTTGGTTGACTCGGGTGCATCCTTTCGTATGACTCCCCACATGGAGTGGTTCTGTGAATATGAAAGATATGGTGGTGGTAATGTTTTCCTAGGTCATGACTCAACAACCAGAATCATAGGTCGAGGAAAATTCAAGTTCGGGCTCATATATGGAAGGATTAGAACACTACCTAGAGTTTTGCACATCCCAGGATTGGCCATCAATTTGATTTCTATAAGAAAAATGTAAAATGCAATGGTAAAAACAATATTTGAAAAGGAAACCTACAGGATGGTTCGAGGGGCAACGGTGTTGCTGAAGGGAGTTCAGTTTGGAACTCTGTAAAATCTACAAGTAAGAACTATTAGTGATCAGTGTAATAGTCCCATTGTTCTTGATATTGAAGTTAAAGAAGAAAGAACTCCTACAGTCTCTGGAGAAAAGGTTAAGTTGTGGCATCAAAGACTGGGGCATATCGGAGAGAAGGGTCTTCGACTACTACACGGTAAAGGTATGGTTGAAGGTATGTCTAACTGCTCTCTGGATTTTGATTTATGTGAACATTGTGTATATGGGAAGCAGAATCAGGTAATATTCCCCTCTGGTGCAACGAGGGCAAAAGGAATTTTACAGCTAGTTCACAGTGATGTGTTTGGACTTATGTCGGTTCCATCATTGGGAAAATCTATGTATTATGTCTCATTTATAGATGAATTCTCGAGTAATACTTGGGTATATTTCCTCGGGAATAAATCTGAAGTCTTTGACAGGTTTAAAGAGTTTAAGGCTCTTGTTGAGAATCAAACAGAGAAAATAATTAAGGTGTTGAGGACAGATAATGGTGGAGAGTTTTGAGTGAATGAATTTGAAGAATTATGTAAGAAGTGTGGTATAGAAAGGTAGAAGACTAGTCCATATACACCTCAACAGAATGGAGTTGCAGAAAGGATGAGCAGGACGTTGATGGAAAAATCAAGCTGCATGCTCAATGGTGCCGAATTAAGGGAATAATTCTGGGCAGAGGTAGTGGGTACTGCATGTTACCTATTCAATAGATCACCCTCATCAGCATTGGATGACAAGACTCCACAAGAGGTATGGACTAGTAAGAAACCTTCTCTCACACATCTCAACGTATTTGGTTGTGAGGCCTATGTTCATGTTCCAAATAAAAATAAGAGTAAGCTAGATAAGAAGGTTGAAAAGTGTATCTTTATATGGTATAAAGATGGTCTCAAAGGTTATAAGATTTGGAATGAAAAAACTAAGAAGGTTGTGTATAGCCGAGATATGGTATTTATAGAAATGAAGGATATTGTTAAACAGGAATTCCTACAAAGTAAGGAAAAACCAGAGAAAATAGAGTTTGATTTAAAGGATGATGAATCAGACTCTACAAAAGAACATGAATCAAAAGAAGAAGAAGATCCTCATACTCTAGTATTGAGGAGATCGATTCGAGAAAGAAGGATAACAAAAAGGTATACTCCATCTGATTTTCGTTCAAAAAATTTTTTGTCTATTACTGATGATGATCCTAGAACTGTCATGGAGGCAGTAGCTTTGGAGGATGGAAAGCTCTGGAAAAAGGTTATGGATGAAGAAATGGTAGCCTTGGATAAGAATGAGGCTTGGGATCTAGTGGAGTTTCCGACTAGAAGAAATCCCATTGGAAGCAAATGGGCATTTAAAAAGAAGTTGAATGCAGAAGGAAAAGTGGTGAAATACAAAGCTCAGTTAGTAGCAAAGGGTTATTCCCAGATTGAGGGAATTTATTTTGGTGAGATTTTTTCTCTTGTTGCCAAGTTAACTTCTATAAGATTTATGTTATCTTTTGTTGTTGCATTTTATTTTGAAATAGAATAGATGGATGTGAAGATAACATTCCTACATGGGGATCTGGAAGAAGAAATCTATAGGAAGCAGTCAGAAGGATTTGTTGTGAAGGGAAAGGAGGAGTTGGTATGCAAGCTGAAAAAGTCCCTCTATGGTTTAAAACAATCATCAAGGATGTGGTATCAAAAATTTGATACTTGTATGCTCAGACTTGGCTTCACAAGAAGCAAAGAGGATCATTGTGTGTATTTTAAATTAATTGGTGATCATTTGATTTATTTGGTCTTGTATGTGGATGAGATGTTGTTGATAGGAAACAACAAGGAGATTATCCAGGATGTGAAAACTCAATTGTCCTCTAAATTTGACATGAAGGATCTCGATGCTTCAAATTTCATTTTGGGCATGGAAATTAAAAGAGATTGTTGAAAGAGGAAACTCTGGTTAAATCAAATAAAATATATCAAGGAAATATTGCAGAGGTTCAATATGCAGGAATGTAAACTGGTCAAGGTCCTTATTCTTGTTGGTGTGAATTTATCTGTGGATCAGTGTCCCAAGACACAGGAAAAGGAGGATCACATGTCTCGTGTTCCATATGCGAGTGCAGTTGGCAGTTTGATGTATGCAATGGTCTATACTAGACTGGACATTGCACATGCAGTGGGAGTTTTGATCATGTATATGTCAAAACCAGGGAAGGAGCATTGGAAAACAATAAAAAGGGTTTTCAGGTATTTGTGTGGCACTGCTAGCTATGGATTGTGCTACCAAGGAAGACCATGATTGGATAGAGTGTTGGACATACATGGCTTTGTGGATGTAGACTGGGATGGAGATTTGGATCGTAGGATATCTACAAGCGGGTATGTGTTTACCTTGTTTGGAGGAGCAATCCATTGGATGAGAAAAAGACAGACTGTAGTGGCACTTTCAACTACAAAAGTTGAATACATGGAAGCCACTCATGCAAGTAAGGAAGCAATATGGTTACAAAGATTGTGTTCAGGTATTGGGTTGGTACAACAAGATGTAAGGATAGATTGTGACAGTTGGAGTGCAATTTTTCTAGTGAAGAACCCAGCTTATCATTCAAAGACAAAGCATATTGATATTCAATATCACTTTGTGAGAGACATGGTTGAAGAAAAGAAAGTGTTGTTGATGAAGGTGGACACTTTGAAGAAAGTTGCAAATTCATTAACAAAATCTGTGAGCACTAAGAATTTCTCTTGTTGTAGAAGATCCATGGGCATTGTTGCCCTGGATTGTTGACAATGTAACCCTGCAACCCCATGTATGCAAAGAAAAAAACAAGTGGGAGAATGTTGGGTATGTGTTATAATCTTTGCACGACTAGCTCTAGTGTCTCCTACATTGCGCTAGGAAACGTATCCCATTTTTTCCTCATTTTTCGTGTCGCCTCGATTTTCTTGTCCATTGTTGGGAAGCTTTTCGCCACATGGTTTTTGTCGATGGTTTTCTATTTGCGGTTAAGGAATTAGGGTTGTTGACTAATCCAGGTCATTAGGTTAGGGTTTTGGATGTCATTGGATCCTATATGTACATTTTATTGTAAACAATGTATCACTATGAATGAATATAGAATATGTTGTCTTTCCCGGTTCGGGTTTCCAGGGGAAAAATCTTTGTGCAATGTGTGTATTTGCCATTGTATATTTTATGTTATTTTATTGAAAATATGTTTGCAGTAAAATATTGTACGAGGTTAAAATCTACACATTACATTGGTCGAAGGGCATGACCAAGAACTCATAATGGCCTTCATGAATACGAAAGGAAGTTTTGGGAATATCAACCTCCTTCATATGTATCTAGTGGTAGCCAAAACGCAGATCAATTTTGGTAAAGAATTGAGAACCACTCAATTCATCCAAAAGGTCATATATGATGGGAATGGGAATTTTATCTTTGATGGTAATTTTGTTGAGGGCTCAAAAATCAGGGCACATGCACCACATACCTTCTTTCTTGAGTACCATGATGACTGGAGAAGAATAAGGGATTGTACTAGGGTGGATGATACCCACAACTATAAATTCTTGAACAATTTGTAGAATTTCATTTTTGGGGGGAAATGGGTGACGATAAGGGCAAACATTGGGAGGAAGTCTACCAGGGACTAATGGAATGGAATGATCATGGGGGGGGCATGGGAGGGTGAGAATCCTTGGGGGTTGTTAAAAACATATTGGTGTTTGGAGAGTATAAGATGCATGCCGAGATGAACAATGGAGGAGGGAGTCTCAACTGCTTGAATGTCATGGAATTGGGCAATAATTCTAGAATGACCCTTTTTTAGGAGTTTCTCCATTTGGCGTGAACTAACAATCTTAGGGGAACCTGTCATGATGCCTTGGAACTTGTACCATTTTCCATCATGTTGGAAGCTCATGCATAATTCATTGAAGTTCGTGGTAATGGGACCTAGTGTGTGTAACCATTCAACACCCAAAACAATGTCACAACCGCCCATTTCAATAACAAACATGTGGGATTTCATATTATAATGACCAATTTGCAGGTGCACAATTTCACAAAAACCCCCACATTTCATGGAAACTCCTTTAGTAATCATGATTTGGAAGTTATTGACTGCATGGATATAAAAAAGGGTCTCCTGAGCAATTCGACATTGAATAAAATTACGGGTGCTGCCACTATCAATGAGGATAATGACTTTATGATGCTTGGTATAGCCAATTAATTTAATGGTTTGAGGAGCTAAGATACCAGTGAGAGCATGTAGAGAGATGAGGGGTTCAACTTTTGGTGGATCAGAAGGATGGTTGTTATCATTAGCCTGAGGTAGTGTGTTGGGAGGGGAAACATCACCATCATCTTCAGAAATGGACATAAAAATATTTTTCTCCTTAGATTTGTTCCCCATAAATAATTTTTCATCACAGTTATAACAAATACTTTTAAGTTGGTGTTCAACCATTTTTGCCCTGGTTAATTTATGGACCTTAAGAGGAGGGGAAGGAAGAGTTGGCATGAATGTGGAATAAAGGATGGCCTTTTATTTGAGAAGAGACTACCTGTTATGCTTCCTTGGCATGGTGAGCCATTCAGACATGATCTCAGATGTTGTTCTTAAGGCCACCAATAAAGAATTCACGGAAGAATGTGTACAACAAGCCTTTAGTTCAAAAATCCAATTGCTCAAAAGCAATGATGTAGTCTTCAACTGTACTAGACTGTTTAATCTTGGTCAAACAACCCAAATGATGGGTGTCTATGTCAAAGCGTTCATAAAGGTATGCAACAAATTGGGTCCAATCAATGTAACCTCAGGGTGAATTTTTATACCATTTCCAATGTTTTGGATCCAAATAAATGACACTAAGAAGAAGTTTGATCAATTCATTTGTTATGCCATGTAATGAGAAATAATGTTCCATTTGAGTGACCCAACCCATGGGGTCTGTTGCCGTCCTTATGCACACTTGCAAACGTGAGTTAAGTCCTACTCACTTAGTGTGCCCTCGGAGACACAATCTCTAAGTTCCAGCCCACACTGTCACCTTGACTAGAGCTTCTTCCTTCTAGGCTTACTCCTAGGGAAGCCAAGGGGGGTAGTCCCTAAGTTGCTAAGTTAATTTTAAAGTTATGTGTTCTAGGAGTTAATTTCAATTGTTTAAAAGGTTAAGGGGAAATTAGCCTAATATGACAAGAAGCAATGCAAGTGCAAGTCTAGGTCTAAATGTGAGGCAGCCCTTTCCCTAAGTCAACTAAAGACTAGTGCCTAAGGTTGGGCAAGGGGTCAACTATGTTTTGGGGTGGTTCAATTAAAAGAAGTATTACAATTAAATCAACTAATTACCCCAAACCAAGATTATAACTATACAAAAGAATGGTTAAGTGTTGCCAAGTTTACAAGATTGACAGATTAGTTACCAATATACATCAAGTAGATACAAGATACACAAATGTACAAGATATACAAGAGATATAAACAATTCA
>ML789104.1:303604-351230 GCA_009831015.1 Picea engelmannii | reverse complement strand
ACTAGTCAAAAGAGGAGGGCCCACTTGCCATTTTTGGCAAGTGTGGTTAGTTTGGGTGAGTTGGGAACAACTCTCCATCAAAGGGGGCGCACCAATAAGGAGGGCGTGAGGTAGATAGGTAAGTAGTTAGGTTTAGAGTTAGGGTTTTAGGTTGGGTTAGGGTTTTGGTAGGTCTAGGGGAGCGCTCCACATGTGTGGAGTGTCTCTTGAGGTTCCCAAGGAGAGATTTGGGGGATTTGGTTGTTAGTGGGTCGTTTTTTCCCTTTAGGGAAAAAATTAGAAAGTGGGAAAAGTGAATTAAGAGGTTAAATTAAGTTGGGAAAAGGTTAGGATGGGTTTGGGTAGGTTAGGAGGGTCTAACTTGCTCATTGCCACCTTTCCATCCACTCACTAACTCAAAATTACAATGTTTTATGACATTTTAATAATGTCATCTTAGCAATTAAAATTGTTGTTTTGCCCTAGACTGACTCTGAGTGGACTAAGACATAGTAAACTTAGTCCGACCGAGCTGAAACTTGGTCCATGGGTGTAGGGTGTGTTATTCCATTCATTTTGAGCACAAATACCCCTATCAAAATCCCAAAGATGAAGTTTTTACAACATTTAGCTCAAAAATAATTAATTAATTAAATTTTTGAAATTTAATTAATAAAAAAAAACCTATCTAGACTCGACGAAATTCCGCGAAACTTCAGACACTGCCTGGCATGGTCATTTACAATAATCCTAAAAGGTTACTCAATGAATGAGACCATCAGAGCGCCTTCCACCACTTTGGAGGAAGTCAATGGAGGGAAAAACTCAAGGGAAGTCGGCCAGGAGCTTGTCTGGTCGACAACCTGAGGATAAAAAACCCTCGATGAAAGGAACTTTCCTGATGGATCACCCAAGGTACCTAACCTAACTATGATCCATGCAGACTTATTACATTATTAACGCACGCAGGGGTGTGGAAATTCCGTTTACAAAAATTTAATTGCTGGGGTATCGGATACCCAAGTAGAACCATAACTGTCTTCAACATAGATAAACACTTCATGATACATGAGTTGACCCCTGTGCTGAATAGGCGGTCAACAGGGCCCAAGCTGTCAAATTTATTCACCTCAACTTTAGGAAGACACACGTCACAAGTCAGAGGGTTAGAATGAAAGGTCATGGAATGGGATGAATCCACGCCCTCTTGCTGTGAAGTTTATTCAGAGGAGATGGGACCCTTGGATTGATGAACCAATGTGGTTAAGGTTTTCATATCGACAGAGAGGGTGTCAAGTGTAGTGAGCTTGGAATTTATAGTAGAAATTTCTTAGGTAAGTTGAGACATATCATGCTTGTTCTGAGCTTGGGATTCGTTGAATGAATTTTTGAGGTTGTTGAAGGACTTGTCCAGGGAAATGATGCAGTTGTCAAAGTCTTGGTTGTAAGTGGCCATCGGGGTGATAAGCTAGTAATAATAGGGCTAGCGGGTCATGACAAAAAGGTCTTATGAGAGAGTGGTATCACTACGATCGGTGTGAAAAGAGGATATAATGAGATGGGTCCCAAATAAGCGTGCTAGATAGGGTGGGTGGGTCCAAAGAAAAAAAGTCTTGTGAGAGAGGGGTACCATGAAGAGCTGTACAAAGAGAGGAATCTAGTGAGATAGGTCCCAAATAAGGGTGTCGGTGGGACCACTATACTCTTACTTCTGCAGAGTTACACTTCTATTTGAGTATTACTATAGTAACAAAATTCCCAAATTCTCGATAGTTAAGATTGTGTATGAATTTTCATAGACTACATGTAAGAAGCAGGGTTGCCCAGACTAGATGTGCAAAATTTCAACTCTGTTTTTGTTCTATTTTTTTCTAGTAGCAAGGGTTAGGGTTTTGAGGGTTCTTTTGGAGAAGGGAGTGCCCTATGCTATAGCTCTCTTACATACCGGCGGAGTCCAATGGTAGTACTTGACCCAATATATCAGGGCTCTAACTAAGGAGGGTCAATCTTACCCTTAGCCATACTACTTGATTACCCAGGTACACAAGAGTAATATTTCCAAGTGTTGTTCTCAGTGCCATTATACCAGTTAGGCAGTTGATTGGTTGAGTTGTGGTTGGTTTCAGGAGACCTATGGAACTCTCGATATACCCAAGTGTACGTGGGAGGGAAAGGTCGTATATAGGTGTTGTTTAATGCAGTACTACTCGAATGGGTACTAACATGGGTTACAGGGGTTTCCAATAGGGTGAAATCACGTGTATTTCATGCATGTATTCCTCCCCAATCGTAGTTTTACTCGCTTAGTGACAAATCATTATGCTTTATAAACGTCGACACATGTTTCTAGCCTAATTTTTTTTTCTAAAAATCTGCAAAGGAAAGGGCTCTGATGCCACTTTTAAGGTACCATAAGAAAATATGCAAAGCAAAAACACAATTACTATCACAATGATTAGCAAAAAGAACGAAACAACAAGTATAATGAGAGGATAGCTCCAAAATATGACACCTTTATTATTATGAGAGAAAAGTTCGCTTGCCTCTTGGAAACCTCCAACGAAGTAGAGCTCGAGTACAAATGATTTCACAAGAGAACCTTTTCCATGCTTTCTACCCATATTTATACTTTTTCTATCTTCTAGAGAACATTATATAGGAAGAACTTTCTAGAGGAAGAATCTTCTAGTAATTCTTCCTACATTAGACGTGTTCACATTATTACATAGGCCTTATTTACTAATGACAACCTTTTTAACATAGAAAAACATATGATTCTATCTACTTGATGGGTTAGGGAGGTTAGGACCCTAACATACAAAAGAATAACTTCAATTGACTTGGGTGGTGTATCTTATGTCAACAAGCAGAAGAAATCGTTTTACATTTAAATATGACCTTCCCTTATAGAAAACATGTATGGAAAGAGGTGGAAAGAATGATTGGATTAAGAAATGCATGGGAAGGTGAAGACATAGAAGAAGCATTTATATCATGGTGTGCAAATAAAATACAAAAAAGATCAGATCCCTTCCTCTTAATATAGCTTGGGTAGTCTGGCTAGAAATGAACCTGAAGTTGTTTGAAGGAAAAAAGACTTTACCTCTTAAATGTGTTGTCCAAGCTCTAAACATATAAAATGTTTACCCACAGATCTAGGACAAACAAATCATCCATGAGTTGAAAGAAGAGGTAATCAACAAGTACATCCCATGGGAATACTTTGATGGTGCCTCAGAGGGGATCCCTCCCAAGGGAGGATTGGGGGGGATATTATATTTATATTCAAATCATTGCAATTTTTCAAAGCCGAGATAGTATAGGAGACTAATAAATTGATGGCTCTCAAATTATTTTTCAGGTTGGCCCAAGAGTTTGGTGTGTCACAATTTCAATTTTGTGGTGATTCACTCCTAGTTATTCAATAGATGCACAAGGAAACAACACAGAGGAATTTCACTTTACAACCATTTCATGAATATGTTCAACTTCTATTTACAACTTTCTTACATATCTCTTTGTCTCACATATACAGGGATAGGATAGTAGATGGACCATCAAAAGATGGATTAGGATTGGATCGAGGAACTTGAATTATATCAATACTCGAGGATGGGCACTCAAATGAATATACACATGAACTTTGGATCTAGTTTTATAATGCCATAGATTTTTGTTTAAGACGAAGGATAGTTCGAGATTATATTTAATTGGTGTAATTTTCATGGCTTTTTGTGATAGGAAATGTATTTACTATTCCTGCTTTAGTTTATGATTATGCTTAAAGAGGCAAGTATGAAGAGTTGTTTTGTCAATTGGCCTTAGTGCACTCTTCAATGCCTTTGGTTTCTGATTATGTAATTTTGTTTATATTTGAGAAAATTACATTTTTTTTCCTTGGAGAATATATATATATATATATATATATATATATATATTCAAACTTCACCTCATTAATTAACTATGTTTGAGATATTTGTAAGTGAATGGGTTGAAAAATGAACAACCCTACATTTTGGGATGTAATTAATAGGATATTAAAGTAATGGTTGAATAAGTGGTCAACTTTTTCATGGACTTGCTTGACCACTACCATCCTTGTTGTACAATGAGTTTCGAAGTTGTAGTTTTATGTGAGAAGGTGTGGTCAAAGTTTTGTTGGTGGAAGATAATACCATCCATATAATGTGGGTCCAAATTCCACCATCTTACATTTTTTTGCCTCAAATAAGTTTGTTAGTGCTATGTTGACGGATATAAAATTCCTTAATATGGTGCAGGTGGTTAAAAAACATAAAAGATGTTAATCCAAACTACATAGCCATGTATAAATATTAAATCCACAACACAATGCTAATATATGAGCCGCGAATTGGTAATCTCGTGCACTGGTGTGCACTATGGGTAGTGTTTTCATATTAAGGTAAGGCCTGAATCCTATAAAACTAGAAAGTATCGCAAAAATGGTGGAAACCTTTATATCTTACAAAACCATTGATGATTATATGCTTTTTAAAATGAATTGTATTCTTAGTAAATGTTGTATTAGTGTAGGTTAGAGATCCTAAACATGGTAACGCACCTTAATTGTCTTTTCCCCTTAATTACTACAAATTCTATAAAAACCCTAAAATTGTATGCTAAACATATTTTCATTGAATAACTAATTTGAAATTAAAAAATATTAAACACTTTACAAAGCATCTAAGTTGCCAACCATTTTATAGTCAACTATCATCCAACATAGAGTGATCACCAAACTACTTTATAATTAAATACATTGAAAAACAAATTAGTTTGCAAATTTATTAGTGCACCAACTCACCAAGACATTATGTGTCCCAAGAGTTCATTGTTTCTTAACAATTTTATTTTATTGTGTACAAATATTTCCTTTTACAACAATTTGGAATGCAATATCAATAATTTCACTTTCTTCAAAGCTTAAACGAAACATTTTATCACATAATATTCATCGAGAAACTAATCTCTTGAAGTTTACCTCTATATAATTCAAATCGTGGTATAGAAAGGCATGGACTAAGATGCACATAATCTTGGTTTATTTTATGCATTATTATATGTTTGTAGCATTAAAATATATCTCTTTTATCTCCCAAATTTAATATTGATTGATTCCAACATTTAAAGTAAATTTTAGATCTTCACACAATACTATACTACACAATACTATACTGATGATAATATTAAACAATTGTATTCCTAAAACCAACCTTTCATTTGTTTCAAGCAACCAAATGTTTGTGATTATGCACCTCGAGGTAAACCTAAGATCTTATTTTAACTAATTGATAAATATATCATTGTTATTGTTTTCATGATTCACTATGTTACAAAATCCATGTTTGACATTTCAATTCCAAAAAAACATGATCCATCGTTAAAAAAAAAATGCTTTAAAAGCACAATAAATACCCACCAACATCAAAGTTATAACTTAATTATATAAAATAGCAAAATATATTCGATATAATGGACTAGCTTAAATAGATAATTTATCCTTAATTATCATACTCACCTTAAGATACTTAACAAATATTGTCAATAAAGCCTATAACTATTCAAATGTCTATACAAAATTAGGTATATGCATTTATTAGTTTAAGGAGGGATTGGACTTCCCCATGGAATTTTTTCCAAGAAGGCATTGATATAGCTTTCAACTATTGTCAAAAACATGGGATATATGTATTTATTAGTTCAAGGAGGGATTAAACTTTCACATGAACATTTTCAATAAAGATATAACTATGGGTTCAAGTTATTGTCAAAAACATGTGAGATGGTATCTAGGTTGTTTGAGTTTTCACAAAATAATCTATTATAAAACTTATTATGTGGTATTATCCTTAGGTAATAAGCATAGTTTAGCTAGAGAAAATGACTAATTCTTTTTGCTATGACATCCTATTGTAGTATACAGTATAAATTATATTTTACATATTCCATTGTCTACATGTATCTTTCAGGGGGTGTCCTCCATAAAAAAACACCATAAATTTACCTAATCCACCTTACTTACATTGAGGAAATTAATACATATTAAAAACTTGATTCGATTTAGGAGTTTTCCTCGCAACATTCATATTCCATGTAGTAACATACACTCCTTATGTTGCATTATTTAGTACACATCTTAGGTGTGAACAAAATCATTAGTAGCTTTACTACCACTACATTGAGCTTTATAGGAGTTACATCTCATCCTACAACTAATACAATGCCTAAGTACATTTACTATTTTATCTATGATGGCAGGCGGGTGCTCACGCATACCCCGCAGGGTCTCTACACGCACCTCTCGCTCTCAGGATCGATCAAAATCCCCTTCTGAGCCGAAGCGGCTCTTTAGATCCCCTGCTGGAATCCTCTGCTAAAAAAACCCGATCCATAGGTCCTTCTCTACCCGCACGGCCTTCTGCACTTTACCGTGATTATCCCCGACTCAACATCGGGGTTCGAGGTTTCGGACTTCCCGTTGTCGAGAGTCACTGCTCGCTTGAACTCCCGACTACCGATTCTTCGATGTGCGCTTTTTTTTCCATGCGTTGGCCCTCCTAGCTCAGTTCCCACCTTATGACCGCTGCCTCTACGACTGTGACCTTACCTCATTTCGCGGCTACTCCTATCGGAGTTTCGACGCTTGCGATGTCAAAACGCACACGTCCTTAGGATTCCCAATCGTCCGATCCCTGATATGCTCCTAGTGCATTAGCCCCTCCTGGCTATACTATGGTCCATGTGACCACTTACCATATGACCATAGTTATATAGCTTCCCATCAGGGTTTCAGGGTTTGCGATGTCAATATGCATGCGCCTTTTGGACTCGCGATTCTCCGATCCTCGATTCTCCGATGGCTTATGGTCGTTGACCTGTCAACGGTCCTTTCACCCGTCACGAAAATTAGCCACCTGTCCTCCTTGCTGACCCCTGTGTGACCCACACGCTCTTATGCCTTATCGGGAAATCGTGTTTCGCGATTCTGAAATGCACAGACCCCTTGCTCCCAGGATCTCCGATATCCCGATTCCCGATAAACCAAACTCCGATGGGTGGCTTCCTTGTCGACCCTTTTTCCCGATGGCGTTGATTTCCACCACGCGTCCCTTCTCTGAAGGACATTCCTGATCTCTCTGGGATTTCGAGACTTGTAATGTCCCGGTTCTTTCAACCTTAGGAACTCCGATTTCCCGATAACCAATATGCCGACGATCGCTCGATCTCTGCGATGTGTCTCCGCTAATGGGCAGCTCCGATCCAATCTCGCGCTTTCGCGACTCCTAATGCTCCGGAAATCTTGCCTTCCCAACCTCTGATATGTCGATGGGCTCTTGATCTCGCCCACGTGTCCCAACTGACGGACGGCTGTGATTTCTTTTGTTGTTTCAGGATTTCTGATGTCCTGACTCCCACGACCTCGAGAATCCCGATTTCCTGAGTGTCGATATCCCGATAGCTCCACCCCTTGTCGGGATTTCTCCTCCTGTTCACGAGGACTTAACTCCCTCGCGACTTCTGTAGATCCAACGACTAGCGGCGATCCTGAACCAGATCTAACGGCTCAGACCTGTTCTTCCTCGTTGCACTCCTCCTGAGCTTAAACTATGCGCACCTTCTCCCGATCCAACGACTTACGGGATTTCTGGGTGAGATCCGACGGTTGTTGCTCTCCTCTTTTGTGCGCTTCTTCTGACGCCTTCCTGGACATGAATCTTCAACGGTCTAGATCTCTTTTCTCCGTCGATCCGATGGTTGTTGTGCTCTCTCCTGAGCTCTCACACGCTTTCTTCCTACACTTGGAAGAATTTCAAGCTCTCAAAGGCTTTGACCTTTGTCTTCTTTTCTCCTCTGCGAACTCCTCGACTCTGAGCTTCGCCAATGCATGTAAATATGTTGTTCCTCCTGAGCCCTTCTTCAAATCCTTGAAGATTTTACCTCTACCTCTTGTAGAGGCTTCGCGCATACACCACGTTGTCTCTCTTGAGCTCTTCCTGTAGCTTCGACCTCTACAACAATTCGTCCTTGTTCCTTTCTCCTACAAATGGAGAATGCAATGCCCTATAGGCCTATTCTTCACTCCATCAACCCCTTGCTAAGTCTTCCTAGGTGTTCAGCAACCCTGTACAGATCCCATAGTGGACCCTTCCTCCAGCTTCCGAACTCAAAGAGTTCTTTTCTCTTCTGTGCATGCCTGCACACTGACTCGATGCCCTCCTGGCAGAGTTTCTTCTCTCACAGAATGTTCAGCAGTTCTGTCTTCTTTCATGCACTCCTTGCACTTGCTCTATGCCCTCCTAGCAGAGCTCTCAGAATCCTCAGTGATTTTGGCTTCTGTCTGAACTCACAACAGAGTTCCTTCCTCTGTGCACTCCTCGCACTGGCTCAATGCCCACCTGGCAGAGCTTCACAAAACTCCTCAAAGCTTCTGTCTGAAATCACAGCAAAGTTCCTTCTTCAATGCACCACTGTGCCCACACTCAATGCCCACTTGGCAGAGCTCTACAGAATTTACAGCAGAATTCTGTCTGCAACTGTGTCTCTCATACACAGCCTTGCCTCCAAGGTATTCAACAACCTTGAGGTCTTCTTCCTCTGAGTTGTTGATTCCATTTCTTGTGCCGCAACACGTATTTGTCTGACTCCGCAAAGTTCAGAAGTGCATCCTCTGTGCACGGCTATCAGAACCTGCAGCGTTCTGCCACACCCTCCTGGTGTGAAGCCTCAAAGACCTTCACCTGAAATCACACAAACTCCCTGCAACTGCATGATAACAACACACAAATACAACATATAATGAACACTCATAGACATGCATATAAGACAGAACACATGCAGGAAAAAATTGTTTCTGTTTATATTAAAAATGGCAAATGCCTTTTTGTACAAGGGTGTTCTCGAGCTCTCTCTAGCTCTTCTCTTCTCTGCTCTACATGCAGATCCCCACACACTACGACTCTTTTAAAATGAGATAAGAAAATTTCTTTTACCTGAGGGGCTCATCGAGCGCTTCCCTCCAGATCTACCTACCCTATTCAATTACAATAAATGGGTTGTCTAGTCCGCTATCGGATCTAGATCTCAATCATTACACACATTAAATGCCTATCTTATCTACAGCCTGTGCAAAGGCATGGTTTCTATGGCTCACCAGCCTAAAACATTAATTACATTCATTTTCAAATTCAAACGAGGTTGCACCTCTCTCTCTAACTTAAATGCATGCGCACTGACGTGGTTAGCTAGCTGGTTGGCTGATGTGGAGAGATGCTCCTGCATCAATCTATTATTTTGAATGAATTTATTTTCTATTGGAAGTAATATGCAACATGTACAAACATCTTTGTCGATGAATGTTTGAATACATTTAATTAGATTGTACTTATCTTTAAGGCCTTGTAACTTTGTTGTTACATTAAAAGAAGCACTCATCATTAATAATAATGATAGTGCTTTTGATGAATAACTAGAAGGAAGAAATGTAATTTGATATATATAATAATACAAAGATACAACTATGAATAAAATAGAACAATGATTAAGATTGGCTATAAACATTATATAGAAAGTAAACTTTTAAATAAAAGTTATGATTGTAATAAAGACACCATAGCAAAAAAAACAAAAGATATCATAAACCATGTGCATGTGTATTTATTTTGCCCAAATTTTTTATTTTAATTACTTTCTTTATATCATGTCTTGCAATATCATTCCCTCGCCATAAATAAATAAATAAATAAATAAAAAAAAAAAAAAAAAAAAAAACCTCATTTTGTGACATTTCCATTATTCTTGTCGATGACCCTCGTCAGTTATTTATTGTAAAGGACATGATAAAGTATGCGGGAACATTGCATATTAACACACTCTATCAAAGTAATGACATAGTTTTCATGTTGGACACTACTTTTTGATAACAAAGTAGAAATCCTTTTCAAATCACTTTCCAAAAAACCCTATCAAACATTACAAGTGCATAACCTATATTAGAACATTGGAGCCTTCTCATGTCTAGGATAGATTCCTTCTTGTCTTGTGTAAAACAATACACATTTTAAATTTCAATGCATTTATATACAACTAACAATTTGGTCATACTACATAACAAATATATTTTGGAATTGTTAAACATACTAATCACGTGCAATAATGTAGATCAAAGCAAATGATAGCTATTTATTGAGATGAAAGATGACTAATTAGATGTAAAAGTCTTACCATACCAACAAAATAGGTGATGTTGACATCTAATTTATGGGCCATAACTAGCATGACTAACACAACTCTTTAGCAAGTTATTACCATTTCCTACAAACTAGACACATAGTCCCATAATTGCCAATGTTTGTGGTTGCCCACTTCAACAACTACGTTGTTCCACCATGAGATGTTAATAACCCCACTTATGTGGCAATCCAATTTCAAAATTGTACATATATTAAACTTTATCCATCCAATATGCTTTGAAAAATGCTCGATGACATCTATTTTTCAAGATGATATTCTTACGCCACTCATTTTATTGACGTGTATTTGCACCATCAAGATAAATTATTAATTACGCACATTAAATTCATCCTTATACGAGATCAAACACTTAATATTCTCATATTTTTTTTTAAATCCATTATATGATTTGAAAATATAAATCTTTCTTTTTCCCATTGAAATGTATATCCTCAGGAAAACCCCCAAACACTTCCCCTCATTTCGAGAATAGTACCTAATGTAACTCAACTCAACATAGTTTTGACACCCAATCTGATAGAAACATCGAGAGAGGCCCAATGCCAAAGAACTTGACCCTGAAACCTCGTATATGCTATTCATAACTCTCAACAACTAAAGTTAATTCACCAAACTTACAAATATAATCCTATAAATTTATTGTATAATTTGAAAACATAACTTCTATAAACCACATCTATTATAAAAAAAACATTAAAAACAACTCAATAACTATACTATAATATGATTTATATTGCTATAATTTATATAATATAATCATATTACAATAATAATTTGATATATAACTATTTTAATCTTATATTACTAATTTTTAAAATTATAACCAAACTTTATCAAGTTGCACTCTTTAATATTAAGATAACTAAACATTATGTTAGTGATTAAGTTTGAAACCAAATCAACAAACAATCCTCAATTATAAATGAGCTTAGTTGAATGGAATCCATATAGATAAATGAAGAACGGTGTTTAATGTGTGTCTTTTGTTTTCAATATAATAAAATTATATCTATTTATTTATTTTAAATTAAAAAATTAATAATTATAATTCTCAATTATAAATGAGCTTAGTTGAATGGAATCCATATAGATAAATGAAGAATGGTGTTTAATGTGTACCTTTTTGTTTTCAATATAACAAAATTATATTTATTTATTTATTTTAAATTAAAAAATTAATAATTATATTGTTATAAGAAAATTTATATGTATAATTAATTTTTGTGAGTTTTAATCTATATTGATTTAGATAAATTTGTTATTTATTTTTATTTTATTTTATTTTTATTTTGAAATCAAATTAAAATTATATATTTTTTTATGTACATACTATATTGACAAATTTAATATTGCATATTAATGTATATCTCTTTTTTATCTCATTGAAAAGTAGTATTTGGTCTTGCCTTTTTTGCTTTTCCTTTTTTTAACCTCATACCACTCCCTTGAAGAATGTTTCACAATGACTAACAATAATTCATAAATTGGATGATCAAAATTTGTATCAACATTTTTATTGACGTTGGATAGCTAATTATAACTATGATAAATTAGGCTCATATTGTGAGCTTCTTACTTAACCTTTTAAAGATAAGTCCTCTAATGTCGATTTTCCTTGTCGGGGATATTGTACATTCACAAGTGTACCTTTTTTTTTTGACATAATCCAGTGGAAGGTTCATGGAAGCTTCAACAAATACAATGTTAGGTAGCTAGAGAGGTAGTGGGGAGGGGGCGGCAGGGAGCAGAGGGCCCATTCAATGTAAGGTGGACTAGGTCCATTGCACTATTAAATAAGGCCCACTATGGTAGTTAGATATAATAAATGTAAGAGGACTTCTTAGAAGGTTCTGCTTCTAGAATATTCCTCCTCTAGAATGTTCTTAGGTAATGGTAGCACTATATAAAGGGTTTCAAGCAATGTAATGGGATATGAAGAGAAGTATTGTATTTGGAGTAGTAGCTCAATAGGAGGAAGCCCCTCAAAGAGGAAAGTGAACAAGAGAGGATCCCTTCCATAATAGGATCCATTGTATGGTGTTTCCCTACCTCAAGGGTTTGATATAATAAAGTGGTGGTTTTCTATAGTGTTTCATATATCTTGTGTGGTGATTATATTCAGATATCTTTAGTACTATTGTGGTATTTTGTATTCAGGTATTTGGTACTTAACATACAATTGTAACTTCCTTCAATAAAATATTTTTTTTAGGGCTTTGATCCTTATTGATTTAGATTTGGGTTTGGTATTCAATTTTAACCATTTTTATTAAGTACGAGTAGCGAAGAATAACTATGGCTAATTAAACCCATGTCTTGACCTTTTCTAAAGAGATCCTACCCATGGTTCCACCTATTTAAAGACAAGCTCCATGTTTTGACCTATTAAAATGAGATATGGGATCTTGTCCATGTTATGACTTATTCTAAAGACAAACTCTCTAGCAATGCATCTCCTTGTTGGGATATTGTCCATGTTATGACCTATTTTAATGATAATCTCACTCTTTAATGATGTTTTTTTTTGTAATCTAGTTGTATCCATATTGATATATCATAATAAATCAATACATGCATAACTGTCTGAAACCCACCACTAGGGAAACCGGGCACAAAACAATCCAAAAAATATTGGGACTTGGAGCCTTAGTGTGTTTGTGATAGTTCGTAACATCTGTCAGTTTACTTGGATCTAACCTGGTTACAAAAAAACATATATACTATGTTTCAATAGTATTTATAAAGCCTAATCATATCTACATAAAACAAACTGTGTATATGACTAAACATATTTCATAAGACTATGTAGGAAGCTACCCTTTCTGGATCTCGATCACATCTTCATCCTCTTCATCCAAAATTATGGGGTTGGATGGGGTACCCACAGGAGTAGGTGTTTGATCATCAACAATGACTAGGACATCCTGGCATGTTGCTTTTCTCAAGACAGCGATCCCCACACAACATCAAATTTCCTATGAAGCAAGTTCAAATTCCAAATTATGGTTTATTGCTATTGTCCCTTTTCCTCCAATACTTGTGCTACAAAATCTTTATTCAAACAATATAGTTCTATAATCTTGAAAACTTTTGTGTCCCTCGATATGGAAAAACTGGTGTCTAGAACCCAATCTAGAAATTCTTCTTCAAAATGTGAATTGGGGATGTCCTACCTTTTTTTCCAAATGGTCTGCTCCATAACATCCATTTCCTTCTTAATGCTTTATAGAAAATGGCAATGATAGTCCTTTACTTCCTTCATGGCCTCAACTCTTGCTTTGGTGATCCATTGGGGCATTTTTATGTAGTGATAACACCTTATTGTCTACACTAGCCCTACTCATTGAACCGGTTACCACCCTTAAACCCTTCTACCTTCATGACTAGTTGTTGATTGAAGAAAGGGACAAAAGGTAATTGACTAGGGATAATGCTAATAGGATGACCAAGTTGAAAAGAAGAATGCTTCTTGGTGGGAATGGGAATGAACACCGCTCTACAGACTTCAATAGTGGCTTTACTAGCCACTGAATTCACACCAAAGAAAAGAACTAGAACCTAAACATACTTTGAAATCTTGGGTCCTCTGGTAAGTGATTGCATTAGGAAGACATTACGATAAAAAAACAAATTCCTAACTATGGGTGTTGTAGTTCCAGAAATCATGGGACATTGTGGAATTCTCTAACCAACAGACTTTAAAACACATTCAAATAGATGAGCAAACCTTGGCATCATGTTGAAGTACCACAAACCCATAGTTAGGTACCCGTATTTAGATTTCCATCCTTCGTCATCATCTTTGGGCTATAATTCTTCGTTGGAGTTGGACTGCGTGTGAGATTAATGACGTTGCATTTCACCCAAAACATCATAAATGCATCCACGAGGAGGAAACAAGGTGGAGTGAATGCACCATGATGGAGGTGGTACAATCCTTAATTCATCGTGGGAGGGTTAATAAGGAGGCACCCCGATGTGGTGGCATTTGGTCAACACCTAGGATCTTGTTTGTTCTATCGTGTTGTCACCCAATCTGAGGAACCTATAACTCTTGAATTAATGCCAACACATTCATCCTTAAGCTTATCGGGTCTTACTTCCTCCCATTGACAAATCAGGTCCCATTATGTTTGACTAAATCCTTCAATGGCTAGTTTATCAGCTAAGCCATTGGTTTTGCGACAAATATGTGAAGGAATAATGGATGGGATGAATCTAGATAATGATGTTATTTGATCCAATTCTCAAGAAAGTATCCAGTGAGTAGATATCTTATCGGGTCTAGATCTGTGATGAATTTTAGTCAGGGCTTAGACCATGAGTTGGAAATTCCCCTCCAGAATAATGTTGGTGAATCCCTTGTGGATGTCCAACTGCAATCCTTTTACCATGGCTATGAGTTCCATGCCATTTATTGTGTTATATCCTAAACAGCTGGAGTAAAGATTGATGATTTACCTTGGGAATCTATTATTACACAACACTAGAGGGACTAGGATTACCTTTTGATGCTCCATCAAAGTTGATCTTAATTAACAAAGAGAGATGGAGGAGATGTCCAAAAGTATCAGGTTAGGACTAGTTTTTTGGTTAAGAGGGTTGGGTTGATCAGGTAGTTTTCTCCACTTCCCATGCCTCTAAGGTTCGTCTTTCATTGAATTTTATCTATTTAGCTTCTTCAGGCCATTAAGTGATCCTGATAGCCTCCTTGATATTGGCTTTGATGATTCCCCATAATGCCTCTCTATCCCTTTTCATATCTTTGAAGATTCTTTTGTTGTGTTCTTTCCAAACCATATAGAGGATAAAACTTGGGAACAAGATCCATATCTTGTTGAGAATGGAATTTTCAAAGGGCATTGTCGTCTAGTTTTCCAGGATGGTTATGATATTGTCCCTATTTCTATCAAACTGTCCAGACATATTTTCTCCCCGATCCTAAATGAATCCTACTTCTGAGCAAGTGTTTAAGAGGTGCTCTGCATTTTCTACATCCTTCCTACACATGAAAAATTATGATGGACCTTCAAATCCCCTGTCGAGGAGTTTGTCCCAAGTAAGAATTTTACTATGAGCTAGGAGTCATAGGAGAGTTGCCACCTTAGGCCATTACTATGTGTTCCAGACCAATTGCCACATTTTTCTTCTTTCAAAATTGTTATGGTTTGCTTCTAGTGCATAGGTTGCCTTAATATTATAGTTTCCCATCCCCTGAATTCCCCATGTCAACATATATTGTCCATGATCTTTGTTAATTCTTCTTGAGCATAGTATATTGTTAAGGAGGATGCGAGAATTCTTGATCATTCCCTCAGGCCATTCTTCTCCTAAAATCCATGAGTGGTGATTTTGTTGGGGATGTTTGTCAAGTGTTTTATAGTAGTAATTGATTTTGTTCCATCCCCTATCCAAGATCTTAGTTCGAGCTTCAAGAAAAGTGTAATGTTCCTAAGCCAATTGTTTTTGCTCGGAACACTAACTGTTTACTGTTTGCTATGTTTGTTTATGTGTTTACAGGGGTACTCATGAAGATGCGCATTATGGATTACTTAATGTTGATTGAGCAATAAATCTGAAGCATATAATCATAAACAAGACAAGATATATAAAGAGCACTAGTATAGAACCAATAATTTCATATCTAACCTTTATTTAGATAGTAAGGAGACCTTGTATACAAGAGATCTACAGATCTGGAAGAAAGCCCCAATAATATCAAAATGGGTTGCCAGTCGATACAATAATAAGAAATAAAAAGATAAGTGCCTCCCAAAGGCTATCTGAGAAGATATCCAAGCCTTCAAATGCCACCAGCAAGCAAGCTAAGACTGAATATAAGAATACCCCATCAATACTCTGCAAAACCCCTCCAACTGGTTGAGTTGTGCCCTGCTCTGGATGTTGCTAAACCTTCAAGTTTTGTCCCTCCCTTTCCTGAGCTCCAAATCCTTCCAAACTCTCCTGGAATGTAGATCAAGCTAATAGAAACCACCAGGCCAAGTCTCAAGCTGAACTGAGAATTTTTTCTCCTCCAACTAGGCAAACCCTCAACTGGTTTTCTAGCTCCTGGTTTGATTAAGTCAAGAAGAATTCGGTCTCCCCTCCAGGAGCCTCCAAATGCCATCAAAATATACCATAATGTAGATCGCACCAATGCTACCAAGATGATGAAGTCTCAAGTCAATCTATGAAGATCTAAGCCAATAAACAATGATAACCTCTTTTTGCAATGAGCCCTTCTCTCGTTCAATTCGTGCCAAGCTTCTAGAAATAAACTGCAAGGTTAAATTCCCCATAAATAGACCAAGAAACGATGTTAGGGACCCTATGAAGAGAACCGAGGTGCTACTTTGCCAAAATGTCTTCTCCTTCCTCCAGATAAAATCAATCTCTCCTAGGTGGTGTGCTCCCTTAGCTGGAAACCCCCTAGGTTGCGCACTAGCATGGAATATGCCTATAGAACAAACCCTGCAACACTGTAGAATGGTGTGGGAGGATTATTTCACTTCTGGGACCAAGCCTGGATCAAGAAAGGTGGGATTTTCACCACCAAGTTGATCTCTAGGGTTTTAGACTCAAAACCCTCAAAATTGATTGTGCTCAAGAGCTCCAATGCAAATAAGATAATAATCCAGAATGAATTAGGAGTGCACCTTGCCCTTTCCTTTATCGCTCCAGTCTATTCATATCTTGAGTTAGTTTAACCCCTAGGGTTAACTCTTAACCTTAACTCACCTTTTATTTTATTTCATTGAGTTATCATTTTCCACACAAAGTCAACTTAATAATATAATGTTATGTCTTCTGGTTGACTTTGTCCCCAATATGTCCGAGACTATAGTCTATTGCGGATAGCTATACTATTGAGTCTCTCCAAACCTCTTCATCAAGAGGTGGGGGACATTACAGTCTCCCCTGCTAGAAATTTCTTGCCCACAAGCAATTTTGGACATGTCTCCTAGATCAATCGTTCCCCTTCCCAAGTGGCATCCTCTATAAGTAGGTTCTTAATCAGATACTCTTTGATGTTTCTTTTCCTCAACTTATTATCCCTCACTTCAAGTATCTCCTCTAGTATCAATACCAACTGCCCTTATTCATCTATAGGTGGAAATTCCTCAATAGGAGTGATATGCTTTCCCATGGCCCTCTTCAAACACAAAACATGGAAGACATTGTGTATTTTGCTTCCCTGTGGTAGATCCAAATCATATGCCATAGCCCCTACCCTCCTGTTGACTCTGTATGGATGAAGAAACGAGGTTGGAGCTTCTCTGTGCCACTTCTCTTAATGGATGCCTGCCTGTACGGTTGAAGTCTCAAATAAACCAGGTCACCGACCTCAAATATGCGCTCAATCATGTGTTTGTTTTTCTGTACCTTATTTTGATTATGTGCTCTTTGCAGGTGGTCCTTCAATTCTCTGAGTATGTCCTGACTCTACTAAATTCAATCCTGAACCATGGGAGCCCTCCTGTCACCAAAGTAAATCTCTACAAATGAGAGAGGGTTATAGTATTCCCTCGAGTGAAGCCATTTAGCCTGTGCTTTTTGCTTCCCTCCCACATAACTCCTGAGGTAGCCTTCAACCCATTTGTTGACTATCTCTGTCTGGCCATCCATCTGAGGGTGATAACCGGTACTAGGTGTTAAGGTCGTACCTACTAACCTGAACAGCTCCTACCAAAACATGCTCATGAACCTCTTGTCCCTGTCACTCACTATGGTTTTGGGAAAACCATGCAATCTAAAAACTTCCCTGAAGAATAGGACTGCAACCTGTGCTGCACTGAAATCTGTGGCAATGGAGAAAAAATGTGCAAATTTCGTCAACCTCTCCATTACCATAAAAATGCAGTATTTTCCCTTAACCTTGGGCAATCCTATGATGAAATCCATAGATATTCTTTCCCATTTGTGCTCTGGAATGGGAAGTGGTTGTAGTAATATTGTTGGGTGAGTGTGTTCATCTTTGTTGGCCTGGCAAGTAATGTATTCCTTGATGTGGCTCATCACATCTTCCTTCAAACCTTTCCAAGCAAATATCTCCCAAACGTGTCTGTATGTCTTGATGAATCCTTGATGCCCTGCTACTGGTGAATCATGGCATGCTTGTAACACTTTGGCCTTAAAGGCTGATTTGGGAACCAAGAAAAATCAGCCCTTGTAGTAAATGATATCATCAATGATTATGAAATTGTTATCTTGCACCTGTCCATCCATCACTTCACATGCAAATTTGTTCTTTGAATATTCCACCATTAAGTGGGCCTTCCAATCCACCAAGATATCAGTCATGGCAGAAACTGATGGTCTTTTGGATAAACCATCTGCTACCACGTTATTTTTCCCTTTGACAAATTCTATGTCAAAGTCGTAAGCCTAGATTTTTATCACCCACTTTTGTTTTCTTTCATTCAAGTCCTTTTGATCTAGGAAGTACTTGAGGTTGTTGTGATCTGTCCTCATGATGAATTTTGCCCCAACTAAATACTACATGAAATTAGCCAATGCATACACGATGGCTAGCATCTCTTTGTCACAGATGGTGTGGAGGAGTTCAAGACCTCTCAATTTTCGGCTTTCATAGACAATAGGATGCTTTTTCTACATGAGTACTACTCCAATGCCTTCCCCTGAGGCATCACACTCTACTATGAAGGGTTGTGAAGAATCTGGTAAGGCCAATACTATACATGAACTCATCACTTTCTTCATTTTTTAAAGGTGGAGTGTGCTTCTGGCCTCCACTTGAATGCCCCCTTCTTGGTCAAATAGGTCAAAGGTGCGCAAAGTTGATAAAAACCTTTGAAAAATCTCCTGTAATAGAAACATATGCCCAAAAACCCCTTCAATTCTGTCAGTGTCCCAGGTGTGGTCCAGTCAAGTATAGCTTGTATTTTTTTCTAGTGTACTTGTACCCCTTTCACTCTGTTAGCGTCAGAAATCACTCCTGGATTGCTTGCAGGAGCAGAGCCTGACACCCATCAGTTTAATGTCACGATTGTTTATAAAGGGATGATCAAATGGAAGAAAACTCAGAACAATATCGTCTCAACTCTGAAACTAGACCAGGCATGCATGGGAAAATGGGGTCTTAGATAAACTTCAAACAGTGAGTTGTAATAAAGGGTGAGCAGTGGGAAGACTCGCATGAGAAGAGTGCGAAGGTCTGTCACAAGCATTAGGTTTCTAACAGACTGGAGAAGAAAACGCCCAAACGCAAGATCCTCTTACATTCAAGCACAGGAGACCAGAGAATACAGTAATGTAACAACAAATCCTTTATCATAACAAAACTGCAACAATTTATGCGAATTATTTGATCACAAACTCCCTGGTACGAGATGAAAACATAGACGGATAAGAAAACTGTTTGTCATAAAACAAGAAATCCCATATACAAATGCAACACCAGGAAACTAGAATGATATTAAAACTTTACAGTCAGGAGCTGTTCTCTACCATCGATAGATACAAAAATGGCGAAAACGCCTACATATACTCGAAACAACAACAACAACAAAACCAAGACGTTGCATTAAAACTTTTGCGTCTGCATGGCCTCTGACAACCTGCAGCTGTAATCTCTGAATGATCGTGCAACTATGGCAAACGCAATCTACCTCTTGGCAGTTCAGTGGGCGAATCGACGTGCCTTTAATTCGCCGCCGGACTTTCCCATTATGACGGAGGCGATGGCTAACCACCACCAACTGCTTCAATAACTGCTTCATTGGGATTGAGAAGGGTCCGGCCAACTCGGTACCTTTGGGACGTGGACGGCCCTTCGCGCTGCCACCTGGATCAGCTGAACGGCCTGGTGGATAGGTGGGGAGGCCAGTGCGAAGGATGGGGTGTATGACAGGAGTGATGGCACCAAAACCATGAGGGCGTGACAAGGAGTGACGAGGTCTGAGAGGGACGATAGAGGAAGACACATGGCAAAAGGCAACAGGTGGAGGGAGCAGGGGACAAGATATGATGGGCTTGCATTTAGTGGGAGGCTGACATGGAGAGAGGCGGGACACGTGGCGGACGGTGAGTGGACGGTGAGATGGGGGAAGATACCACACGGATGGAAAGGGGTCCACGCTGGCTAAAAGCAAGGCAGCTGAGAAGGATGAGACCGTCCGAGCGTCGTTGATTCAGGCGCGTTGATCTTGGCCATCGGAAAGATGTACGCCTAATTCCGGACCCCCCCCCTCCACTTAAAGATAGAAAGGCAGGGGGGGTCCAGAATCGCCTCGCGCGCCGTTGATCCGGGCATCATGATCTCGACCGTTGAAGAGGTGCACCGCCGATTCTGGACCCCCCCCCCCTCCGCTTAAAGGTAGAAAGGCGGGGGGGCTCCGGAATCCGATGTGCGTCGTTGATCTGGGCACGCGAAATCCTGTCGTCCAGAGTTGATTTCCAATTAACACGGACGCATTTGTGTCCCGAACTTAGGACAAGTGGGTTTTAACCCATTCTTTGCCTTCTAACCCCCTTTACAAGAAATATCGCTAACATTTGGCTCCATGGGGGATAGAGTCGTCCCTGTGATTCTCTAAGAACACTTTTTGCAGATTAAGTGCCTTGTTGTTGGGCTAAGGAGTCATTTATTATGCTGAAAACAAAACAATATTTACAAAACAAAAGAGCCGACTGCAGCTCACAAAAAACATCTTTTCAAGAAATGCCCATTTACTGGGCCACTAAAAACTTCTTTGCCTTCCAGATCCTGCAACCTATAAGTGTTTTTTGAAAATACTTCAAGGATCTTGAAAGGCTCAAACCATAGGGCATCAAACTTACTGTGCTTGCCCCTGTCCTGCTTGGGTGCATCCCATTTGAGTACCAGATCTCCCTGCTCGAATTCTTTCTTTTTTCTCTTCTTGTCAAAAGCCTGCTTGATCTTCTGCTAGTGATTATAGGCCCTGTCCATGACTTGTTCTCTGATCTGTTGCACTTCCACCATCTGATGAATCCTTCTGACCACATGGTTAGGTTCTCCTTCAAAGTCTTGGAGGAAATTCACCACAGATAAGGCGAGCTGAGTAGGGAAAACGACCTCTATTCCGTAAACAAGTTGGAAAGGTGAGATGCCCAGGGATTTCTTGGTTGTCACCCGATCAGCCCAAAGAGCAAATTTGAGCTTTGAGTCTCAGGCCCTTTTATTATCCTCCAGTAGTTTCTTGATGAGCTTGATTAGGCTTTTATTGGAGGACTCTACCAATCCGTTTCCTTGAGTATAATAGGGAGTAGAGTGAATCAGTGAAATCTCAAACTCTTCATAGAACTTAACCAGAGGCTCAGACCGAAAGGGGGAGGCATTATCAGTGACAATTCTGTTGGGGCAACCAAATCTGGCTATAACATTTTCCAGGAAGCTAATTATCACCTTGTGAGAAGTGCTTCTGGTAGGGACAGCTTCTATCCATTTAGTGAAATAGTCGGTCGCAGTCAGAATCCATCTGTGTTGGCCACTTGAGGGAGGATGAATTTCCCCGATGAAATCCAATCCCCACTGCTGAAAGGGCGCTGAAACTTCTACGGGATTTAATGGCAGAGATTTGAGTTGTTGCTTTCCTGAGAACTTCTGGCATTTGATGCAAGCTCTGACTTCTCTACAGACATCAGGAAATAAGGTGGGCCAGTAATACCCATCCCGTAGGATCTTGTGAGTTGTGGTCTTCCGAAAATGATGACCTACGCAGAGACCGCTATGGAAATCGAACATAACCTTCTGGGCTTGCTGCGGGTCCAGACACCTTAGTAATACCCCCAGAGGGTCTTTCCAGTACAAGGCTTGGTCAATGAGGCAATATCTGACCGCTTTGAGCTTTAAAGATCTCGCCTTACTTTTTCCCAATCCATCAGGGGGCTTTAATTCTTGCAGAAATTACAAGATATCCTTGTACCAGGCGCATGACGCTAGTGATAGGGTGCCTTGGAAATTCTTGTTGGACGGCTCAGCTTGCTCATTGATGAAGTTAATTCCCAAGGCCTTGCAATTGGACTCAGCCAGCAACCTGGCCAAACCCTGCCCCTTTATCAACTTGGTGGGCTTAATATCCAGATCAAACTCTAGGATCTGGGTGATCCATTTACCTCTCCTCCCGTCTATGTCAAGCTGTATAAGAATGTCCTTCACAGAGGTTGAAGGGACATATGCGGTGATCTTTGAGTGCAAGACATAGATCCTGAAAGATTTGAGAGCTTTCACCAATGCATAGGCCTGCTTTTCCATAATTGTGTACCGACGATCTGCATCTCTTAATGCCCTGTTGTAGAAAGCAATAGGTTGCTCTCGCCCTTGATCATTTTTTTGCAACAAAAATGTCGCTACTGTATCACAGGAAGCAAAAGAAAATATTAGAAAATCTTTAGAATAATCGAGACTGATTAGCACAGGTGCCTCGGTCAACGCCTTCTTTATTTGGACAAAAGATTCCTTGGGTTCAACGGTCCACTTTACTTCACTTCCCTTCCTAAGCATGGTTGTGATGTGTCTCACCAGCTCAGCAAAATTTGAGATGAATCTCCTCAGAAAATTAATCTTCCCCAAAAATGCCTGAACCTCTTTCTTAGATCTGGGAAGTGACAGGGTCTGAATTGCTTCCACCCTGCTAGGATCAATTCTTACCCCTTATGTTGATACTATATGGCCTAATAGCTTTCCCTCCTTCATAGCAAACAACGATTTCTTGGGGTTTAAAGATAGGCCATACCTCTGACACTTCAGGAAAACTTTCTTCAAGTGGAAGCGGTGCTCTTTATCAGTCTTGGAGAAGACTATTATGTCATCTAGGTAGATCACCACAAACTTATCTTTCTCCCCGATGAAGGCTATGGCCATGGCTCGCTGGAATGTGGCTCCTGCATTCATCAACCCAAAAGGCATTTTGGCATACATGAATGTGCCCCAAGGAGTGGTGAAGGTTGTTTTTCTCTGTCCTCAGGCATGACTGATATCTAATTGTACCCAGAGAAACCATCAATCATGGATATCCTAGATGCACCGGTTACCCTCTGCAGTATGTGTTCCATGTTGGGTAGGGGATAATTGTCTTTCCTTGAGCTTCTGTTCAGGTTCCTGAAATCAACACATAGTCTGATTTCGCCACTTTTCTTTCCTACCGGGACCAAATTGGCCACCCAGTCGGGATATCTCAAGGGGGCAATGATTTGGGCATCTAGCAGCTTCTTTACTTCTTTTTCCATGACAGGTAGCAACATGGGATTTATCTGCCTTAGCTTCTGCTTGAATGGCTTAGCCTCTTCTTTTAGTGGAATCTTGTGTTCAATAACTGATGTGTCATATGTCTTAAGGTCTTCGTAGGTCCATGCAAACACATCAACAAACTCTCTCAGCAGCTTAGTATATTCACTCCTTTGTTCCCTGGTCAAAATTTTTGACAACTTGACAAACTTGGGCTCCTCCGGTGTGCCAATGTTGCATTCAGCTGTGTCAGAATCGTCACCTAAAATTCTACCCTTTAATGCCACATCATTCCCATCGAACAATCTTTCTAACGGGACTAGTCCCCTTGGGATGTAATTGCTCGGCAATTGAATGATCTGATGATTAGCAATTTTATTTAAAAACACCCCAGGGTGGGGGTCCCCTTCTATGTCAGGATCTTCATCAATATGCAATGCAGAGAAATCATCAACAGATTGGAGAAATTTTTCGATTTCCAAATCATCTTCGAATACCTTCCAATGCTTGACATTGTCCGGTACAGAAGGTCTATATTTTATTTCAACATCAGATCTGACCATAGTTGGCGAAGGAACTTCGAGCAAACTAGCTGTGATAGCTAAAAAGTCGGCTGAAGCATTTTCTTCTCTTGGAATGAAGGAAATATTAAAATCCAAGAAGAAATTATCCACTAGGTCCCATACCTCGTTCCTGTAATTCTTGAGTCGAGGATGCTTGGCTTGATAAACATTTTTGACCTGCTGGATGATCAATTTTGCATCTCCAAACACATCCATCTCCTTTATTCCCATTTCTTTTGCAGCCCGCATACCCAGGATAAGAGCTTCATATTCTGCCACATTGTTGGTGACTTTGAATTCAAGCTTATATGACAGAGATATGGTCTCTCGACAGGGTGATATGAATACCACTCTGACACCTGCACCTACGCTGGAGGAAGATCCATCAAAGAACATCTTCCAAACAGAGGTGGTTGGAGGAGGCATCTCCTGATTAAGAATGGGTTGATTTCTGATCTATAAAGGGGCCTCGGGAGTTTCAGTAATCTGTAACAAACTAGACCCTAATTCAGTGTCAAGTGCAAAGATGGGGTGATTTGTGGGGTTCACTTCATCACTAACAATATAGGATAGTTGGGCTTCTCTGTACAACCTCCTGTGTTCCCCTCCAAAAACAGGAACGGTGGCATATGTGAGATCCATCTGTAACGTCCCTCCAAGTCGCTTAATCCAAGACCTTGACAATAGCATGCCAAACTTGGGGGGAACATCAGCTACCACAATATCCATGACCATACTCTTCATGGGCAGCTGAAACAAAGAAACTACCAGGTCCTTAATGACTCCCAAACATTGCACCCTCCTGGAGTCAAAGGAATAGAGGTCATGATAGGCTCTGGTGACTTCTAACCCTAGTTCTTCCATGAAGGTTTTGGGCATGAGGTTGTGGGAGGCCCCTGAATCCATTAAGCAGTTGTGCAACACTTTATCATGTATGTTCAGGGATGTGTAGAAAGGGGGGGATGATTCATCTCTATCCTCTACCATGGGTCCTAGGAAAACTGATGGTTGTTCATCTTGGAGGTTAATGGAGTCTGTGGGAGAGGATGAGGCTTCAAACTGCAAAAGCTCAATGATTTTTTTTTTAAATTCTTCGTGTTTAATTAGCTCGGTGAGGGGGACAGGGATTCTGATCTTTTGAATTTCATGCTCGAAGCTAAAAGAAGATGTAGGCTTTGGAATTTCTCTTATCTCAGGAACATGATGGTGGACAATGGGAGGGAGGGGTTGAGCCTTCTTACCTCTGTGACTGTCTGCTATTTCGTTAGCAGGCTTCTCTATTCTAGTGGACTGCTCAGGAATATCGGGTGTTGCTGTCTTTTTGTCGGACCTCAGGTTATACCTGCCTCGGCCGCCACTAGCCTTGTCTCCCTTGCTTAATTCATGTAGTTGACTATCCATGAGAGACTCCTCATAAGCTGCTTGAGTGAGATGAGGAAAAGGAGGAGTGTCTCCTAAGCAGTGGATTTCAGGATCAAGCTCGTCTGTCTCCCTTTCTTCCTCTTTGGTCATAAAATTGTTCTGGAAAGAAGCCTGAATTCTCTGGTCTTCTCTGTCTCTTCCCTTTTCTTTGTGCATAGTCGGGGGAGCAATATTGTTTGACCTCCTGAAACCTCCTTTGTTTTCAGCGTTCTGGGGGCCTTTATTCATTTGCTTCCTTTCCACCTTCAGTCTTTCCATTTCTTCAGACAGAAACTTCATCACCTGGGCCAGTTCATTCACTTGAGTGTGAGGCAATGATGGGCCAGAAGCTGAGGCTTCGGACTTTCCCTTTCTTCTGTCTGCGTCGGTCTTGCTCCTCAGTCTATGAGCTGCTAATAGTTGGATTCCACTTCTATGGCCGCATCTTGCATTTGACCTAAGGAGGTGGCTCTTCTTTCTCTCAATAAAAGACATAAATCAAGGTCGAAAGCGCCAACGTAGGAAATTTGGGCAGAGGCTTCTGAGGGCTTTACTTCTGCAGGAATCTTGTTATACATTTTATTGAATATTTTGGAGAAGTCAGAGACAGATTCTCCTTCCACTTTCTTCAGAGACCCGAACTTTGTCATGTAATACATGAAGTCTTTTCTATCTCCCCACTGCCTCAGGAAAACGCTATCTAGGGCTTCAATCCCAGCAATAGATCCGGGGGCCAATCCTCTAAACCATTTCCTTACATCGCCATCCAGGCTCTGGACAAAGACTCTCATCCAGACATCTTCATGTTCAATGTTTAGATTGTCTGCATAACTATAGAAAGTAGCCAGGTGCTCTTTTGAGGTTACGTCTTCTTCGCCAGTGAATTTCGGCATGTATTTCAAGTAGTCTCCAGCAGGGAGAGGATGCATGGGTTGAGGTAGGATCAAGGGAGCGTATCGAGCAGCAACTATGCCATCCATTCTATTCAGAGGGGGATTAGCACCAGCCATAGGAATATTAGGTAGTGGAGACCCTGGAGGAGAAGAAGTGTGAAGAGGAGATATCGGAAGAGAGCTGCTTGAAGGAGAGGGAGACAACGGGGAAAACAGAGAGAGAGCTAAGGGACTTGAATGTGCAGATGCTTCTTTCCGAGTAGTAATAGTAGCAACAAGGGGGGTGGTAAAACCTTCTGAGGTATGAGGTCTGTACTGAGCCACAACTTCCAGGGAGGGAGGAGTGACAAGGATCTCTCCAGGACGAGAAAACTTAGCAGGAACACTCCCGAAATTCAGAGAACGGGAAACCTCAGAAAAAGGATAGCTAGAAAGCTGAGAACAAGAAAGTGGAGTCTTTACAGAAGGAGGTGGGGAAATACCTGTTTGAGTGGCGAAGCTTTCTCTCTGAGAGGACTTCCCCTTTCTTCTAATCACCTCTGGATTTTCTTCATGCGCGGCCAGAGGCAGCTGTGGATGGGACCACGTGTGTCTACTGCTGGAAGCCACAACTAACCCGACAGGTTCGCCGCAGTGGAGTCGTCACAATGGAGTCGCCAGGTGCACAGTAGCAATCTCAATAATTCTGATATCTGATGCACCTTCAGAATCAGTTGATCATTGTCGTTTAATCCCAGGGAAAATATTCAACTTCGTCCCCGACAACGGCGCCATAAATGTTAGCATCAAAAGTCACTCCTGGATTGCTTGCAGGAGCAAACCCTGACACCCATCAGTTTAATGTCACGATTGTTTATAAAGGGATGATCAAATGGAAGAAAACTCAGAACAATATCATCTCAACTCTGAAACTAGACCAGGCATGCATGGGCAAATGGGGTCTTAGATAAACTTCAAACAGTGAGTTGTAATAAAGGGTGAGCAGTGGGAAGACTTGCATGAGAAGAGTGTGAAGGTTTGTCACAAGCATCAGGTTTCTAACAGACTGGAGAAGAAAGCACCCAAATGTAAGATCCTCTTACATTCAAGCACAGGAGACCAGAGAATACAGTAATGTAACCACAAATCCTTTATCATAACAAAACTGTAACAATTTATGTGAATCATTCGATCACAAACTCCCTGGTATGAGACGAAAACATAGACGGAGTAAGAAAATTGTTTGTCATAAAACAAGAAATCCCAAATACAGATGTACAACCAGGAAACTAGAATGATATTAAAACTTTACAGTCGGGAGTTGTGCTCTACCATCAATAGATACAAAAATGGCGATAACGCCTACATATACTCGAAACAACAACAACAACAAAACCGAGACGTTGCATTAAAACTTTTGCATCTGCATGGCCTCTAACAACCTACAGCTGCAATATCTGAATGATTGTGCAACTATGGCAGACGCAATCTACCTCTTGGCAGTTTAGTGGGCAAATCGACGTGCCTTTAATTCGTCGCCGGACTTTCCCATTATGACGGAGGCGATGGCTAACCACCACCAACTGCTTCAATAACTGCTTCATTGGGATTGAGAAGGGTCCGGCCAACTCGGTACCTTTGGGACGTGGACGGCCCTTCGCGCTGCCACCTGGATCAGCTGAACGACCTGGTGGATAGACGAGGAGGCCAGTGCGAAGTATGGGGCGTATGACAGGAGTGATGGCACCAAAACCATGAGGGCATGATAAGGAGTGACGAGGCGTGAGAGGGATGACAGAGGAAGACACATGGAAAAAGGCAACAGGTGGAGGGAGCAGGGGACGAGATATGATGGGCTTGATTTTAGCGGGAGGCTGACGTGGAGAAAGGCGGGACACGTGGCGGACGGTGAGTGGACGGTGAGATGGGGGAAGATACCACATGAATGGAAGGGGTCCACGTTGGCTAAAAGCAAGGCAGCTGAGAAGGATGAGACCGTCTGAGCGTCGTTGATCCGAGCGTGTCGATCTTGGCTGTCAGAAAGATGTACGCCTGATTTCGGACCCCCCCCCTCCGCTTACAGATAGAAAGGCGGGGGAGGTCCGGAATCGCCTCGCGCGCCATTGATCCGGGCATCATGATCTCGACCGTTGAAGAGGTGCACCCCCGATTTCGGACCCCCCCCCGCTTAAATGTAGAAAGGCGGAGGGGCTCCGGAATCCGATGCGCGTCATTGATCTGGGCGCGTGAAATCCTGCCATCCAGAGTTGATTTCCAATTAACACAGACACATTTGTGTCCCGAACTTACGACAAGTGGGTTTTAACCCATTCTTTGCCTTCTAACCCCCTTTACAAGAAATATCGCTAACACACTCCAATGATGTGTCCTAGATAAAGGACCTCTGTCATCCCAAATTCACACTTGGACTCCTTAGCATATAAAGATTGCTCCTCCATGATAGCCAAAATCTGTTCCACATGCTAAAGGTGCTCCTCCCAAGTTTTTCTATAGATCAATAAATCAACAAAGAAGACTAATAAGAACTTCCTTAGCTGCTTGTTGAACAAATGATTCATGCATGACTGGAAGGTTGTTGGTGCATTATTCAGCCCAAAAGGCATGACCAAAAACTCATTGTGTCCATAGCGACACCAGAAAACAGTCTTGGTGATATCTTGGTCCCTCATTTTTAACCAATGATAGTCGGAGCGCAAGTCAATCTTTGTGAAATATACTGCCCCATGGAGCTCATCCAATAGCTCATCAATCTGTTGGATGGGCTATCTGTTTTTTATTGTCTTTTTGTTTAGATCCCTATAGTCAATGCACATGCGCATTGTCCCATCTTTCTTTTTCACCAACACTATTGAAGATGCAAAGGGACTAGAACTTGGCCTAATGTGGCCCATATCCAAAAACTCCTTAATTGCCTTTTCAATTTCGTCCTTGTATTTCTTGGGGTGCATGTAGGGAGTGGTGATGATAGGTTTCGCACCCTCCTCCAACTCTATGATGTGCTCAAACCCCCTATCTGGCGGTGCCCCTGGTGGTATAAGCTCAAAGACCTTGTTGTGCCTATCCATGATTTTCTTGATCTTGGGTGACTAGTGCATTTCTCCCTTCTTGTCTACCTCGACTGATATTTTACATTCTACTACATAAACGATGTCTTCCCTCCTAAAGATGGCCTCCATGCGTTTTGTTGTTACCACCCTCGATTTTTTGCCTGTCATAACCCTGAGAACCACCTTTTTTCCATTTTCTTTTGTGAAAGGCATTTCCATGGTTTTATAATGTTACGGACCTAACCCCTCACGTAGGTAGAATAATATATTTTCATGTAATAAAGGTCAATATTAATAAGGCCTAACAATAAGGAAGAATAAGTCCAATGTAAGAAGACCTAATAGAAGCTTTCGCTTTTAGAAGGATCTTCCTCTAGATTGTTATTTTGATAGACATATTTAGTATAAATAGGATTTGAGGGTATGAGAAGTTTTATCTTGGATATTATTGTAATAGAGCTTTGCTCTGCTGGAGGTTGCCCCCTCAAAGAGGCAAGTAAACCTTGCTCTCAGTAATCAAAGTGCTCTTTCTGGTGTTATTCTGGTATCATTTTGGTATTATTGTGGTGTTGTTATGGTTATATTGTTGTTCATCTACCATTTCGAGCATTTTATTTCTGTTCTGCATACTTTTTATATCTAGAATATTACAAGTGGTATCCGAGCACCTTCCTCGGTAGAAAATTGTGGGTTAAATTTTTTTTTCAAGGTAGAGACATATTCTGACGTCTTTAAGCTACAGAGATCAGTCATTACATGCATAAGCCCACGGCTGGGGAAGCATACACACAGGAAATACAAGTGGTACTTAAGCGCACATTTGTTGGCCACTCTTGTAACCCCTGTTGGTAGCCCTTCGAGTGGTAGCGCATCAGACAACAATTGTATACAGATGGGCCTAGATCTCCTAAAGCCCTCCATAGATAAATTGATCGGTCACTTGATTGTTATAGTGCCACCGAGAACAACACTTGGGGAGATACTCTCTAGTACCTGGGTAGTCGGGTAGTACGAATAAGGGTACGGTCTAGCCTCCTTAGTTGGTACCCTGAGATATTGGGTTGATTACCACTGTTGGACCCCCACGTATATCAGAGAGTTATAACACAGGGAAAACCCTTGTCTGTAGAACCCTTGAATACCTAACCCTTGGGAACGAAATAGAAATAGAACCAATAAGATCCATTGTTGTGCTACAGTATCTTCTGCATTCTGGCTATGAAATTACTACACATTTCTTCCTGTTAATCATTTGGGCATTTTGTCATTGCAGTATTATTCAGGCTGGAGTATAGTGGTCCCGCCGACACACTTATTTGGGACCTATTCCATTGGATTCCCATTTTCTCTCTAATCGCAGTCATACCCTTCATTTTTAATCCTTTTTGTTTTAGTGGACCCGACCCCTCCCTAGTTTCCCTATTTTGTTGCCTATCCCATTATATTTCCTTCCAAGCACTGATCGTGATGGTACCTATCAATTCTAAGTCTTTTTTTTTGTGGTCCCACCCACCCATTTTATTCCTTACCCACACTTCCCCTCTCCAAATGGCCACCACTCACAACCAATATCTCCAAAATTTTGCCAATCAAGCCCATGTCTCCATCGAACATCTCACATCTTAGCTGGATTCCACCAATTGCATCATTGACAACTTGGAAGCCAACCTCACAACCCAATTCAACTCTCTCCAATATGTTGTCAATCAATTGTTGAACCGCCCTACGGGTCCTTCTTCATTAGCACAACCCGATGTTGTTGATTCCTCTCAGTCTCTGCATGTTCACTCCAACTCCTTTCATCGTGAACCCCATCTTCCCCGCATAAAGGTCAATAAATTTGATGGCTCTGATCCTATATGTTGGGTCACTCAAATGGAGCATTATTTTTCTCTGCATGGTATTACTGACGAATTGGCCAAACTTCGCTATGTTATCCTCTATTTAGATCTTGAACACTGGAAATGGTGGCAATGGTGAAAAAATTCACATCGTGGATATATTGCTTGGACCCAGTTTGTTGTTGAGCTCTATGCCTGCTTTGATACCGATACCCACTATCTAGGTCGTTTCACCAAGTTGAAATAGTCTGACACGGTGGAAGACTTCATCACTGGTTTTGAGCATTCGACCTTTCGAACAGAGGGCATGTCAGATGTGTTCTTTTGTGAATGCTTTATCAGTGGTCTCAAGGATGAAATTTAATCCCAGGTTCTCATGGCCCGCCCTCCCACTTGGTTGGAAGCTACTCAACGTGCTAAAGAGGCCCAACAAGTTGTTTTTTCCCATAACAAAAAACCCCCTTTTGTTCCTCGCCCTCAACCCACTAATCCTGACCCCCCTGTTACTCCCCTCAAAGTCCATAAACTAACTAGGGATGAAATGGTTGAACGCCAACTGAAGGGTCTTTGCTATAATTGTGATGAAAAATATTTTTCGGGGCACAAGTGTAAGGAACAAAAACAATTTATGGCCATCTAAGAAGATGTTCCTGAAGAGGATGTGACAGTTCCCCTTGTTGAAGAACCCTCCCTTCCCGATGCCACCGAAGAGCCTGCTGAACCACCTGAAGTTGACCCACTTATTTCCTTGCATGCCCTCACTGGCTTCTCGCCCCCCCAGACGTTCAAGCTCATTGGATACATTAAACACAGGAAGGTGATCATCTTTGTTGATAGTAGTAGCACCCACAATTTTATTCATTATCGCATTGCCGAGGAAACCAATTGTTATATTTGTGTTGTCAGTAATTTTCAAATCATGATAGCCAATGGCGGGTCCATGAAATGTGTTGGGCCGTGTGAAAATGTTCATCTTCAAATTGGACATTACCAAATGAAATATCATATGTTTTCCATTGACATGGGAGGTTGTGACATTGTGCTAGGTGTTGAATGGTTACATACTTTGGGTCCCATTCTTATGGATTTTAAAGAATTAACCATGCAATTCCAACATGAAGGACAAAAGTATCAATTCCAAGGTCTCACAGTTGGTTCTCCTGAGATCATTAGTTCCCATCGTATGGAAAAGCTCCTCAAGAAAGGTCACTCTGGTATCATTGCTCAACTCCATTATATTCAAATCGTTGAGACACCCTTTGTGCATCCTAACCTCCAAGCTATCCTTTCCAAACATCAAGTTGTTTTTTCCACCCCTCAAGGCCTTCCTCCTTCTTGTGATGTTCATGATCATTCCATTCCCCTTGTTCATGGAAGTCTTCCTCCCAATGTTCGCCCTTGTCGCCACCCCTTTGCCCAAAAGAATAAAATTGAGAAAATAGTGCAGGAATTGCTCCAAGAGGGTGTTATCTGCCCCAGTACCAACCCTTATTCTTCCCATGTGGTCATGGTACTTAAGAAAGAAGGTACTTGGCGCATGTGTCTCGACTTTCATACCCTCAATAAGCTCACCATCAAGGACAAGTTCCCCATTCCTGTCATTGATGATCTCTTGGATGAGTTGAGTGGTGCTTAGTACTTCACTAAACTTGATCCTTCGTTCTGGCTACCACCATATACATATGCAAGAAGATGACATACCCAAGATTGCCTTTCGAACTCACGATAGTCACTATGAGTTTTTGGTCATGCCCTTTGGCATGTGTAATGCCCCCTCCACCTTCCAAAGCCTCATGAATCATGTCTTCCGTCCTTTTCTCCGTCATTTTGTCTTAGTTTTATTTGATGATATTCTCATCTATAGTAAAACTTGGCAATCTCATATTTCCCATGTGGATCAAATTCTCCATCTACTCTCGTAGCGCCAACTTTTCTTCAAACCATCTAAATGTGCTTTTGGCACCTTGGAAGTCTAGTTCTTGGGTCACATTGTTGGCAAGGCCGGTGTTGGGGTGGATCCTAAAAAGATTGAAGCTATGCAATATTGGCCTCACTCAAGGACTTTCAAAAGCTTGCATGGATTTCTGGGTTTAACTGGTTATTATCACAAGTTTGTTAAGAATTATGGAAAGATTGTGGCACCTCTCACTGCTCTCCTTAAAAAGAATTATTTCACTTGGACTCCATCCATTGATCTGGCTTTTCAAACCTTGAAGATGACCATGTGCACCACTCGAATCCTGGCCCTTCCTGACTTCACAAAGACCTTTGTTCTGGAATGTGATGCTTCCGGGAAAGGAATTGGCATCGTCCTTATGCAAGAGGGTCGACCTTTGTCCTTTACCAACAAACAATTGTCAGAGTGAAATTTGGGAAAATTAATCTATGAAAAGGAAATCATGGCTATTTTGTATCCTGTGGATCTTTGGGGCCCTTATCTATTGGGGAAGCGCTTCCAAATTAAGGCAGATCATCAAAGTCTCAAGTATTTTCCTGAACAACGCCTTTCCTCCTGTGAGCAACAAAAATGGGTGACTAAGCTCTTTGGATATGATTATGAGATCATTTACAAGAAAGGAAAAGACAATGTAGTTGTTGATGCACTTTCCAGAAAAATATGAAGATGAAGGGTCCCTTTTTTCTCTCTCCTTCATTGTATCAGATTGGCTCCAAGTTGTTCGCCAGGAATGGCTAGAAGATCCCAAAAGTTCACATATGATACAACAATTGCAGTCCAATTCTCAAGTCTCCCCAGGGTACTCTTGGCTCAATTATGGGCTTCGATACAAAGGCCATTTGTGTTTAAGTACACAGTCAAAACTTAAATCCATGGTACTTTATGAGCTTCATGCTACACCCACAACTCGGCACTCAAGGTTTACCAAAACCTATGACTGGGTCAAAAGTTCTTTTTTCTGGGATGGTATGAAACGGGACGTTCATAAATTTGTGGTTGAATGTGATGTGTGTTAACACAACATGGGTGAAACAGTCAAATCTCCTGGCACCCTACAACCGCTTCTGATTCCACCTGCTATTTCGCGGGATATCTCTATGGATTTTATTGTAGGCCTACCTGAATCGGGCAATAAATCAGTCATCATGGTGGTAGTTGATCGTCTTTCCAAGTATACTCATTTATGTGCTCTTCAACACCTATTTACATCATCCATTGTGGCTCAACTTTTCATGGATCAGGTCTTCAAGCTTCATGGCATGCCATATTCTATTGTTTATGATCGTGACCCCACTTTCACCAGCAATTTTTGGCAAGAACTGTTCAAGATCCAGGGCACCCAATTGCATCTCAATGCAGCTTATCATCCCCATACTAATGGTCAAACTGAAGTGGTCATCAAGTGTTTGGAAACATATCTGAGGTGTTTTACATTGGAACGACAAAATCAGTGGGCTCAATGGTTACCACTAGCTGAATGGTGGTATAACACTTCTTACCATACAACTAACTGCATGACTCCTTTTGAAGCGGTATATGGACAAAATCAACCTTCAGTTCTCTCATATTTTCCAGGTGTCTCGAAGGTCCAAGCAGTTGACCAAACACTTATAGTTCAAGAGGCTATTCTTCGTACCCTCAAAGAGAATTTGGTCGTGGCCCAGAATCGAATGAAACAACAAGCAGATCAAGGTTGCTCTAAACGTCAATTTGCAGAAGGGGATCAGGTGTTTCTTCAATTGCAACCTTACAAGTAAAACTCCCTCAAGGATGACCATTGTCAGAAACTGGCGCCCAAATTTTATGGTCCTTATACAGTTCTCAAGCGTGTGAGATAGGTAGACAATCAGTTAGCTTTTCCCAGTCATTCTAAGCTCCACGTTGTTTTTCATGTTTTCTGCTTAAAGAAGGTGATTGGAACTAAGTGTGAAACTCAAACCAACCTTCCCGAGTTGGATGAAGAAGGCTCTATTTAGATACAACCACAAGCAGTTTTGGACCAATGTGAGTGTCCTCTGCGTCAGGGAACCATCAAGGAAGTGTTAGTCCAGTGGAAAGATACAATTCCAACAGATGCCACTTGGGAACCAACTACTATTCTGTAGCAATTTCCTCATCTCAAGCCTTGAGGACAAGGTTGTTTTTAAGGGGGCGAACATGTTAGGGACCTAACTCCTCATGTAGGTAGAATAATATATTTCCATGTAATAAAGGTCAATATTAATAAGGCCTAGCAATAAGGAAGAATAAGTCAAATGTAAGAATACCTAATAGAAGCTTTCGCTTCTAGAGGGATCTTCCTCTAGATTGTTCTTTTGATAGACATATTTAGTATAAATAAGAGTCTAGGGTATGAGAAATTTTGTCTTGGATATTATTGTAATGGAGCTCTACTTTGCTAGAGGTTTCCCCCTCAAAGACGCAAGTGAACCTTGCTCTCAATAATCAAAGTGCTCTTTCTAGTGTTATTCTGGTATCATTTTGGTATTATTGTGGTGTTGTTCTGGTTATATTGTTATTTATCTGCCATTTCTAGCATTTTATTATGTTCTACATACTTTTATATCTTGAATATTGCATATAATTTGTGGTGATTGGCCCTAATGTACTAAGCCATTGTACTCCAAGGATGATGTTGGTGTCTAGAAGGTCCATAACATAGAAATCATGTGCCAAATCATGCATTCCCAAAGTAAGTTTCATTCCTGGAATGTACCTCTCACAGGGCATGGTGCGCCCCCTGCTACCTCCACACGAAATCCATCAAACTCAATTTTCGGTATATGCCTTCTTTGCAGCATGGTTGAGTCAATGAAGTTGTGTGAGGCACCTCCATCAATGAGAACTGAGACCTTCTGCCCTTGTAGCACTTCCCTCATCCTGAAGGTGTTGAATTTAAGTACCCCGCTGATGGATGCAATTGTCACATTCTCGTCTGCTGTAAGGTCGTGACTTTCATCTTCCTCCTCTTCCTGTCTTGGCTTTTCGGCCTCCATGTTCTATAGGTGGCCGAAATATTTATCCTCCTCATCATCTAAAATCACCTCAATGTAGTGGGTTTTTCCCTTACCCACGCACTTGTGTGTTGGGTCCCATGGTTCCTTACAGGTGAAGCACAATTGTTCCTCCTCAATTCCCTCCTAGTGGGGTCATCCATCCTACCCCTTCCTCAATCAAAACCCCTTGGGCCTCTCCCTCCTTGGTTCATAGGAGGTCTTTGGTCTCTACCCCCTTGATTAGGAGGTCTAGGGGTGAATCTACTCTTTGTTGCTGAACCTAAGTCCCTAGTCTTCCAAATGGCATCATGTAAGTTGGTAGGTTTAAAATCCTTGAACCAACCCCTCGAGGGTTCCATCAACCCTTATGTGAAGATCATCATAAGTCTCGCTTGAGACACATCATGTACCATCACTACTGGCCTCTAAAACTCTTCTATGTAAGTCTACGGTGATCCTGTCCGTCTGAGTTATGTGAGCTTCGTAAAAGGTAGCTCTAGGTCCCCCTCGTCAAATCTGTCAATGAGCCTTTGTGTGAACTCTGTATAGGACGTAATCTGATTGTGACCCAATGTGGTCAATCCATGGTACCGCCAATCATGAACCTTGTCATCCAAGTACATGGTAGCAAATTGTATGGCATCCATCTCCCTCATCAGGTTAAGTTGTAGGTAGGTATCCATCTTCTGCACCCATGCTTGTGCAGTCACCTTAGCAGATCCATCATAATAAGGAATTTCTATCCTGCCCACCCTATGCTCCAATTCATAGTTGGGCCTTTGATATTGTTTCAGTTCACCCCGAAACTTGATCCCACAATACTGATCTAGCGTGACTTACATTTGAAACCCTGCACTTAAGGCATGATACTCCCTGGCATACTACTCAAAATTGTCCTCAATCTCATCCTCATAGTTGTGTTGTGGATGATTATCCAAGAATGTAGGTAGATAGGGCCTAGGGGTGGTCATACTGTGTGTTTGCCCCTGGGGTGCACCACCTCCATAGCTTTGTCCCTTAGTGTGATAAAAGGGGCTATGCTCCTATTTAGGTATAGTCCCTCCATGAGATCCACTAGCTTCTCTGTTGGCATAAACCTTCGGACCCTTCCCTGCATGAGTCATCTGCATCGGGAGTTGCACCAATCTCTCTTGGTTGTCATTCACTCTTTTCAGAGTTTCTATCATTTCCACTTGTCACCTACGCATTGCTTCCTAGTTTTCTTGTAGATGATTCCCAAGGGTGCTCTGTGTCATGTTTATGGAGTGTTGTAACTCCTTGGCGAAACCTGCCAAAATCTGAGGCTCATTGTCCTCACCTGACCACTCCATTTCTGCCTCTGTCTCACCTATTTGCTTCCTACGTTTTCCCATGTAAATTCCAATGAACTTTTGCATGTGCTAATCCCCACAAGATGGGAGGATCAACGCTCTGATACCACTGTAATGTTCCTGAGACATTTTTGTTTTATTGAAACACTAACTGTTTACTGTTTGCTATGTTTGTTTATGTGTTTGTAGGTGTACTCATGAAGATGTGCATTATGGATTACTTAATGTTGATTGAGCAGTAGATCTAAAGCATATAATCATAAACAAGACAAGTTATATAAACAACACCAATAGAGAACCAATAATGTCAGATCTTGCCTTTATTTGGATAGTAAGGAGACCCCATATACAAGAGATTTGTAGATCTAGAAGAAAGCCCCAATAATATGAAAATGGGCTTCCAGCCGATACAATAATAAGCAATACAAATATAAGTGCCTCCCAAAGGCTGACTGAGAAGAGATCCAAGCCTCCAAAGGCCACCAACAAGCAAGCTAATACTGAATATAAGAAGACCCCATCAATACTCTGCAAAACCCCTCCAACTCGTCGAGTTGCGCCCTGCTCTAGATGCTGCTAAACCCTCAAGTTTCGACCCTCCCTTTCCTAAGCTCCAAATTCCTCCAAACTCTCCTGTAATGTAGATCAAGTTAATAGAAACCACCGGGCCAAGTCTTAAGTTGATCTAAGAAGTTCTCCTCCTCCAACTAAGCAAACCCTCAACTGGTTTGCTCTCTCCTGGTTTGATTAAGTCAAGGAGGATGCGTTCTCCCCTCTAGGAGCCTCCAAATGCCACCAAATTCTACCAGAATGTAGATCGGGCCAATGCTACCAATATGATGAAGTCTCACATCAATATATGAAGATCCGAGCCAATAAACATTGATAACCTCTTTCTACAATGCGCCCTTCTCTCCTCCAATTCGTGCCAAGATTCCATAAATAACCTGCAAGGATAAACTCCTCCGAAATAGACCAAGAATGATGATAGGGACCCTACAAGGAGAAACCATGTGCTAGTTTTCCAAAATGCCTTCTCCTTCCTCCACATAGAATCAATCTCTCCAAGGTGGTGCACCCCCCTAGCTGGAAACCCCCTAGGTTGTGTACTAGCCTGGAATCTGCCTGTATAACAAACCCTTCAACACTGTAGAATGGTGTGGGGGGATTATTTCACCTTCGAGACCAAGCCTGGATCAAGAAAGGTGGGATATTTCACCACTGAGTTGATCTCTAGGGTTTTAGACTCAAAACCCTTGAAACGGATTGTGCTCAAGAGCTCCAATGCAAATAAGATAATATCCATAATGAATTAGGAGTGCACCCTACCCTTTCCTTTATAGCTCCAGTCTATTCATCTATTGAGTTAGTTTAACCCCTAGGGTTGACTCTTAACCTTAACTCACCTTTTCTTTTCTTTCATTGAGTTATCCTTTTCCACACAAAGTCAACTTAATAATAGAATGTTAGGTCTTCTAGTTGACTTTGTCCACAATATGTCTAAGACAATAGTCTAGTAGGGATAGCTAGACTACTGAGTCTCTCCAAACCTCTGCATAAAGAGGTGGGGTACATTACAATCTCCCCTGCTAGAAATTGCTTTCCCACAAGCAATTATGGACCTGTCTCCTAGATCAATTGTTCCCCTTCCCAAGCGACATCCTCTATAGGTAGGTTCTTCCACTTAATCAGATACTCTCTGATGCTTCTTTTCCTCAACTTCTTCTCCCTCACTTCAAGTATCTCCTCTGGTATCAGTACCAACTGCCCTTCTTCATCCATAGGTGGAAATTCCTCGATAGGAGTGATATGCTTGCCGATGACCCTCTTCAAACATGAAACGTGGAAGACATTGTGCATTTTGCTGCCCTCCGGTAGATCCAACACATATGCCACGACCCATACCCTCTTGTTGACTCTGTATGGACCAAAGAAATGAGGTTGGAGATTCTCTACACCACTTCTCTTAATGGATTCCTACCTATACGGTTGAAGCCTCAAATAAACCAGGTCATCGACCTCAAATGTGCGCTCAATCTTGTGTTTGCTTACATGTACTTTATGTTGATTATGTGCTATTTGCAGGTGATCCTTCAATTCTGTAAGTATTTTTTGACTCTACTGAATCCAATCCTGAACCATGGGAGCCCTGCTGTCACCAAAGGCAATCTCTGCAAATGAGAGAGGGTCATAGTTGTACAAGTCCCTAAATGGTGGCATACCAATGGACATGTGATGGGTGGTGTTGTAACAGTATTCCCCCAAGTGAATCCATTTAACCCATGCTTTTTGTTGCCATGCCGCATAATTCCTGAGGTATCCTTCAACCCATTTGTTGACTATCTATGTCTGGCCATTCATTTGAGGGTGATAATTGGTACTAGGTGTTAAGGCCATACCTACCAACCTGAAGAGCTCCTACCAAAACGTGCTCATGAACTTGTTATCTTTGTCACTCACTATGGTTTTGGGAAAACCATGCAATGTGAAAACTTCCCTGAAGAATAGGTCTGCAACATGTGTTGCACTGAAATTTGTGGCAATGGAGAAAAAAATTGCAAATTTCGTCAACCTGTCCACTACCACGAAAATGTAGTCTTTTCCCTGAACCTTGGGCAACCCTGTGATTAAATCCATATATATGCTTTCCTATTTGTGCTTCAGAATGGGAAGTGGTTGTAGTAATCCTGTTGGGTGAGTGTGTTCATATTTGTTGGCTTGGAAAGTACTGCACTCTTTGATGTGGCTCATCACATCTTCCTTCAAACCCTTCCAAAAAAATCTATCTTGGACCTTTCTGTATGTCTTGATGAATCCTTGATGCCCTGCTACTGGTGAATCATGGCATGCTTGTAACACCTTGGCCTTAAAGGCCGATTCAGGAACCAAGAAAATTTGTCCCTTGTAGTAAATGATATCATCAAATACTATGAAATTGTCATCTTGCACCTGTCCATCCATCACTTCACATGCAAATTTGTTCTTTGAATATTCCACCAATAGGCGGGCCTTCCAATCCACTGAGATATCGATCATGGCATAAATTGATGGTCTTCTGGATAAGGCATCTGCTACCATGTTATTTTTCCCTTCGAAAAATTCTATGTCAAAGTCATAAGCATGGATTTTGCTCAGCCACATATGTTGCCTTTCATTCAAGTCATTTTGATCTAGAAAGTACTTGAGGCTGTTGTGATCTATCCTCACGACAAATTTTGCCCCAACCAAATACTGCTTGAACTTAGCCAATGTATGCATGATGGCTATCATCTCTTTGTCATAGATGGTGTAGAGGAGTTCAGGACCTCTCAATTTTTTGCTTTCATAGACAATAGGATGCTTGTTCTTCATGAGTACTGCTCCAATGCCTTCCCCCGAGGCATCACACTCTACTGTGAAGGGCTGTGCAAAATCTAGTAAGGCCAATATTGGACATCAACTCATCACTTTCTTCAATTTTTTCAAAGGTGGATTGTGCTTATGGGCTCCACTTGAATGCCCCCTTCTTGGTCAAATCGGTCAAAGGTGCGTAAATTTGAGAAAAACCTTTGACAAATCTCTTGTAATAGCAACAGATGCCCAAAAACCCCTTCAATTATGTGAGTTTCCTAGGTGTGGGCTAGTCAAGTATAGCTTGTATTTTTTCCTGGTGTACCTGTACCCCTTTCACTCCAATGATGTGTCCTAGATAAAGTACCTTTGTCATCCCAAATTCACACTTGGATTCCTTAGCATATAAAGATTGTTCCTCCATGATAGCCAAAATCTGTTCCACATGATGAAGGTGCTCCTCCCTAGTTTTGTTATAGATCAATAAATCATCAAAGAAGACTAATAAGAAATTCCTTAGCTGCTTGTTGAACAAATGATTCATGCATGATTGGAAGGTGGTTGGTGCATTAGTCAACCCAAAAGGCATGACCAAAAACTCATAGTGTCCATAGTGACACCGAAAAGCAGTCTTGGAGATATCTTGCTCCCTCATTTTTATTTGATGATAGTTGGAGCGCAAGTCAATCTTTGTGAAATATACTGCCCCATGGAGCTCATCCAATAGCTCATCAATATGTAGGATGGTGTATCTATTTTTTATTTTATTTTTGTTTAAAGCCATGTAGTCAGTGCACATGTGCATTGTCCCATCTTTCCTTTTCACCAGCACTACTGACGATGCAAAGGGACTAGAACTTGGCCTAATGTGGCCCATATCCAACAACTCCTTAATTTCCTTTTCAATTTCGTCCTTGTATTTCTTGGGGTGCCTATAGGGAGTGGTGATGACAGGTTTCGCACCCTCCTCCAACTCTATGAAGTGCTCAAACCCCCTATCTGCCAGTGCCCCTCGTGGTATAGGATCAAAGACCTTGTTGTGCCTATCCATGATTTTCTTGATCTCAGGTGAGTAGTGTGTTTCTCCCTTCTTGTCTACCCTGGCTGATATTTTACATTTTGCTGCATAAACGATGTCTTCCCTCCTAAAAATATGGCCTCCATGCGTTTTGTTGTTACCACCCTCGATGTGTTGCATGTCATACCCCTGAGAACCACCTTTTTTCCCATTTTCTTTTATGAAAGACATTTCCATGGTTTTATAATTTGTGGTGATTGGCCCTAATGTACTAAGCCATTGTAGTCCAAGGATGATATTGGTGTCTGGAAGGTCCATAAGATAGAAATCTTGTGCCAAATCATGCCTACCCAAAGTAAGTTTCATTCCTAGAATGTACCTATCACAAGGCATGGTGCGCCCCCTACTACCTCCACACAAAATCCCTCAAACTCAATTGTCGGTATATGCCTTCTTTGCAGTAGGGTTTAGTCAATGAAGTTGTGTGAGGCACCTCCATCAATGAGAACTAAGACCTTATGCCCTTGTAGCACTCCCCTCATCCTGAAGGTGTTGAATTTAGGTACCTCATTGATGGATGCAATTGTCACCTTCTCATCTGTTGTAAGGTCATGACTTGCATCTTCCTCTTCTGCCTGTCCTGCATTTTCGACCTCCATGTTTTGTAGGTGGCTGAAATATTCATCCTCCTCATCATCTGAAATCACCTCAATGTAGTGGGATTTTCCCTTACCCATGCACTTGTGTGTTGGGTCCCATAGTTTCTTCCAGGTGAATCACAATTGCTTCCTCCTCAATTCCCTCCTAGTGGGGTCATCCATCCTACCCCTTCCTCGATCAAACCCCCTTGGGTCTCTCTCTCCTTGGTTCATAGGAGGTCTTTGGTCTCTAACCCCTTGATTAGGAGGCCTAGGAGTGAATCTCCTCTTTGCTATCGACCCTAAGTCCCTGGTCTTCCAAATGGCATCATGTAAGTTTGTAGGCTTAAAAGGCTTGACCTAACCCCTCAAGGGTTCCATCAACCCTTCTATGAAGAGCATCATAAGTCTCACCTTAGACACATCATGTACCATCACTGTTAGCCTCTAGAAATCTTCTATGTAAGCCTCTGGTGATCCTGTCTGTCTGATCTGTGTGAGCTCCCTAAAAGGTAGCTCTGGGTCCCCCTGGTCAAATCTATCAATGAGCCCATGTGTGAACTATGTATAGGACGTAATATTATTGTGACCTAATGTGGTCAATCCATGGTACCACCAATCATGAGCCTTGCCATCCAAGTACATGGTAGCAAATTTGATGGCATCCATCTCCCTCGTGGGGTTAAGTTGTAGGTAGGTATCCAACTTCTGCACCCATGCTTGTTCAGTCACCTTATCAGATCCATCAAAATAAGGAATTTACGTCTTGCCCGCCCTACGCTCCAATACATAGTTGGGCCTTTGATATTGTTTTGATTTACCCCGAAACTTGATCCCACAATACTAATCTAGTGTGACTTGCCTTTGAAAACCTGCACTTAAGGCATGATTCTCCCTGACATACTACTCAAAATTGTCCTCAATCTCATCCTCATAGTTGTGCTTTGGCTGATTATCCAAGAATGTCGATAGACAGGGCCTAGGGGTGGCCCTACTGCATGTTTTCCCATGGGGTGCACCACCTCCATAACTCTATCCCTTAGTGTGATAATGAGGGTTATGCTCCTGTTGAGGTCTAGTCCCTCCATGAGATCCACTAGCTCCTTTGTTGGCATAGACCTCCAGACCCTTCCCTGCATGAGTCATCTGCATCACGAGTTGTGCCAAACTCTCCTGGCTATCATTCACTCTTTTCAAAGTTTCTATCATTTTGACCTGTCCCCTGCGCACTGCTTTCTGGTTTTCCTGTAGATGATGCACAAGGGTGCTCTTTGTCATGTTTATGGAGTGTTGTAACTCCTTGGTGAAACCTGTCAGAATTTGAGGCTCACTGTCCTCACCTGACCCTTCCATTTCTACCTCTATCTCACCTGTCTGCTTCCTGTGTCTGCCCATGTAAATGCCACTGAACTTCTACATGCGCTAATCCCCACAAGATGGGAGGATCAATGCTCTAATACCATTGTAATGTTCCTGAGCCAATTTTTTCTGCTCAAAACACTAATCGTTTATTGATTGCTATGTTTGTTTATGTGTTTGCAACTGTACTCATGAATATGTGCATTGTGGATTACTTAATGTTGATTGAGCAATAGATATGAAGCATATAATCATAAATAAGAAAAGATATATAAAGAACACCAGTAGAGAACCAATAATGTCAGATCTGACCTTTATTTAGATAGTAAGGAGACCCCGTGTACAATAGATCTGCAGATTTGGAAGAAATCCCCAATAATATCAAAATGGGTTGCCAACTGATACAATAATAAGGAATACAAAGATAAGTGCCTCCCAAAGGATGTCTAAGAAGAGATCCAAGCCTCCAAAGGTCACCAACAAGCAATCTAAGACTGAAGATAAGAAGACCCCGTCAATACTCTGCAAAACCTCTCCAACTGGCTAAGATGTGCCTTGCTCTGGATGTTGTTAAAACCTCAAGTTTCGGCCTTCCCTTTCCTAAGCTCCAAATCCCTTCAAACTCTCCCAGAATGTAGATCAGGCTAATAGAAACCATCGGTCCAAGTCTCAAGCTGATCTGAGAAGTTATGCTCCTCCAACTTGGCAAACCCTCAACTGGTTTGCACCCTCCTGGTTTGATTAAGCCAAGGATAATTCATTCTGCCCTCTAGGAGCCTCCAAATGCCACCAAAATATGCCAGAATGTATATCGGGTCAACGCTACCAAGATGATTAAGTATCAAGTCAATCTATGAATATCTGAGCCAATAAACATTGATAACCTCTTTCTGCAATGCGCCCTTCTCTCCTCCAATTCGTGCCTAGCTTCCAGAAGTAAACTACAAGGATAAACTCCTTTGGAATAGAGCAAGAATGATGCTAGGAACCCTATGAAGAGAACCCAAGTGCTACTTTGTCAAAATGCCTTCTCCTTCCTCCAGATCGAATCAATCTCTCCAAGGTGGTGCACCCCCCTAGCTGGAAACCCCCCTAGGTTGTGCACTAGCCTGAAATCTGCCTATAGAACAAACCCTACAACACTGTAGAATGGTGTGGGAGGATTATTTCACCTCTGGGACCAAACCTGGATCAAGAAAGGTGGGATCTTTCACCACCGAGTTGATCTCTAGGGTTTTAGACTCAAAATCCTCAAAATTGATTGTGCTCAAGAGCTCCAATGCAAATAAGATAATAATCTAGAATGGAATAGGAGTGCGCCCTGCCCTTTCCTTTATAGCTCCACTCTATTCATTTGTTGAGTTAGTTTAACCCCCAGGGTTGACTCTTAATCTTAACTCACCTTTTCTTTTCTTTCGTTGAGTTATCATTTTCCACACAAAGTCAACTTAATAATAGAATGTTATGTCTTCTGGTTGACTTTGTCCCTAATATGTCTGAGACTATAGTCTAGTGGGGATAGCTAGACTACTCATTCTCTCTAAACCTCTTCATCAAGAAAAGGGGGACATTACAAAGAGATACATTGGTAGATAGGATGTTTTCCTATTGTTAGGAATCCTCCCAAAACAAGGATATTGATTCGTTTCTAATCTTCTATAAGCAATATTTCTACACCAATTACTTGTTGGACCAAACATTATTCCAAATTAAGGATCCAAGACAATGCCCCTCCATCCTTACTAAGTTTTATTGGGTTATGTCATTAGCATATTTTGATCTCCATATCTTGATCCATGATTTGTCCTCGCACTTGAGCCACCACCACCATGCTTTTGTTGCCAACACCTTGCCAATAATATGGGGATCTTTAGGGAGACACACTTTGTCCCAAGCCACAAGGGACCATTTTTATTCTTTGCTTAGGCTGTCCCATAAGAAATATCTCTGAAGGTTCATGATCTGTTTAAGAATTTTGGCAGGGGCCACCAAAACTAAGAGTCGGTACAGGGGCATGGAATGTAGGAAAAACTTGACGAGGATGACTCTTCCAAGAAGGGTTAAGGATCCAAAGGTATAGCTTTGTAAATTTTTTTCAAGCTTGGAGAGAAGGGATTCCCATGATGAATTCCGAACATTCTGGCAATGTTATGTTAGACATTCTGGGGGGTGTTAAAGAAATAAATGAATGATTTGCTTTGATTTAGTTGGGCACGTGAGGTTAGGAGAAAGGTATCCAGGGTTTATTTAAAAGACTTGGCATATCAAATGGTTGAAACTCACATAGGAAGGTCGTCATTCAAAAAATGAAGGTGAGTTAGAGGATCCGTGTTTTGGTTGAGATTCAGTCCTCTAAGCTTACCTATGGCCCGAGCTTGTTTGAAACTTTGACCAAGTCCTTCATCCGCGAGGATGTATAGAAAGGGATTGAGAGGATCTCCTTGTCTAATAATCCTGGATAGATTGTGTTGGCGACGAAGGTCACTCCTGGATTGCTTGCAGGAGCAGAGCCCGACGCCCATCAGTTTAATGTCATGATTTGTTTGAAAGGGGTGATCAAATGGAAGCAAACTCGGAACAGTCGTCTCAATTCAGAAACTGGGCCAGGCATGCACAAACGAGTGAGGTCTTGATAAACTCCAAACAGTGAGTTGTAGTAAGGGTGAGTAGACGGAAGACTTCATGAGAAGGGTGCAAGGGTCTGCTATAGGCATCGGACTTCTAATAGATGATGAAAGCAGGCATCTGAAAACAAGATCTTCTTATTTCCAAATACGAGAAACCAGAGAAACAACAATGCAACAATAAATCATTTACCATAACATAACTGTATTAATTCAAGCGAATCATTCGATCATGAACTCTCCAGCATAAGACGAAAACAAAGATGAAAAAGGGGAAATTGTTTGTCATAAACCAAGAAGTCTCAAACACGGATACATAACCAGGAATCCAGAATGGTCATGAAAACTTTACAGTCGGGAGCTTATCTCTACCATCGATAGATACAAAAATGGCTAAAATGCCTTCATATACTCAAACTAACAACATCAACAAAATCGAGACGTAGCATTGAAAGCTTTGCGTCTGCATGGCTTCTGACAACACAGAGCTGCAATCTTTGAATGGTCGTGCAACTTATCGCAGACGCGATCGATCTTCTGACAGTTTATTCGGCGAATCGACGTGCCTTTAATGCAATGCAGGACTTTCCCATTATGGCGGAGACGATGTCTAACCACCACCAACCGCTTCAATAACTACTTCTTGGGATTGAAGACGACCTGGCCAACTAAGCATTTTGGGACATGGGAGACTCCTCGTTCTGCCACCTGGAATAACTGAATAGCTCGAAGGACGGGTATGGAGGCCAACGCGGGAAGTGGGGTGCAGCTACGGAATGACGGGGCCACAACTGCAAGGACGAAATAAGAGCGATGAGAGGCGAGAGAGGTGGCAGAGGATGACATAAGTCATGAGGGATATAAGCAGAAACGGTGGGAGAATAGACATGGCAGGCTTAATGTAATGAGAGGCTGACATGGAGGGAAAGGGATACTTGGAGGGTGGTAGATGGATGATGAAACGAGGAAAAGGCCATATGGAAGAGCAAGAGAGGGGTGAACGGTGACACATGGCAGCAAGGGAAAGGTGGAAAGGGAGATGTCATGACGGAAAAAGGGCCCACACGGGTTAAAGACAAGGCAGCTGAGAAGGTTGGGGCCGCGCATGACCCATTGATTCGGGCTCCTCGATTGTGGCCGCTGAAAGCTGCGTCCCTGATTCCGGACCCC
>ML789104.1:264126-282731 GCA_009831015.1 Picea engelmannii | reverse complement strand
CTTCCTTCTCCACAAACAATGATTTAGAAATGACCAAAAAAAAGTCAAAATTCGGCCTTATGCCCGCGGATTAAGACGCCCCAGCAACTTTTACCATCGAACCGCGACTTTTAGGGTAAAAGTCGCCGACTTTTACAAAAAGTCGCAACTTTTTCAAAAGGGTAAAAATCGCGACTTTTTCCAGGATAAAAATCGGGAGGGGGAAAAAGTCGCGACTTTCTCAATAAGTCGCGAAAAATCGTCGACTTAATCAACACTGACTGTGATTATTGTTCTCGTTCTTGTTTTTATTATTATAAGAGTATCATTCTTGTCTACTGTTTTTCCCTTTGTTGTCCTTGTTCCGGGCAGGTCACAGGTGATAACTCTGAGGGAAGCTATAGTGACAGTTGCAGGAGACAACATATTAGATGGTCTCTAGTTTGAGACATGGAGCAGACTATCTAGATAAGAAGTTGTATACACGACCGTATACATCCATGTACCAAAGAAGAAGAAGACGAAGAAGGGTACTTTTGCGAGATATATAGTATCTCATATGGAGATTGATTGTAAGGAGCAGAAGGCTCCAAAGATGACCGAACAAGTCTCTCTAGTGCAGTTGATCACTCTTCAAATCATCAGGAAGAGTTAGTAGAGCCAGAACGGCCTACCCAGAATCGTTGCAGTAACCAAGAAGAGACCAGGGTGGTCCCATGAAACTTTGCAGGATGCAACATTGATGAGCCATATCATGAAAAGCAGATGGCTCTGAAGATTATACAGACTCGGAGGGAGTCAAGCTTCAAAGGGAGAATGGAGACTCGGAGACTTTCAGATTCAGATGGAAGAGAGAGACGTCTTCTGGAACTGACAGACGGATGCCATGGGTTAAAAAGGCTAGATCGAAGCTTCAGAGACTTCCAGGAGATATGAGATCTTATGGGAAGATTCCCTTGCTTCAGTAGACTTTGCTACAGTGACCGAGGAGGAAGCCAGTCAGAAGGACTGAGATACATATCTTTTCTTTGGTTCCAAGACCAGAAGGGAAGTAAGTGGTGACTTCCAAGTTGATCTACAAGATCAAGCATGTTGCAGATAAATAGCCTAGAGATGTACAAAGCCCTATTTGTGTCCAAAGGATTCTCCCAACAAGAGGGAGAAGACTATGACGAGACACTTGCTCCAGTATATTGCTACCAACGAACAGGTAGCAAATATGTTGACCAAGCCTCTGTCGGGGACAAGCTTGGAGTGGTCCAAATGTTTTTTTCTCCAGTAGTGAGAAGTGATGTGTTCCCCAGTAGAGGGAAGTGATGAGATCCCCAATAGTGGGAGCTACTCCAACACAGGCTGGTATGCTACCCCAGTGCAAGTTGGTACTCCAACGCAGGCTGGTATGCTACCCCAGCACAGGTTGGTACTCCAACGCAGGCTGGTATGCTACCCCAGCGTAGGTTGGTACTCCAACGCAGCCTAGTATGCTACCCCAGCGCAGGCTGGTATGCTACGCCAGCGTAGGTTGGTATGCTACTCCAACGCAGGCCGGTATATTACCCCAGCACAGGTTGGTATGCTACTCCAACAAACGCTGGTACGCTACTCCAATGAAAGTGCAGAACTCCCTATGACATATAGATCTGTGATTGACAACAGGACAATGACCGAGGTGTGCAGAAGAGCAGAAGCAATGACGATGATTGTGCCAAGAGGAATACATTCCTCATCAAGAGGGAGTGTTAAATTTGAGTCAGATTCTGTGTGAGGTGACAAGTTACTAGTTCTGTATGAACTAGATGTCGACCTGTAGTGTTGGAAATGATTCCCAGTTAGAGTGTCGATCAGTAGCATCGGAGGTTACTAGCTAGAGGGCCAACCAGTAGTGTTGGAGGTGTTTTCCAGCTAGATGGCTAGGCTATGATGGTGATACTCGTTACATGATATGTTTGATCATATGATAGCATGTGTGGCTATGGTGATGCTACCTGTAGATTGGTCTACAAGACCATGTGAGTCTTGCCCATGCCATCTGAGATGGATGGATGTGTTTGAGACCACTACATGAAGAACATCTTAGTTAATACCTCCCTAGCTAAGAGAGAGTGTTGATGTTTTGGTAGTTGCGGGAGGTATTAACCTCCACGTGTAACCTATGACTTAGAATAGAATATTTTGAAAGCAAGTGAACCATTAAACAAATGTGTGGAAACCCTAGAAAACAAGTCGGCCTAGCAGAATAGATAATATTAGAATATTATCTTCCAGAAATACAAGTCGGCTCCACAGGAAAAAGATAAACAGAAAATATAATTACCAAAAAGTCAGGGCGGCCCAGCCAGAAAAGTCACTGGACAGATTAATATAAATAGAGGACGTTTTAGTTCATTTGTACACCCAGTTAGTGCGCAAGTCTTGTGGAGAGCTGCAATTGCAGCTGCAACTGCAGCTGCAAGGAGGAATAAGGGTGCATGGTCATCTCTTGGTCTTGGTCTCTCTCTTGGTGATTTTCTTGGTGATATTCTTGCTAAGTATGGCGCAAGTTTGAGAGAGAGAGTAGTGCAGCTGCAGCTACTGCAGTTGTGTATGGTACTTGTTCTATGGATACGGAAACTCTCTCTCTTGTGCACTACCCTTGGAGAAGGAGCACTCTACTTGTCTTGAGTTGTTGTTGCAGTTACCAACTAGGGTTTATCTGTTGGTTCTGGAGTGGGCTTGCTGGAATTATTCTAAGTAAAGGTTAGTGTGCTCGGGGGTGGCATATGTGAATGCCTATGGTTGGGTGACAATGATGTGACATTGTCTATGGTTAAACGAGCATACCAAAATTTCAACATAATGATTGCCAGATGGAAAGATGTGGAAGAAACCACCCAGACCAAACAGCTATATGACCTGTAGGTATTTCAAGCTTAAATGTCTATTATTTTCTAGCTCATCATTGATGTTGTAGAAGCAAATTTCTAGTGATTATGTTGTTTAGGTTCTTTGTTCTTAGAGACATTATTGAACTTGTAAGAGACTTGTGAAGACAATATGTTTTGTCTACACTCTTTTGCCTCCTTTAGGGGCTGAACACCATAATTGTATCTTTTCTTTATTAACAGAAAGAAATATGGATTTTTTTCTATGGAAGTAACAAAAAGAAAAATCAATAAGAACAAGACCACCATCTTGCGTAGGCATAGTGCACTATGCCAAGGAACAATAGGCAATCCCTTGTCTCCACCATATTTTATCCATGCAAAAGATCTCAAGATTTTATCCAATTTTAAGTATTGTGACATAGTTGGGAACCAACAAAAAACATGCCCTTGCTTGCAAAATCTTTGAGGCTTACCAACAAAGGGTGGATCTTTATATTGCCATGCAACTTGGGTTGTGACTTTTCCAAACACCAATCCCACATAGCAAGAGGAGAAAGGCCATGCCCAGTCTCACCCTCTTCTAGCTCCAAGCAATCCATGAACAGATTAGCTAAAATTTGAATTTATGATCACTAACAACAGCACCTGACGCTACACAGAAAGTACCTACACATATCATAGACTCACTCACTAAATCATGTTCCAGGCAAGTACAAAGCATTGAACCATCAGCAAAATGATTGTTGAGGACCTCCTTATCTCCATGGATTTAAATCCCTCGAATATTTCCATGTTTCCTTGCTAACTGTAACAAATAACCTAGAATATTAGCAACTAATACACATAACTATGGCACAAGAGGACAACACTGCCTAATAGCTCTATATAGGAAAATCTGATTAGAAAAAATCCTATTAAATGAGACAAAAGACGAGGCTCCCGTGAACAAAGTGCACACCATCCTAGTGCATTTGGCTTTGAAACCTGGCCACACCAAAATGTTCAAAATAAATCCCCAGTCCACCCTGTCATAGGCTTTGTTGAAAAAAATATTGATCAACAAGGGGTCTTGTTTAGTCTCCCTAGCCCATTCCATAAACCTCCCTCAAAGAAGGTTGGTTTGCACTGATATAACAATTCTCGCTGCATCCCTCTGAACTCTCAAGGTCGAGGCCTTGACAATGATTTTGTAAAAACTAGTTAAGAGCATGATATACCTCTACCAGCTAATGAAATCCCTTGTAGAATTTTTGAAAATGAGCTCCATGAGGCCTCGATTTAGGAATTCAAAAAGCCTCCCTTCTCTGAACACTTCTTATGCCCTCCTAAACAAATCCTCACAAACTGTCTAACGTGAATTTTAAAAACTCACATGGGAGAACATCCAAGCAAGGTGGGTTACCATTTTTCATTCTAGAAAGTGCAAAAAGAGCTCCTCTTTTGAAATTTCCCTACCCAACACTGTCATCTCAATTTTCAAAGGCCACCCTGTTGTATTCTCACCTAACCTCCCACACCTTATTAGAGACCAGGTCGAAGGAAAAAATATTCTAGAAGTGAAAATCAAACTTGATTTTAATATCTTGCAAGTCTTCCTCTAGAATGCCATCCAAATTTGATGGACCCAAGATCTTCCCATAGAAGATTTTCCTTTTCAAAAAGTCAAACTAAAACTTAGAGGGTTCATCACCCTCCTTAATCCAATGCAAATTTGCCCTGGCTCTCTCCCCCCTGGCTCTAGATTCTTCTTCACAATCGATGATGTGCTCTAGCTTGGCAACCTCAACCTGGAGATTACAGAGATTTTTCCTCTAGAAGTGTGTTAATCATTTAAAGTTCTTGGCATGCTTTCATCTCCTTCTTTCTCCCGTTTTTAGCCACCATCCTACCCCAACCATAGATGAACTTGACGGTCCTAAGAATAGCAGCTTCCCACCATAGGACCCAACCCTACTATCCCCGGGACCAAGGAACCAAATTCCACACTCTATGCATTAACACTCTATAATCTTTCAAAAGGAAGTTCAGAAAAGCTATTGAGATTGAGAAGCATCCCAATAACATGAACCTGGATGATGGATGGAAAATTAGCAAGAATTGGATTCCAGCATTGCATCAAACAAGTGTCTTAATTCCAACATTATCTTTATTGAATTAATACTTAAAATAAATTTATTAACAAACAGTAACGAAAATTAATTTAGGCTGAACTTCTATATCATAATTAAAAATTTTAATAACAATAATACAATTCTCTGATTGGATTCTCTCTTCACAAATCATTCATGATGATGGACCACACTGGCTTCTTCCGAACATCGAGTTGGAATTAAACATTGTATATCCAAAAGATTCCATAGACAGAAATAATATTCTAAGAAATATGCATGGGAAAAAGAAGATAATTAACACAGTCATTTGAGTAAACAGTAAACAAACTCATCCATAAACAGACAGAAAATTTACTTAGTTTTTCTCACAATTCATTGTTAGACTAGACATTATGCCCCAACTCCGCCCCCCAGAAGTCTAAAGTGGCACTAGCAGGTTCGATACAAGACTCAGTAATCTGTTGATGTTCCCACGCTAAAGAGTACATGACTCACAGAACCAGAACCGTTTCTAAATTTGGTTGAAAATTAAGCTGACAACATTTCTTACTTAGTTTTTATCACAATTCATTGTTAGACTAGACATCATGCCCCAACTCCGCCCCCCAGAAGTCTAAAGTGGCACTAGCAGGTTTGATACAAGACCCAGTAATCTGTTGATGTTCCCAAACTAAAGAGTACATGACTCACAGAACCAGAAACGTTTCTAAATTTGGTTGAAAATTAAGCTGTCAACATTTCTAATTAGTCACTACTAAAATATCTAATTCACGCATACTCATATGAGGTGTTGCCTCGTGTGCGACGCATACCACCACATTATTATAATTGTATTAATAAGTCGTGTAACGATAGTGCCAAAATCATCAATTGGTTGACAATTTGATCACAATTGAAACGACATAATTGCGGGCTCTTTCCCTTCTGAGTTTTTTTTTCTTCGAGAAACATACCCCAAGGTCAGGGGCTACATTCACGAACATTCTTCGACTTGGTGTTGAGAAACATGCCCCGAGGTCAGGGGCTACATTCACGGACATTCTTCGACTTGGTGTCGAGATTGAGGGATTCTATATAACCAAAATTCCCTAAACTTACACTTTGCTTATTCTGATTGGGTAGATGACAGTGAGAACAGAGACTTGATAGAAAACTTAACACTGCATCAAACTCACCACAAAACCAAAGCCCTATTGGCTTTCTTTTATATTAAAATATTGAATTTCACCAGAAAACCAAAGCCCTATTGGCTTTATTTTATATTAAAGTACTGAATTTTATTATTGTAATTTACAAGAATACATGTACAGTTCAGAGATTTATTCCTTCTTCCCAACGAGGACAGAAAAGTCAACCTATCAAACTGAGGCCAAAGTGAGAGTCCCTAATGTACCTTGTGAAACCTGACCTTTAGTGATCGTTTAAATTGCTAGTTCATCCAATAACTATGAAAAAACGAGACTCTCTAGTGTACCTTCTGAGAACATAACCTTTTAGTAGTCATTTGAATTGCTAGTTCATCCAAGAACCTATGAGAAACCCGAGACCTTTAGTAGTCATTTAAAGTATTAGCTCATTAGCTCATCCCAGAACCTTTAGGTCGAACAATATAAGCATAGTGCATTGATTTTAAAGTTAAGCAGTGCTACTGCATAAGAGTGTGTCGTGTATCTGTTACAGAGATGAGATTGCGTACGTGCGCAATGAATTCGAAGTAATAAGGCCGCACCATTCGCTTCCCTGCAAATTAAAGCAGCTAAAGCATTAAATGGTATACAGATAGATTATATATGGGAAGAAGAGCAAAGAGCAAAGTGGTATAGGGTAAAGATGATTACCGTCATAGAAGATGTAATCTTCGGGCTTAGGAGGGTTTAGTGGGGTTTCCCACACAATCTCAATCTCCCTTGGCAGTTCCCTCTCACTCTTCGCCTCTTCCACTGCCATGGTTGCCATCTATATTCACTCCGTTTCACTGATAGGATTCTACGCTCGTGATGTTGGGATGGCCTTCTTTAATACTTTTGGGGACATATCAAATTTGAAGGAGTGCCCCTACCCGGGCTCTCGACTTTGTATAGGCTAAAAGAGAGCACCTTCAATGAAATAATTTGGTTAAACCTCGGAGGATCCTCATTACACTTTCACATGAGTTTTTAAAATGTTTTGTATTTTAGTGGAGGGCTTTTAGTTCAAATTACACTTTCACATGTGTTTTTAAATTGTTTTATATTTTAGTGGAGGGGTATTAGTTCAAATGGTTGAGAGATAGGTTTTACACTCTTCCTACTTAGGTTTAAATTTTTTATGAGACATTTGGCCTCTTGTGATAAGTAGTGATAAGTCTAGAAGGGTAGATGCCCCAAGAGTCGGACCCCTCTTGTGGATGTGTCTCCAAACGTCTCAACTCTTGCTAAGTCATAAGCTATTGGTGGCAAGGACCAATCTAGACCCATCATGTAAGGAACTACAAAACCATGAAAAGGAGAACAAACTGAAGAACAGATACCTAGCCAAAACAGTCAACAACCCAAGGTATGAAGTCACATCTTCTAGGATTGGTGGATACATTCAATACATGAAAGATCACACAATAATCAACAAATTTATGGGGATATGACCTTTCAAGAAAGCCTTAACTTGGTGGGTCAATACAAGATGGAAGCCTAAGGGTGAGGTGGACCTAAAACTCAAATCTAAGGAATTTTTCATAGCCATATTTGCATGCATTGAAGACCATGATTGAGTATTTGAGGAGGGGCTTTAATTTTGGGAGGAAGAAACATTGATGGGCATAGGGAATACTTTAGGTCATTTTGTCCAAACCTCTGAGGTGGCCTGCACTGGGAGATACACTTCATATGCATGAATATGTGTCTACATGAATGCATCTAGAGCCCTACTTGAATCCATCCATATTAGGTTCCAAGATACATAATGGATTCAAACTTTAGATTACAAGAACATCCTCTTTAGGTGTTGTAAATGTCATGGGCATGGGAACATTTTTAGGGACTACTCTCATGATGCAAAAGCAAATCAAAACAAAGCAGAGAGCAACATAAATCAGGATGGCTTCACCAAAAAGCCAAGTAAGCACAAGCAAGGGAAGAAGATAACAAACCAATTCCAAAAGAATTGAGCAAAGAACCCAATAGATTTCAAAACTTAGCGACCCTTAAGGAGGTTGAAATCCAAACAAGTGAAACCTCTAGGAATCCTACAATGCAAGAAAAGGTAGAGAACCGACCAAAAGAGGAGCCTAAACGAAGGAAAATTGTTGACCAAAGCTCAAAGCTAAAGAGTAACCTAAAAAGATGCAGAAGATCTAGATATGGAGACATAAATAAAAACACTAGAGGATTTTGATAAGGAAGTAACGATGCAAGAAATGGATCTAGAGGTAATTGAGATAGATCTACCAACATTGATAGCAGCCCATGGGGAACATTAACTACACTACTTGCAGGAGCCTCAACTTCTTCAGCTATAAAGGGAGCTCATAAAAGGGGAATCCAAGGTATTTTCTACAAACCAACCCAATAGTTATGTAGGGAATCTAGGCAACAAAACAACATCTCTCAAACCCCATAAAAACCTACAGTAGAAGAAAAGAAAAGGGGCCGAAAATATTCCAAGCAAAAACTATAAGAAGAAGGGGCTCTTCTTGTGGATTATGTTAGACAAAGAGACTTTTGGAGAAGTACTTCTCCTCCCAACCAAAGGTTTGATATGAAGATGATCTCATGGAATACAATGAGCCAAAACATAGCAGGCAAGCATCAAATGTTAAAAAAAAAAAACAATAAATACAATTCACCATTTGTCCTATTACAGGAAACCAAGTGTGATGACAATACAATGACTACCATTGCAAATAAATGTTGGAGACGTTGTAAGACCATAGCCATAGGATGTGTTGGAGGGTTAGAAATACTATAGGACCTAACCCAAATCATCTTGGAAAATGAATCAAATCTTTAAAGCCCTATCATGGCAAGTTTCAAAAGTCTTCATTCAACAAATCAAGGTTTCTTAACCAATATATATGGGCCTCCTAACCCCTCTCTCAATAAGCCTTTCCTTGATACCACGTAAGCATTAGATAAAACTATCAATAATAATCACTAGATATTGGGAGGTGATTTTAATATGGTCACTTCATTTTAGGAAAAAAAAGGATGTCTAAGAAGGTTGGATGGGGATAGCTTAGCATTCGGGGACCTAATAAGTAACTTGTGTCTATTAGATATACAAACCTCCAATTGGTGCTTCATGTGGAATAATAAAAGAGGAGGATCCAGACAGATAGCAGAAAGGCTAGATTAGTTCCTCTTATTAGAAACGTTTTTTAAGATCAAAGACAACAGTAAAAGTGGAAATATTGTCGTGCACAAGATTGGGTCATTGGTTGATCTATATGTCATGAGGCACCTTCCCAATCTCTATACACAAACCATTTCATTCCAAAATATTCTAGATGGAAAACACTAAGTTTATGAACAATATAAGAAGCTAGTGGCAAGAGGCAAATGGTATCAGGGGAACTAAAATGTATATTTTCCAATGAAAATTAAAACAAATTAAACAGAAAATAAGACAATGGAATAAATAAGTATTCACCAGCATTTTTCAAGCCCAACAATAGCTTGATCTAGAAATGGAGACATTACAAGATACTATTATCAGGGAAGGCCAAATGAATGACAAGTCAACCCAGGAGGAACATATTCAAGGGCAAATCTCTCTTAGAGCAAAGCAATAGGAATCTTTATGGAAGCAAAAATCAAGAATCATATGACTTAGGGAAGGGGACAAAATGACTTAGGGAAGGGGACAAAAACACTCGTTTTTTCCATAATTCAATGCTTAGAAAAAGAAATCACAACAAAGTTAATTTCCTCAAGACAACCACAAGGCATAGGTTGGATAGGTGTCAATATATTGAAGAGAAATTGAAGGACCATTTTATTAATCTCTTTTCCAAACCTCTGACTGATAGGGAAGTAGCTATGCGTTCCATAGAAAGCAACATACCCTTTATGATAACTAGTGAACAAAATATTAGCCTCGTGAGGCCCACAACCTTTAAGGAAGTAACCCACATAATCATGAGTATGGAAAATGGAAAATCCCCAGGCTTGGATGGGTTCACAATTGATTTTTTTAAAGCATGTTGGTTAGTCATTAGAAAGGATGTATTTGAGGTGGTTGAAGATTCAAGAGTATCAAGAAACATTTTGCAGGCCTTCAATACCAATTTTATAGCACTAAGACCTGAGGATTTGGAAGCCAGTACAATGAACAAGTTTAGACCCATCTCGTTATGTAATGTCATCTATAATATTATCTCTAAGCGCATAGCCAGTCGACTAAATCTGACATGCCTAGGATTACTTCTCAGGAGCGAGGGGGATACATAGAATGAAGACAAATTCTCAATGGTATTATCTTACCCACTCTCTCAAAACTAGCAAATATCCTATAATGTTGATCAAATTGGACATGTTAAATCCTATGATCATTTGAGCTGGGATTTCCTAGTAAAAATGCTCCTAAACTTTGGTTTCAGCCCAAACTTGGATAACCTGGGTCACTAACCTTGTCTCCTCAACTTTACTTGCTATTATTGTGAATGGATCTCCCTCGTATACTTTCAATCTATCCAGGGTTATTAGACAAGGAGATCCTCTCAATCCCTTTCTATACATCCTCGCGGATGAAGGTCTTGGTCAAAGTTTCAAACAAGCTCGGGCCATAGGTAAGCTTAGAGGACTGAATCTCAACCAAAACATGGATCCTCTAACTCACCTTCAATTTTTGAATGACAACCTTCATATGTGAGTTTCAACCATTTGAGAGGCCAAGTCTTTTAAATCAACCCTGGATACCTTTCTCCTAGCCTCATGTGCCCAACTAAATCAAAGCAAATCATTCATTTATTTCTTTAACACCCCCCAGAATGTCTAACACAACATTGCCAGAATGTTCGGAATTCATCATGGGAAGCCCTTCTCTCCAAGATCGAAAACAAGTTACAAAGTTATACTTTTGGATCCTTAACCCTTCTTGGAAGAGTCATCCTCATCAAGTTTTTCCTACATTCCATGCCCCTGTACCGACTCTTAGTTTTGGTGGCCCCTGCCAAAATTCCTAAACAAATCATGAACCTTTAGAGATATTTCTTATGGGACATCCTAAGCAAAGAATGAAAATGGTCCCTTATGGCTTGGGACAAAGTGTGTCTCCCTAAATCAATTGGGGGCTTAGGTATAAAAGATCCCCATATTATTGGCAAGGTGTTGGCAGCAAAAGCATGGTGGTGGTGGCTCAAGTGCGAGGACAAATCATGGATCAAGATATGGAGATCAAAATATGCTAATTACATAGCCCAATAAAACTTAGTAAGGATGGAGGGGCATTGTCTTGGATTCTTAATTTGGAACAATGTTTGGTCCAACAAATAATTGGTCTAGAAATATTGCTTATAGGAGGTTAGAAACAAATCAATATCCTTGTTTTGGGAGGATTTCTAACAATAGGAAAACATCCTATCTACCAATGTATCTCTTTGTAATGTCCCCCACCTCTTGATGAAGAGGTTTGGAGAGACTAAGTAGTCTTTCTATCCCCACTAGACTATAGTCTCAGACATATTGGGGACAAAGTCAACCAGAAGACATAACATTCTATTATTAAGTTGACTTTGTGTGGAAAATGATAACTCAAAGAAAAAAAAAGAAAAGGTGAGTTAAGATTAAGAGTCAACCCTGGGGATTAAACTAACTCAATAGATGAATAGAGTGGAGCTATAAAGGAAAGGGCAGGGGGCACTCCTAATCCATTCTAGATTATTATTTTATTTGCAGTGGAGCTCTTGAGCACAATCAATTTTGAGGATTTTGAGTCAAAAACCCTAGAGATCAACTCAGTGGTGAAGGATCCCACCTTTCTTGATCCAGGCTTGGTCCCGGAGGTGAATGATTCTCCTACACCATTCTACAGTGTTGCAAGGTTTGTTCTATAGGCAGATTTCAGGCTAGTGCGCAACCTAGGGGGTTTACAACTAGGGGGGCGCACCACCTTGGAGAGATTGATTCGATGTGGAGGAAGGAGAAGGCATTTTGGCAAAGTAGCATCTGGGTTCTCTTCATAGGGTCCCTAGAATCATTCTTGGTCTATTCCAGAGGAGTTTATCCTTGCAGTTTATTTCTGGAAGCTAGGCACGAATTGGAGGAGAGAAGGGCGCATTGCAGAAAGAGGTTATCAATGTTTATTGGCTCAGATCTTATAGATTGACTTGATACTTCATCATCTTGGTAGCATTGGCCCGATCTACATTCTAGTAGATTTTGGTGGCATTTGGAGGCTCCTAGAGGGCAGAACGAATTATCCTTGACTTAATCAAACGAGGAGGGTACAAACTAGTTGAGGGTTTGCCTAGTTTGAGGAGCAAAACTTCTCATATCAGCTTGAGACTTGGGCCGGTGGTTTCTATTAGCCTGATCTACATTATGGGAGAGTTTGGAGGGATTTGGATCTCATGAAAGGGAAGGTTTAAACTTGAGGGTTTAGCAGCATCCAGAGCAGGGCACAACTCAGCCAGTTGGAGGGGTTTTGCAGAGTATTGACGGGGTCTTCTTATCTTCAGTCTTAGCTTGCTTGTTGGTGACCTTTGGAGGCTTGGATCTCTTCTCAGACAGCCTTTGGGAAGCACTTATCTTTGTATTTCTTATTATTGTATCGGCTAGCAGCCCATTTTCATATTATTGGGGATTTCTTCCAAATCTGCAGATCTCTTGTATACGGGGTCTCCTTACTATCTAAATAAAGGTCAGATCTGACATTATTAGTTCTCTATTGGTGTTCTTTATATATCTTTTCTTGTTTATGATTATATGCTTCAGATCTATTGCTCAATCAACATTAAGTAATCCACAATGCACATCTTCATGAGTACACTTGCAAACACATAAACAAACATAGCAAACAATAAACAATTAGTGTTTTGAGCAAAAAAAATTGGCTTGGGAACATTACAATTGTATCAGAGTGTTGATCCTCCCATCTTGTGGGGATTAGCGTATGCAGAAGTTCAGTGGCGTTTACATGGGCATACGTAGGAAGCAGACAGCTGAGACAGAGGCAGAAATGGAGGGGTCAGGTGAGGACAGTGAGCCTCAAATTCTGGCAGGTTTCGCCAAGGAGTTACAACACTCCATAAACATGACACAAAGCACCTTTGTGCATCATCTACAGGAAAACCAGGAAGCAGTGCGCAGGGGACAGGTCGAAATGACAGAAACTCTGAAAAGAGTGAATGATAGCCAGGAGAGATTGGCGCAACTCCTTATGCAGATGACTCATGTAAGGAAGGGTCTAGAGGTCTATGCCAACAAAGGAGCTAGTGGATCTCATGGAGGGACTAGACCTCAACAGGAGCATAACCCCCCTTATCACACTAAGGGACAGAGTTACGAAAGTGGTGCAACCCATGGGAAAACACGCAGTAGGACCACCCCTAGGCCCTATCTACTGTCATTCTTGGATAATTAGCCAAAGCACAGCTATGAGGATGAGATTGAGGACAATTTTGAGCAGTATGTCAGGGAGAATCATGCCTTAAGTGCAGGTTTTCAAAGGCAAGTCACGCCAGATTAGTATTGTGGGATCAAGTTTTGGGGTAAACCGAAACAATATCAAAGGCCCAACTATGAATTGGAGCGTAGGGCGGGCAAGATGTAAATTCCTTATTTTGATGGATCTAATAAGGTGATTGAACAAGCATGGGTGCAAAATTTGGATACCTACCTACAACTTAACCCCACGAGGGAGATGGATGCCATCAAATTTGCTACCATGTACTTGGATGACAAGGCTCATGATTGGTGGTACCATGGATTGACCACATTGGGTCACAATCATATTACGTCCTATACAGAGTTCACACATAGGCTCATTGATAGACTTGACCAGGGGGACCTAGAGCTACCTTTTAGGGAGCTCACACAGCTCAGACAGACAAGATCACTAGAGGCTTACATAGAAGAGTTCAAGAGGCTAGCAGTGATGGTACAATACGTGTCTAAGGTGAGACTTATGATGCTCTTCATAGAAGGGTTGATGGAACCCTTGAGGGGTTAGGTCAATCCTTTTAAGCCTACCAACTTACATGATGCCATTTGGAAGACCAGGGACTTAGGGTCGATAGACTTAGGGTCGATAGCAAAGATGAGATTCACTCCTAGACCTCCTAATCAAGGGGGTAGAGACCAAAGACCTCCTATGAACCAAGGAGAGAGAGACCCAAGGGGGTTTGACCGAGGAAGGGGTAGGATGGATGACCCCACTAGGAGGGAATTGAGGAGGAAGCAGTTGTGCTTCACCTGCAAAGAACCATGGGACCCAACACACAAGTGCATGGGTAAGGGAAAATCCCACTACATCGAGGTGATTTCAGATGACGAGGAGGATGGATATTTCATCCACCCACAGAACATGGAAGTCGAAAACCCAGGATAGGCAGAAGAGGAAGATGCAAGTCATGACCTTACAACAGATGAGAAGGTGACAATTGCATCCATCAACGGGGTACCTAAATTCAACACCTTGAGGATGAGGGGAGTGCTACAAGGGCAGAAGGTCTTAGTTATTATTGATGGAGGTGCCTCGCACAACTTCATTGACTCAACCCTACTGCAAAGAAGGCATATACCGATAGTTGAGTTTGAGGGATTTCATATGGAGGTAGCAGGGGGGCGCACCATGCCCTGTGATAGGTACATTCTAGGAATGAAACTTACTTTGGGTAGGCATGATTTGGCATAAGATTTCTATGTTATGGACCTTCCAGATGCCAATATCATCCTTGGACTATAGTGGCTTAGTACATTAGGGCCAATCACCACAAATTATAAAACCATGGAAATGTCTTTCATAAAATAAAATGGGAAAAAGGTGGTTCTCAGGGGTATGACATGCAACAAATCGAGGGTGGTAACAAAAAAACACATGGAGACCATCTTTAGGAGGGAAGACATTGTTTATGCAGCAAAATGTAAAATATCAGTCAGGGTAGACAAGAAGGGAGAAACACACTACTCACCTGAGATCAAGAAAAACATGGATAGGCACAGCAAGGTCTTTGAGCCTATACCACGAGGGGCACTAACAGATAGGGGGTTTGAGCACATCATAGAGTTGGAGGAGGGTGTGAAACCTGTCATCACCACTCCCTATAGGCACCCCAAGAAATACAAGGACGAAATTGAAAAGGAAATTAAGGAGTTGTTGGGTATGGGCCACATTAAGCCAAGTTCTAGTCCCTTTGCATCTTCAGTAGTGCTGGTGAAAAGGAAAGATGGGACAATGCGCATGTGCACTGACTACATGGCTCTAAACAAAAAGACAATAAAAAATAGATACCCCATCCTACAGATTGATGAGCTATTGGATGAGCTCCATGGGGCAGTATATTTCACAAAGATTGACTTGTGCTCCAGCTATCATTAGATAAAAATGAGGGAGCAAGATATCTCCAAGACTGCTTTCCGGTGTCACTATGGACACTATGAGTTTTTGGTCATGCCTTTTGGGCTGACTAATGCACCAACCACCTTCCATTCATGCATGAATCATTTGTTCAACAAGCAGCTAAGGAATTTCTTACTAGTCTTCTTTGATGATTTATTGATCTATAACAAAACTAGGGAGGAGGACCTTCAACATGTGGAACAGATTTTGGCTATCATGGAGGAGAAATATTTATATGCTAAGGAATCCAACTGTGAATTTGGGATGACAAAGGTCCTTTATCTAGGAAACATCATTGGAGTGAAAGGGGTACAGGTACACCAGGAAAAAATACAAGCTATACTTGACTAGCCCACACCTAGGACACTCACATAATTGAAGGGGTTTTTGGGCATCCATTGCTATTAAAGGAGATTTGTCAAAGGTTTTTCTCAACTTTACGCACCTTTGACCGATTTGACCAAGAAGGGGGCATTCAAGTGGAGCCCATAAGCACATTCCACCTTTGAAAAAATGAAGAAAGTGATGAGTTCATGTCCAATATTGGCCTTACTAGATTTTGCACAGCCCTTCACAGTAGAGTGTGATGCCTCGAGGGAAGGCATTGGAGTAGTACTCATGCAGAACAGGCATCCTATTGTCTATGAAAGCAAAATCTTGAGAGGTCTTGAAATCCTCTACACCATCTATGACAAAGAGATGATAGCCATCATGCATACATTGACTAAGTTCATGCAGTATTTAGTTGGGGCAAAATTCGCCATGAGGATAGATCACAATAGCCTCAAGTACTTCCTAGATCAAAATGACTTGAATGAAAGGCAACATAAGTGGGTGAGCAAAATCCATGCTTATGACTTTGACATAGAATTTTTCAATGGGAAAAATAACATGGTAGCAGATGCCTTATCCAGAAGACCATCAATTTATGCCATGACCGATATCTCAGTGGATTGGAAGGCCCACCTATTGGTGGAAGATTCAAAGAACAAATTTGCATGTGAAGTGATGGATGGACAGGTGCAAGATGACAATTTCATAATATTGGATGATATCATTTACTACAAGGGACAAATTTTCTTGGTTCCCGAATCAACCTTTAAGGCCAAGGTGTTACAAGCATGCCATGATTCACCAGTAGCAGGGCATCAAGGATTCATCAAGACATACAGATAGGTCCAAGATAGATTTTTTTGGAAGGGTTTGAAGGAAGATGTGATGAGCCACATCAAGGAGTGTAGTACTTTCCAATCCAACAAAGATGAACACACTCACCCAACAGGATTATGTAAGTTTTAAACCTGTGAAGTAAAGCAATGTATATAGATTCTTAAGCAAAATAGAATTTAATCAATCGCTCATACACAAAGTACACAAAGATTTTATACCGGAAACCCTCAACCAGGAAAACCTTTCTTATATTCATTATCGAATTTCACCATTCACCATACAATATATACAATTTTTTTAGGTATTCCGTAGATACCAAAACCCTTAATCCGGGATTAATTTAGTAAACTGCTAAAAATAGCAAAAACCGCCCAAAAAAAAAAATCAGGGCGCTGCGCAGATGTAGTTGTCGAACCTGACACACCCACACACACACATGCAAAGAATATAACACATACCCAACATTCTCAAGAATATAACACATACCCAAACACTTGTTGACCACTTCAGTTTGACCATCAGTATGGGGATGATAAGTTGTGTTGAGATGCAATTGGGTGCCCTGGAGCTTGAACAATTCTTGCCAAAAATTGCTAGTGAAAGTGGGGTCACGATCATAAACAATAGAATGTGGCATGCCATGAAGCTTGAAGACCTAATCCATGAAAAGTTGAGCCACAGTGGATGTTGTAAATGGGTGTTGAAGAGCACAGAAATGAGCATACTTGGAAAGACAATCAACTACCACCATGACGACCGATTTATTGCCCGATTTAGGTAGGCCTACAATAAAATCCATAGAGATATCCCGCCAAATAGCAGGTGGAATCAGAAGCGGTTGTAGGGTGCCAGGAGATTTGACTATTTCTCCCTTGTTGCGTTAACGCACATCACATTCAACCACAAATTTATGAACGTCATGTTTGATACCATCCCAAAAAAAATAACTTTTGACCCGGTCATAGGTTTTGGTAAACCCTGAGTGCCTAGTTGTGGGTGTAGCATGAAGCTCATAAAGTACCGTGGATTTAAGTTTTGACTGTGTACTTAAATACAAACGGCCTTTGTATCGAAGCTCATTATTGAGCCAAGAGTACCCTGGGGAGACTGGAGAATTAGACTGTAATTGTTGTATCAGATGCAAACTTTTGGGATCTTGTAGCCATTCCTAGCGAACAGCTTGGAGCCAATTTGGTACAATGAAGGAGAGAGAAAAAAGGGACCCTTCATCTTCATATTTTTCTGGAAAGTGCATCAACAACCACATTGTCTTTTCCTTTCTTGTAAATGATCTCATAATCATATCCAAAGAGCTTAGTCACGCATTTTTGTTGCTCAGGGGAGGAAAGGCGTTGTTCTAGAAAATACTTGAGACTTTGATGATCTGTCTTAATTTGGAAGCGTTTCCCCAATAGATAAGGGTGCCAAAGTTCCACGGCATGCAGAATAGCCATCATTTCCTTTTCATAGATTAATTTTCCCAAATTTCGCTCTGACAATTGTTTGCTGGTAAAGGCCAAAGGCCGACCCTCTTGCATAAGGATGATGCCAATTCCTTTCCCGGAAGCATCACATTCCAGGACAAAGGTCTTTGTGAAGTCAGGAAGGGCCAAGATTGGAGTGGTGCACATGGCCATCTTCAAGGTTTGAAAATCCTGAGCAGTGGTTGGAGTCCAAGTGAAATAATTCTTTTTAAGGAGAGCAGTGAGAGGTGTCGCAATCTTTCCATAATTCTTAACAAACTTGCGATAATAACCAGTTAAACCTAGAAATCCATGCAAGCTTTTGAGAGTCCTTGAGTGAGGCCAATATGTTGAAATAATGTAACTGCGAAGAGCATTCTTATTATTTTGTTATTGGATTAAATCCCCATTGTGGATTAATCATGTCATTATTATTATTTTTATTATTAGATTAATCCCCATTGAGGATTAATCAAGTCGGTAAT
>ML789104.1:193168-241566 GCA_009831015.1 Picea engelmannii | reverse complement strand
TAAGGGGATGGGAGGGGGACAGAGAGTGGGTTACGGGAACGGGAATAGGGGAAGAAGGGGGCGGGAGGGAACAGGATGGGTTATGGTTACGGGAGGGGGGACAGGGATGGGATGGGTCAGGGTCTGCGGGGTGTGTCGGGGCAGGGCCTGCGGGGGAATGGATGGTCGTGGGTATGTGCGGGGGAATGTCGGGGCAGGGTCTGCGGGGGAATGGATGGTCACGGGTATGTGCAGGAGATGTCGGTTGGCTGGCTGTGTGGGGGCTTTCGGGTCTGGCAGATGGTTGCAACTGTGCGGGAGTGTTGGGGAAGGATCTGTCGACCGTGCGTGGGTGTCGAGTGGAACAGAGATGGGTGTAGGCTGCGGGGTCGAGGGTTGTGTGAGGGCGCAAAATTACAGGGATGGTTACAAGAGCGGGGATAGTTACGAAGCGGGGGAACGGGAATGGTTACAGGAGCAGGGTTACGTGGTTTAGTAGGGATTTGGTGGGGAGGGCTACGGGTTAGGAAGAGGAACAGGGGTGAGGGTTAGGAAAAGGAGATGGGTGGGGGAAATTAATGAAAAAATGCACAGGTGGGGGAGAAGGGGAATTTATTGGCGGAAGCTTAGATCAGAACGAAAGCTCTGATACCACTGTAATAGAAACCAAGTCTGCAATCGTATAATATATATATATATATATATATATATATATATATATATATATATATAATGTAAAATAATTGATAAAAATATATGATGATTACAATTTAGACGAAGGGCTTGATTATATACCCACACAGGGGTGCCCTTCACCACTAGACATGTCTTTTGGAGAACATGTCCTTTCATTATTAATAATTACTATTACTAACTAATTACTAATTAATTATTATGTTATGAACATCTATTTATATGTATTTATGTTCATAACACGTTCCACAAAGTACTCTTTAATCCATAATTAATTAAACTCCTAAACACAATCTTCATTCCCTTAATTTTTCGCGTTTCAGGTTTCTTTCTACTAAAGCGTTTTCGAACTCTCGATCCTCGATTTTATGAAAAGTAAAAGTAAAAATAATTAATCACTAATCTTGATTAATTAAAGCATCAATACGAATGATTAGCGCCTCACTAATCCCATTGCAATTTCACGATTTGGGGTTTTCTTATGACATATCTCCTAACAACAGGATCCCCGAAGTTCCGAAATGTGAAATTGCGTTTTCTTTAAACATAGTCCGAGATTAAGGTTAAGTTGTTTTTAAAACATGATTAGCGATAACTAAGTTGCTTTTCACATTTTGTGAATTGAGGAAGGCAACGATTTTCGGAATTCCAGTTTCGAAATTGCCGATATACGACAGTAGTAATAACGAATAAATGGAGATATTTTTGACGTGAAAGCGTATCTTCAGGCATATCTTTCCATTAAAGCATTAATTTTTCATCGCATGTGTCTGTACGCTCGTTATAACACAAATCAAGGGTTAATAAAGGTCCCGTGTTTCGAACTTCATTCTTATCCTTTACATCTGTAGCAAGTCACATTTATCCAGTTTTATACACATTTTCTCTGTAAACAGGTTTTTGGTCCAGTGCAAATACCATGGCACCTAAGAAGGCACCCAAGAAAAGCGAGTAAGTTGCAGAAAGCTCAAGTCCAGACGGAGACATTGTATTTGATACGATACCGCATGCCATCGATTCCAAAAAATCCCGGAGGCAAATTTTCAAAACTCTGGATTATGAAATTAAGAATTTCCCTCATGATGTTGACAACAAACTCCGAGACATAGCGGAGTCTGAACTTCACAAAGTGGCTACACGACCGCGACTCATGACTTATAACGACATGATCAGTTGGGCCTTAGAGCAAACAAACGTGTAGACGAGAAGCATTTTGGACAGCCGAGGGGTCGTCATTGGCTCTTTTAGACCGGAGCATATACAAGTAATGTATAAACTGTCTCCCAGTCCCAAGTATATTTATAATAAAGATTTCATGAGTAATTTTCAAAGGAAAGAATGTTTTGAGTCAAACTAAACGTATCCTGGCATAATCAAAGACTGGTGGAGAAACGAAGCAAAATTCAGGGCCGACGCCCATGGTATTTATGCCACAGCCTCATTAAATGAGTATATGGTCTATGTGGCGATGATGTTATGTAGACTTTTTGGGAAGAAAAGTCCCACCCATTTCCCTGCAGAATGGGTACCTCTTTTGCAAGAGGCAACAAAAGGTTACAACTTCAATTGGGATAAGATTTTATCTGATAACATAGCAAAGGAGGTCATGGAATATCATACTGCAAGATCCAAAAGACGACCAATAGCCTTTTATATGTCTGCATACATTATGGATGCTATATGCTTCACAACTCCTTTCCCTTTGATGAATTGGAGTTGGAATCTGACTTACCTGGAACCTATTCATGAATATCATTCTAAACTTTGGGAAGAAAACGCCAAGGACTCATTCTATGAAATCTGTCATTTCATGGTAATACCACTACATAAGATGTTGTACGGCTGTACACCTCCCTGCATTTCAGAGTTGGTCATAGGAAGCCTCAAGGCAGTTGCTGACTGGTTTATAGAGGAGAATTTCTCCTACATCAGAGTTTTCAGATGTTCAATCCCTCCACATGCACTCCCAAAATTCCTCCCTGACAGACTGGTGTGCAGGGAGGTAGTGTTGACGGGCAAAATTGACCGCTCGTCAACTGGAAGAGTGAATCCGGTCCGGGGTTGTCCAATTAACCCAAGCCGTTTGGATTAATTCACTCTGACGGGTTTAATGGCTCCGTTGGCCAATCTAAAGTCCTAAGGGAAGCAAAAAAAAACTAATAGAAATGCAATAAATTACTAAATAATAATCGCTGAAATTATATATGTACATCTAAATATATATATGCAGTTTATCTAATTAATATTTATATAATAATTATATTTATCATATATACAACATATACAAATAATGAGTTTCAATCTGAACTCATAGAAAATCGAATGTAAAATGGTTCTTTTAACGACAATAATAAAGAAAGAAAAAGCACTATTTGTTTTTGATTTGTTTTCTTGTTTATATGCATTCACAAGATCAAATATTAAACTACTTAAACAAACAGGAAGATATAGATAGCGAAAATTATACTATATATAATAACTTCTATAATAAGCTAGCAAATGAAATAAAAGAATAAACTAACCTATTAATCATTTGAAGAGTATGCGTCCAACTGTTTGGGTAAATCGTGCATCAGTCCATCCACGAGATAAATTTGTTGTGCATATTAACACCGTTTGGTGCAAAGGCCAAATTGTGCCTTGACTGGTGTATTCAATTGATGAAACAATAAGATGCAAAATAATTACAGTCATATAATAGATCACAAGCGATAACACATGGGATAAATCCTACAGTTACCGCCTGCATTTAATCAATTGACATATGTAAGGTAAACCTCATAACGTGAATTGAAATATCATTCAATTGTTTTGCTAAAACTGAAGCATAAAATCATGAACCATGAAGAAAACTATCTTGACAACCAATAAAACCTGCAAAGACTAAAGCTATCTGCAATCATTCAATTACCAAGATAAACAAAATATAGATCATAACCACATTCACATATGACTAAAGCATAAAGTAAATATTGATTATGTCCAAATTCGAGTATAAACTGTTCACAATAAGCCCCAGGCCAATATGCCTTTGTTTACAAAAATGATAGGTTTATAAAGGCCTCAGGAAAGACAACTGTTTCTATTCCTGAGATCAAATATTTGTTTCAAAAATAAAGGGGGATGCAACCACCCTAATCCTACTAAATCCTAAAAAACTAACAACAATTCATTTCTGTTCATTCAAAATACATCATAGATATGACTGGAAGGTCTTAAGATCAATTTTGAAATCATGGACCCCTGAATATCCTGAAAGAAAAGGAAAATAGAAAGATTTCAGATATGTTTTCTGTCATTAATTTACACAATTCGAATTAACATATCTGGCTACAGAATCTTGCGATTCTGTAGCTAGTTATAATAGTAAATGAAATCTCATTTTATTTAATGAATAAAACAGACTAATTAAATAATGAAATATAGTTTATTCAACAAACCAAATAATCTAACTTAAGAATGAAAACAAACATGCTATTACTTTAAAAGATCATACCTCTAACCATGCAATCAAATTGTATCATGAAATCTTGGAATTTACAATGGTTGTAGCAACCTCAACGTTTTTAAATATCACATGACCTGTGGTCTTCATCCGTTTTTCCTTTCCTTGAATAACTGACTCAAGCCTCAAGTTTTCGCTCGTTAAAACATCAACCTGATCTTTTAAAGCCTTAACCCGTGACTGTAGAACTGGGATATCAGTATAATATCTATCAATCCATGATAGACATACCTCACACTGTGACTATGTGGCGTTTGCATTAGAACAAACAAGATTGTGGACCAGAGAGCCCTCCATACGGATAGTAGATTTATTGCAAAGCTTGACACCAGGAAACTCTGGATTGTCTTTCAAACAGGGAGGCAAATTATCGACAAAGTTATAGGGTTGGTCAGGGTGTAGCCCGAATGACAAAGGGTCTTCCTCTGCAAGGAATTTGTCAATTTTAGAGTCTGATCTTTCGTTAACCTCGATCATGCTGATCGCGTTTGCATGAGAATTCGTCTTATTACGAAGACTTAGTGATATCAATCTCCCAACTCTTTTGTTCTTAAAATTTACATCAACACTGCTTTTAGATTTCTTCCCTGTAGGTTTCTTTAAGTTTTTAACACAGTTAGTTGGATGTGTAATTTGCTAACAGGCCTGTTGAATGACCTTGGGATCGATCAAGGATTCGTTGATGGTGAAAGAGACACGAGTCTAGGGAGGTGAGAGAGATGCCATCGGGTGGACAAGGGTCTCCTCAACCACGAGTTTATCTACCTCACCCATATCAGAGTTACCATAGCCATTTTGGGTTATAAACGAATCGCAACTGTCATTCTGTGACTCTAATTGATGTATGAGCAAGATTTTAACTAGGCCGTGATGAAAAAGGCTACAGTCTGACCGGTTTTTCTTGTATCTTTTCCCCATTTTATAAAGACTCCTGAGTAAGTAATATGGCATATTCAAAGGAAAACCCATAAAACTCATAAGCAGGCGTAAATGGTACAAGAATACAAGCACGAACCGTCCCTCACATGTAACAAATTGTTTTACCATAGCGAGCAAATCATGCCACCGAGCTTTTAGGAATGAAATGGGCATACCTTTATCACAACTTGTTATTTTCCAAGATGTAAACAACAGGGTCCAAAGAACTTCCTCCACTTTTGCGTTTTTAAACCATTTTTGACCGCTCGCTGGTAACCCTGTGGCTTGACTCAGGAACTCCTCGGTAACCTCCAGTTGCACATCACCAACTTTCGCTCTACAACCATCAAAGGAGAAGTCGAATTCTTGGGCAACCTGTAAATTGAAACCCTGAAACTTCCTAATGAAAACGAGCCAGCCACTTCTCTCCAAATCTTCTTTGGCATCGTCATATGAGAGCAGTGTTTGGATACCATTTGGTCCAATTCTCATGACAGGAGCCATACTGGACGTGAGGGTAATCAAACAAACACAACATACAAGAAGGGTTTGTGAAAACAAAACAGAGACATAACCCCGAGCCCAACAATGAACGCTGTAAAGACTCATACGATGGGATGTACGTTTAATTGAAATGTGTGCGAAGAAGGTTTGCGAAGCCCAAGGCCATCCTTAGAAATGATGATAGTCTGCAAATCGTATGCCACCTCTGCATTCAGTACGAGCTAGGACCAAATCATTAAAACGAGAATAAGTGCACACATCGTGGGTTTGATTACAAAGTTTGGGTAAGTCAAAAATCGAAAAATCAAAAGTTTTGTAAAAGAAACGTAGCCAAAAATCAAACCAAAGCTATACAAAAATCAAATCACGGGGGTGCTTTGTTCATGAAACCAATAACCTCTTAAGCATGCTTGGAATTGAAAGGATCAAAACAAAGAGAGTAACATCTTCATGGCAAGGAATCAAAATTCCATAATAAACTATGTGAACAATTTGCCTTTAATGAAATTTTAAAACATAATGGTAATCATAGTTGCAAGTTTTCATGCTTTCAGTCATGGAAACAAAAGCCTAAAATAAACAATAGGGAGAAGCAACAATTTACAACTGTCATTTCGGAAACAACTCATGAAGAGTGATAAAATTTCATGACCCTGTGTAGGCAGCTATTTAATTGATATGGAAAAAATAACAATTATATTATTCCTGCCAATAGGTAGCTCATCAAATAGTAATAGGTGGAATTGGGATAGAACTAAAGATGGCTCAAAGGAAGTCTTGGCCAATTTTTCCCGTTCAGATTGGGAAATTTTCATTACTCAACTTGGGTCACTCCAAAGTTGAAGCAACAGCGTTGGAGGAGGTCAAATTGGTAGACCTCGAGCACAGGAAGCACGATCCTTACCAGTTAGTGGGAAAACACATGACCCACTATAATATGAAGGCTTATGAACATGAGAAGTCCCCTTCTGATGACATGTTCAAAGGGACTAGGACCTATGAGGAGGTGTTAGAGAGGGTACAGGCACTGTCGTCCAACTTGCAACCTAGTTTTCAAACCTTCCAGAAGCATAGATGGAGTGGTCTGCCCAAAGTATTGCAAGGAGAAGCAATCACCCTTCGTCAGGAACACGAGCATACTCCTCCAGGCCTTGGACAAGAAACATAGGATAAAGTCAACCCCAAGGAAATTCCATAGGAGACTGAAAGGTCTTCACAAAATGAAGAGGCCTTATAGATATAAAATCCAGAGAAGGAAACAAAGAGGAGGTTTGGGACACCTCCCGAGTCCAGTAAGTCCACTCCCCCTTCATCACCTACTGTTGATGTCAATATACCTAAGGCCATAGGAGAAACAAGATCTACAGAGCTAGGAAGTCCCATAGCTTCCTTAACCCCTTTACAATCCACCTTTGGACTCCCACAGATGGGAGCCATATATGTTAGTGATCTCACCCCTATCTCCAGAGATGAGATCCCTCCTTCTGATTATTTTTTCAGCAAAAAGAGGAAGGTTGTTCTAAAACAAGAGATGTATATGAGAGAGGGGGGTATGGTGAAGAAGCATAGGGTCTTGGTAGATGGCCATAATTTGGAGGAGGAGGATTTCGCTACAGAGGTAGTAGGCTCCATAGGAGCCATGGCAACAACAAACCTTTTTACTGTGGAGAACATGAGAACAAGGATAAAGAAGAGTAACCACACAATAGCTCAATTGCAAGACCAGTTAAAAATCCTGAGAAAAACATTAGAGAAGAGGTGAATAAAATCTTGGAGCAGGCCAGAGCTGTTGAAAGGCAAGAAATTCAATCACTCAAATCGAGCCTAGATGAAATGAACCAGAGGATACAAGCAAGCCAGGTGCAGGTTACTCAACAACAAGAGCTTGTAAAGAAGCCATAGACTAAGTTAAATTTGACAGAAGGCCGAGTTGTAGACTTAAAGGCTTTCCAGACCCTCTCGCTGGAAGCACATACAAAGATAGAAGCCGAGCAACAAAAATTGATCTCCAAAATAGAGAACTAGTTTCAAGAGGTAAACAAATCCCTTGATAATATTATTTTACTCGAAAAGGAGGCTAAAGCAGCAAGGAATAATTATCATAGTTATAATTAGTTATCCAATGTCAATAAAAGTGTTGATACAAATTTTGATCATCCAATTTATGAATTATTGTTAGTCACTATGAAACATTCTCCAAGAGAGTGGTATGAGGTTAAAAAAAAGAAAAGCGAAAAAGGCAAGACCAAGTACTACTTTTCAATGGGATAGAAAAGAGATGTACATCAATATGCAATATTAAATTTGTCGATGTAGTATGCATATAAAAAGTATAATTTTCATTTAATTTCAAAATAAAAATAAAATAAAAATAAATAAATAACAAATCTAAATCAATATAGATTAAAACTCACAAAAATTAATTATACATATAATTTTTTTTATAACAATATAATTATTAATTTTTTAATTTAAAAATAAATAGATATAATTTTGTTATATTCAAAACAAAAGACACACATTAAACACCGTTCTTCATTGATCTATATGGATTCCATTCAACTAAGCTCATTTATAATTGAGGATTGTTTGTTGATTTGGTTTCAAACTTAATCACTAACATAATGTTTAGTTATGTTAATATTAAAGAGCGCAACTTGATAAAGTTTGGTTATAATTTTAAAAATTAGTAATATAAGATTAAAATAGTTATATATCAAATTAATATTGTAATATGATTAGATTATATAAATTATAGCAATATAAAACATATTATATTATAGTCATTGAGTTGTTTTTAATTTTTTTTTTATAATAGATGTGGTTTATAGAAGTTATGTTTTCAAATTCTACAATAAATTTATAAGATTATATTTGCAAGTTCGGTGAACTAACTCTAGTGGTTGAGAGTTATGAATAGTATACATGAGGTTTCAAGGTCAAGTCCCTTGGCATTGGGTCTTTCTCAATGTCTCTATCAGATTGGGTGTCAAAACTATGTTGAATTGAGTTACATTAGGTACCATTCTCGAAATGAGGGGAAGTGTTTGGGGTTTTCCTCATGATATACATTCCAAGGGGAAAAATAAAGATTTATATTTTCAAATCATATAATGGATTTAAATTTTTTTATGGGAATATTAAGTGTTTGATCTCGTATAAGGATGAATTTAATGTGCGTAATTAATAATTTATCTGGATGGTGCAAATACAAATGAGTGGTGTAAGAATATCATATTGAAAAGTAGATGCCATCGAGCATTTTTCAAAGCATATTGGAAGGATAAAGTTTAATATATGTACAATTTTCAAATTGGATTGCCACATAAGTGGGGTTATTAACATCTCACGATGGAACAACGTAGTTGTTGAAGTGGGCAACCACAAACATTGGCAATTATGGGACTATCTATCTAGTTTGTAGGAAATGGTAATATCTTGCTAAAGAGTTGCGTTAGTCAGGCTAGTTATGGCCCATAAATTAGATGTCAACATCACCTATTTTATTGGTATGGTAAGACTTTTACATCTGATTAGTCATCTTTCATCTCAATAAATAGTTATCATTTGCTTTGATCTACATTGTTACACGTAATTAGTATGTTTAACCATTCCAAAGTATGTTTGTTATGTAATATGACCAAATTATTAGTTGTATATAAATGCATTGAAGTTTAAAATGTGTATTGTTTTACACGAGACAAGAAGGAATCTATCCTATAGATGAGAAGGCTCCAATGTTCTAATGTAGGTTATGCACTTCTAATGTTTGAAAGGGCTTTTTGGAAAGTGACTTGAAAAGGGTTTCTACTTTGTTATTGGAAAGTAGTGTCCAACATGAAAACTATGTCATTACTTTGGTAGAGTGTGTTAATATGCAATGTTCCCGCATACATTAGAATGTCCTTTACAATAAATAATTGACCAAGGTAATCGACAAGAATAATGGAAATGTCACAAAATGAGGTGTTTTATGGTGAGGGAATGATATTGCAAGGTATGATATAAAGAAAGTAATTAAAAACAAAATTTTGGGCAAAATAAATACACACATGCACATGGTTTATGATATTTTTGTTTTTTTGTTATGGTGTCTTTATTACATGTCACTACATATGTTGTATTTTTAAGTTTCAATTTCACCACAATCATAACTTTTGATTTAAAGGTTTACTTTTTATATGATGTTTATAACCAATCTTAATCATTGTTCTATTTATTCATAGTTGTATGTTTGTGTTATTATATATATCAAATTACATTTCTTCCTTCTAGTTATTCATCAAAAGCGCTATCATTATTATCAATGATGAGTGCTTCTTTTAATGTAACTACAAAGTTACAAGGTCTTAAAGATAAATATAACCTAATTAAATATATTCAAACATTCATTGACAAAGATGTTTGTACATGTTGCATATTACTTCCAGAAAATAAATTCACTCAAACTAATAGATAAAATAATAAATGTACTTAGACATTGTATTAATTGTAGGATGGAATGTAACTCCTATAAAACTCAATGTAGTGGTAGTAAAGCTACTAATGATTTTGTTCACACCTAAGATGTGTACTAAATAATGCAACATAAGGAGTGTATGTTACTACATGGAATATGGATGTTGCGTATGTCTATTGAAGGAGAGGAAAACTCCTAAATCGAATTAAGTTTTTAATATGTACTAATTTCCTCAATGTAAGTAAGGTGGATTAGGTAAGTTTATGGTGTTTTTTTTGTGGAAAACACCTTCCGAAAGATACATGTAGACAATATAATATGTAAAATATGATTTATACTGTATGCTACAATATGGTGTCATAGCAAATATAATTAGTCATTTTCTTTAACTAAACTATGCTTATTACCTAAGGATAATACCACATAATAAGTTTCATAATAGATTATTTTGTGAAAACTCAAACAACCTAGGTATTGTCTCACATGTTTTTGACAATATCTTGAAATCATAATTATGCCTTTATTGAAAATGTTCCATGTGAAAGTCTAATCCCTTCTAGTCCCTCCTTGAACTAATAGATGCATATATCCCATATTTTTGGCAATAGTTGAAAGCTATATCAATGCCTTCTTGGAAAAAATTCCATGTGGAAGACCAATCCCTCGAACTAATAAATGCATATATGTAATTTTGTATGGACATTTGAATAGTTATAGGCTTTATTGACAATATTGGTTAAGTATCTTAAGGTGAGTATGATAATTAAGGATAAATTATCTATTTAAGCTAATCCATCATATCGAATATATTTTTCTATTGTATATAATTAAGTTATAACTTTGACGTTGGTGGGTATTTATTGTGCTTTTAAAAGCATTTTTTTCAATGATGGATCATGTTTTTTGGAATTGAAATGTCAAACATAGATTTTGTAACAATAACAATGATATATTTATATATTTATCAATTAGTTAAAATAAGATCTTAGTTTTACCTCAAGGTGCATAATCATAAACATTTGGTTGCTCGAAACAAGTGAAAGGTTTTTAGGAATACAATTGTTTAATATTATTTAATATTATCATCAATATAGTGTTGTGTGAAGATCTAAAATTTACTTTAAATGTTGGAATCAACCAATATTAAATTTGGGAGATAAAAGAGATACATTTTAATGTTACAAACATATAATAATGCATAAAATAAACCAAGAACATGTGTTTCCTCTTAAGAGGTCACAGGTTCAAATCCAGAGGGGGGTAGGGTATGTATACCTTCGTAGATTTTACCAGTCAAATCGCTGGCGGAGGGGGGTCTCTTGTCCCACAAACAAGGGGGTCTCATACACCAATTTGGTGTGCTGGCTTGGCCGTGACCTTAAAAATAGATTATTATTATTATTATAATACCACGATTTGAATTCTATAGAGGTAAACTTCAAGAGATGTAGTTTCTCAATAAATGTTATGTGATAAAATGTCTCGTTTAAGCTTTAAAGAAAGTGAAATTATTGATATTGCATTCCAAATTGTTGTAAAAGGAAATATTTGTACACAATAAAATAAAATTGTTAAGAAACAATGAAGAATGTCCTTGTGAGTTGGTGCACTAATAAATTTGCAAACAAATTTGTTTTTCAATGTATTTAATCATAAAGTAGTTTGGTGATCATTCTATGTTGGATGATAGTTGATTATAAAATGGTTGGCAACTTAGATGCTTTGTAAAGTGTTTAATATTTTTTAACTTTAAATTAATCATTCAAGTTTAGCATACAATTTTAGGTTTTTTTATAGAATTTGTAGTAATTAAGGGGAAAAGACAATTAAGGTGCGTTTCCATGTTTAGGACCTCCAATCTGCACTAAATCAACATTTACTAAGAATACAATTCATTTTAAAAAGCATATAATCATTAATGGTTTTGTAAGATATAAAGGTTTCCACCATTTTTGCGATACTTCCTAGTTTTATAGGATTCATGCCTTATCTTAATATGAAAACACTACCCACCAGTGCACAAGATTACCAATTTGTGGCTCATATATTAACATTGTGTTGTGGATTTAATATTTATACAGGGCTATGTAGTTTGGATTAACATCTTTTATGTTTTTTAACCACCTCCACCATATTAAGGAATTTTAATCAAGGGTTTTATATCCGTCAAGATAGCACTAACAAACTTATTTGAGGCGAAAAAACGTAAGATGATGGAATTTCGACCCCACATTATATGGATGGTATTATCTTCCACCAACAAAACTTTGACCGCATCTTTTCACATAAAACTACAACATGGAAAGTCATTGTACAACAAGGGCGGTAGTGGTCAAGCAAGTCCATGAAAAAGTTGACCACTTATTCAACCATTTCTTTAATATCCTATTAATTACATCCCAAAATGTAGGGTTTTTCATTTTTCAACCCATTCACTTACAAATATCTCAAAAATAGTTAATTAATGAGGTGAAGTTTGAAAAAAATAAAATAATATATATATATATATATATATATATTCCAAGGAAAAAAAGATGTAATTTTCTCAAATATAAACAAAATTACATACTCAGAAACCAAGGGCATTGAAGAGTGCACTAAGGCCATGTTGATAAAACAACTCTTCATACTTGCCTCTTTAAGCATAATCATAAACTAAAGAAGAAATAGTAAATACGTTTCCTATCACAAAAAGCCATGAAAATTACACCAGTTAAATATAATCTCGAACTATCCTTCGTCTTAAACAAAAATCTATGGCATTATAAAACTAGGTCCAAAGTTCACGTGTATATTCATTTGAGTGCCCATCCTCGAGTATTGATATAATTCAGGTTCCTCGATCTAGTCCTAATCCATCTTTTGATGGTCCATCCGCTATCCTATCCCTGTATATGTGAGACAAAGAGATATGTAAGAAAGTTGTAAATAGAAGTTGAACATATTTATGAAATGGTTGTAAAGTGAAATTCCTTTGTGTTGTTTCCTTGTGCATCTATTGAATAACCAGGAGTGAATCACCACAAAATTGAAATTGTGACACACCAAACTCTTGGGCCAACCTGAAAAATAATTTGAGAGCCATCAATTTATTAGTCTCCTATACTATCTCGGCTTTGAAAAAATGCAATGATTTGAATATAAATATAATATCCCCCCCAATCCTCCCTTGGGAGGGATCCCCTCTGAGGCACCATCAAAGTATTCCCATGGGATGTACTTGTTGATTACCTCTTCTTTCAACTCATGGATGATTTGTTTGTCTTAGATCTGTGGGTAAACATTTTATATGTTTAGAGCTTGGACACCACATTTAAGAGGTAAAGTCTTTTTTCCTTCAAACAACTTCAGGTTCATTGCTAGCCAGACTCCCCAAGCTATATTAAGAGGAAGGGATATGATCTTTTTTGTATTTTTTTTGCATACCATGATATAAATGCTTCTTCTATGTCTTCACCTTCCCATGCATTTCTTAATCCAATCATTCTTTCCACCTCTTTCCATACATGTTTTCTATAAGGGAAGGTCATATTTAAATGTACAACGATTTCTTCTGCTTGTTGACATAAGATACACCACCCAAGTCAATTGAAGTTATTCTTTTGTATGTTAGGGTCCTAACCTCCCTAACCCCTCAAGTAGATAGAATCATATGTTTTTCTATGCAAAAAAGGCTGTCATTAGTAAATAAGGCCTATGTAATAATGTGAACACGTCTAATGTAGGAAGACTTACTAAAAGGTTCTTCCTCTAGAAAGTTCTTCCTATATAATGTTCTCTAGAAGATAGAAAAAGTATAAATATGGGTAGAAAGCATGGAAAATGTTCTCTTGTGAAATCATTTGTACTCGAGCTCTACTTCGTTGGAGGTTTCCAAGAGGCAAGTAAGCTTTGCTCTCATAATAATAAAGGTATCATCTTTTGGAGCTATCGTCTCATTATGCTTGTTGTTTCGTTCTTTTTGCTAATTAATGTGATAATAATTGTGTTTTTGCTTTGCATATTTCCTTATGGTACCTTAAAAGTGGCATCAGAGCCCTTTCCTCTGCAGATTTTTAGAAAAAAAAAACAGGCTAGAGACATGTGTCGACGTTTATAAAGCATAATGATTTGTCACTAAGTGGGTAAAACTACGATTGGGGAAGAATACATGCATGAAACACACGTGGTTTCACCTTGTTGGAAACCCCTGTAACCCTTGTTGGTACCCATTTGAGTAGTGCTGCATTAAACAACACCTATATACGACCTTTCACTCCCACGTACACTTGGGTATATCAAGAGTTCCATAGGTCTCCTGAAACCAACCACAACTCAACCAATCGACTGCCTAACTGGCATAGTGGCACCGAGAACAACACTTGGAAATATTACTCTTGTGTACATGGGTTATCAAGTAGTATGGCTAAGGGTAATATTGACCCTCCTTAGCTAGAGCCCTGATATATTGGGTCACGTACTACTATTGGACCCCGCTGGTATGTAAGAGAGCTGTAGCACAGGGCACTCCCTTCTCCAAAAGAACCCTCGAAACCCTAACCCTTGCTACTAGAAAAAAATAGAACAAAAAACAGAGTTGAAATTTTGCACATCCAGTCTGGGCAACCTTGCTTCTTATATGTAGTCTACGAAAATTCCTACACAATCTTAACTATCAAGAATTTGGGAATTTTTTCACTATAGTAATACTCAAATATAAGTGTAACTCCGCAGAAGTAAGAGTACAATGGTCCCACCAAAACCCTTATTTGGGACCTATCTCACTAGATTCCTCTCTTTGTACTGCTTGTCGTGGTACCCCTCTCTCACAAGACTTTTTTTCTTTGGACCCACCCACCCTATCTAGCACCCTTATTTGGGACCCATCTCATTATATTCTCTTTTCACACCGATCGTAGTGATACCACTCTCTCATAAGCCCTTTTTGTGTGGACCCGCCAGCCCAATTATTACCATCTTATCACCCCGATGGCCACTTACAACCAAGACTTTGACAACTGCATCACTGCCCTGGACAAGTCCTTCAACAACCTCAAAAATGCATTCAACGCATCCCAAGCTCAGAACAAGCATGAGATGTCTCAACTTACTTCAGAAATTGCTACTATAAATTCCAAGCTCATTATACTTGACACCCTCTCTGTCGATATGAAAACCTTAACCACATTGGTTCATCAATCCGAGGGTCCCATCTCCTCTGAATAAACTTCACACCAAGAGGGCGTGGATTCATCCCATTCCACGACCTTTCATTCTAACCCTCTTACTTGTGACGCGTGTCTTCCTAAAGTTGAGGTGAATAAATTTGACAGCTTGGACCCCATGGGTTGGGTCACTCAAATGGAACATTATTTCTCATTACATGGCATCACTGATGAATTGATCAAACTTCTTCTTAGTGTCATTTATTTGGATCCAGAACGCTGGAAATGGCATAAAATTCACCCTGAGGGTATATTGATTGGACCCAATTTGTTCCATACCTTTATGAACGCTTTGACATAGACACCCATCATTTGGGTTGTTTGACCAAGCTTAAACAATCTAGTACAATTGAAGACTACATCACTGCTTTTGAGCAATTGGATTTCCGAATTAAAGGCTTGTTGGACACATTCTTCCTTGAATTCTTTATTGGTGGCCTTAAGGACAACATCTGATATTATGTCTGAATGGCTCGCCATGACAAGGAAGCATAGAAGGTAGTCTCTTCTCAAATAAAAAATCCATCCTTTATTCTACATTCATGCCAACTCCTCCTTCCCCTCCTCTTAAGGTCCATAAATTAACCAGGGCGAAAATGGTTGAACACCAACTTAAAAGTATTTGTTATAACTGTGATGAAAAATAATTTATGGGGCACAAATCTAAGAAGAAAAATAATTTTATGGCCATTTCTAAAGATGATGGTGATGTTTCCCCTCCCAACACACTACCTCAAGCTAATGATAACAACCATCCTTTTGATCCACCAGAAGTTGAACCCCTCATCTCTCTACATGCTCTCACTGGTATCTCAGCTCCTCAAACCATTAAGTTAATTGGATATACCAAGCATCATAAAGTCATTATCCTCATCGATAGTGGCAACACCCGTAATTTTATTCAATGTCGAATTGCTCAAGAGACCCTTTTTTATATCCATGCAGTCAATAAATTCCAAATCATGATTACTAAAGGCAGTTCCATGAAATGTGGGGGTTTTTGTGAAAATGTGCACCTGTAAATTGGTCATTATAATATGAAATCCCACATGTTTGTTATTGAAATGGGTGGTTGTGATATTGTTTTGGGTGTTGAATGGTTACACACACTAGGTCCCATTACCATGAACTTCAATGAATTATACATGAGCTTCCAACATGATGGAAAATGGTACAAGTTCCAAGGCATCATGATAGGTTCGCCCAAGATTGTTAGTTCACACCAAATGGAGAAACTCCTCAAAAAGGGCCATTCTAGAATTATTGCCCAATTCCATGACATTCAAGCAGTTGAGACTGCCTCCTCCATTGTTCATCTTGACATGCATCTTATACTCTCCAAACACCAATATGTTTTTAACAACCCCCAAGGATTCTCACCCTCCCATGCCCCCCCCATGATCATTCCATTCCACTAGTCCCTGGTCGTCTTCCTCCCAATGTTCGCCCCTATCGTCACCCATTTCCCCCAAAAAATGAAATTCTGAAAATTGTTCAAGAATTTCTAGTTGTGGGTATCATCCACCCTAGTACAATCCCTTATTCTTCTCCAGTCATCATGGCTATCAAGAAAGAAGGTATGTGGTGCATGTGCCCTGATTTTCGAGCCCTCAACAAAATTGCCATCAAAGATAAATTTCCCATTCCCATCATTGATGACCTTTTGGATGAATTGAGTGGTGCTAAATTCTTTACCAAAATTGATCTACATTTTGGATACCAATAGATACATATGAAGGAGGTTGATATTCCCAAAACTTCCTTTCGTATTCATGAAGGCCATTATGAGTTCTTGGTCATGCCCTTCGGCCAATGTAATGTGTAGATTTTAACCTTGTACAATATTTTATTGCAAACATATTTTCAATAAAAGAACAGAAAATATACAATGGCAAATACACACATTGCACATAGATTTTTCCCCTGGAAACCCAAACCGGGAAAGCCAACATATTCTATATTAATTCATAGTGATACATTGTTTACAATAAAATATACATATAGGATCCAATGACATCCAAAACCCTAACCTAATGACCTGGATTAGTCAACAACCCTAATTCCTTAACCGCAAATAGAAAACCATCGACAAAAACCCCGTATCGAAAAACTGCCCAACAATGGACACAAAAATCGAGGCGACACAAAAAATGAGGCAAAAATGCGACACGTTTCCTGGCGCAACGTAGCAGACACTAGAGCTAGTCATGCAAATAATATAACACATACCCAACATTCTCCCACTTGTTTTTTTCTTTGCATACAGGGGGTTGCAGGGTTACATAGTCAACAATCCAGGGCAACAATGCCCATGGATCCTCTACAACAAGAGAAATTATTGGTGCTCACAGATTTTGTTAATGAATCTACAATATTCTTCAAAGTGTCCACCTTAATAAACAACATTTTCTTTTCTTCAACCATGTCTCTCACAAAGTGATATTGAATATCAATATGCTTTGTCTTTGAATGATAAGCCGGGTTCTTCGCCAGAAAAATTTCACTCCAACTGTCACAATCTATCCTTACATCTTGTTGTACCATCCCAATACCTGAACACAATATTTGTAACCATATTCCTTCCTTACTTGCATGAGTGGCTGCCATGTATTCAACTTCTGTAGTTGAAAGTGCCACTACATTATGTCTTTTTCTCATCCAACGGATTGCTCCTCCAAACAGGGTAAACACATACCCGCTTGTAGATCTCCATCCCAGTCTACATCCACAAAGCCATGTATGTCCAACACTCTGTCCAATCATGGTATTCCTTGGTAGCACAATTCATAGCTAGCAGTGCCACACAAATACCCGAAAACCCTTTTTACTGTTTTCCAATGCTCCTTCCTTGGTTTTGACATATACATGCTCAAAACTCCCATTGCATGTGCAATGTCCAGTCTAGTACAGACCATGGCATACATCAAACTGCCAACTACACTCACATATGGAACATGAGACATGTCCTCCTCCTCTTCCCGTGTCTTGGGACACTGATCCACAGATAAATTCACACCAACAAGAATAGGGACCTTGATCGGTTTACATTCCCTTATATTAAACCTTTGCAATATTTCCTTGACATATTTTCTTTGATTTAACTAGAGTTTCCTCTTTCAGCGATCTCTTTTAATTTCCATGCCCAAAATGAAATTTGAAGCACCGAGATCCTTCATGTCAAATTTAGAGGACAACTAAGTTTTCACATCCTGGATAATCTCCTTGTTGTTTCCTATCAACAACACCTCATCCACATACAAGACCAAATAAATCAAATGATCACTAATTAATTTAAAATACACACAATGATCCTCTTTGCTTCTTGTGAAGCCAAGTCCGAGCATATAATTATAAATTTTTGATACCACATCCTTGATGAATTTTTTAAACCATAGAGGGACTTTTTCAGCTTGCATACCAACTCCTCCTTTCCCTTCACAACAAATCCTTTGGCTGCTTCATACAGATTTATTCTTCCAGATCCCCATGTAGGAATGTTATCTTCACATCCATCTATTCTATTTCAAAATCAAATGCAACAACAATAGATAACATAAATCTTATAGAATTTAACTTGGCAACAGGAGAAAAAATCTCACCAAAATTAATTCCCTCAACCTGGGAATAACCCTTTGCTACTAACCGAGCTTTGTATTTCACCACTTTGCCTTCTGCATTCAACTTCTTTTTAAATGCCCATTTGCTGCCAATGGGATTTATTCTAGTCGGAAACTCCACTAGATCCCAAGCCTCATTCTTATCTAAGGCTACCATTTCTTCATCCATAACCTTTTTCCAGAGCTTTCCATCCTCTAAAGCCACTACCTCCCTGACAGTTCTAGGATCATCATCAGTAATAGCCAAAGAAAAATTTGAACTAAAATCAGATGGAGTATACCTTTCTGGTAGCCTTCTTTCTCGAACCGATCTCCTCAATACTAGAGTATGAGGATCTCCTTCTTCTGATTCATGTTCTTTTGTAGATTCTGATTCATCATCCTTTAAATCACACTCTATTTTCTCTGGTTTTTCCTTACTTGGTAGGACTTCCTGTTTAACAACATCCTTCATTTCTATGAATACCATATCTCGGCTATAAACAACCTTCTTAGTTTCTGCGTTCCAAATCTTATAATGTTTGAGACCATCTTTATACCATATAAAGATACACTTTTCAGCCTTCTTACCTAGCTTACTCTTGTTTTTCTTTGGAACATGAACATAGGACTCACAACCAAATACCTTGAGATGTGTGAGAGAACGTTTCTTACTAGTCCATATCTCTTGTGGAGTCTTGTCATCCAACGTTGATGAGGGTGATCTATTGACCAGGTAACATGCAGTACCCACTGCCTCTGTCCATAATTCTTCTCCTAACTCGACACCACTGAACATGCACCTTGATTTTTCCATCAACGTCTTGTTCATCCTTTCTGCAACTCCATTCTGTTGAGATGTATATGGACTAGTCTTCTACCTTTCTATACCACACTTCTTACATAATTCTTCAAATTCATTCCCACAGAACTCTTCGCCATTATCTGTCCTCAACACCTTAATTATTTTCTCTATTTGATTCTCAACAATAGCCTTAAACTCTTTAAACCTGTCAAAGACTTTAGATTTATTCTTGAGGAAATATACCCAAGTATTACTAGAAAATTCATTTATAAATGAGACATAGTACATAGATTTTCCCAATGATGGAACCGACACAAGTCCAAACCCATCACTGTGAACTAGCTGTAAAATTCCTTTTGCCCTCGTTGCACCAGAGGGGAATATTACCTGATTCTGCTTCCCATATACACAATGTTCACATAAATCAAAATCCAGAGAGCAGTTAGACATACCTTCAACCATATCTTTTACGTGTAGTAGTCAAAAACCCTTCTCTCCGATATGCCCCAGTTTTTGATGCCACAACTTGACCTTTTCTCCAGAGACTGTAGGAGTTCTTTCTTATTTAACTTCAATATCATGAACAATGAAACTATTACACCCATCACTAATAGTTCTTCCTTATAGATTATACAGAGTTCCAAACCGAACTCCCTTCAACAGCACCATTGCTCCTCGAACCATCCTGTAGGTTTCCTTTTCAAATATTGTTTTTACCCTTGCATCGTCCATTTTTATTACAAAAATCAAATTGATGGCCAATCCTGGGATGTGCAAAACACCAGGTAGTGTTCTAATCCTTCCATCTATGAGCATGAACTTGAATTTTCCTTGACCTATGATTTTGGTTGTTGAGTCATCACCTAGGAAAACATTACCACCATCATACCTTTCATATTCATAGAACCACTCCCTGTAGGGAGTCATATGAAAGTATGCACCTGATTCAACCAACCATGTCGTATGATATACATGTGTGCTTGAAGAAGACAAGTACACATCCCCTCCTTCTTCCTTGGAGGTCTTTTCTTTTGTAGAAGGAGATTCTTCAGATCCCTTCTTTTTCTCAATTTTGGATCTACACTACTTCTTATAGCGCCCTTCTTTTCCACATCTCCAACATACCTTTACAAGCTTTCCGGGAGACTTATATCTTCCATTAGAATTATATCTCGTACTTGAGGACTTATATCTATTTCTTTCCTGGGAGCGTCCTCTTGTAAATAATGCATATGTACTCTGTCCTTCCATGTTCTTCTATCTCATCTCCTCCAACAACAAGGATGAAACCACTTCATCAAACTTCAAGGAAGTTGTATTACTACCTATGACCACAACCAGACTATCCCACGAGTTTGGTGAAGAGCACAGTGAAATAATACGCTTATCTTCATCTGAAGTTTTAATCTCAACCTATACTAACTGAATTACCACAGTATTGGAGGCGTTCAAATGCTCTGCCATAGGGTCTCCATCTCTAATCCCCAGTGATCCAAAAACAAAGGTATTACTGATAAATCGCAAGTTAGTTTAATGTACTTTTTGCATCGGATCGTTAAGAATGCGAAATACATAAACTTGTTATCTTGTTTGTGGAATATCAAATGTATTTTTTCTTGATGCTTATTAATGTGTAACAAGATCAGCCATTAATATTCATGCTGCAAATGAAGAGAATAGAACAACAAAACATAAAGAGAAATAGAGCCAAGAGGTTGATAACAGAGTTTACCAATCGTTGGCTACATCTCTGGGCCCGCTTCCAAGTGGAGGAACTCTTTATTGCTCTTTAAAATGCTCAAAGTTCTCTTACAATGCTCTTTGATGTTACATTACATGCTTCATGTCTTCTGTGCAAGACCTCCTTGCTCAGATTCATGCACGCACCATCAAAATCCTCTCAACAACATGAGAAAAACGCCTCTCAAAACATGAGAAAAGACCAAAATTTACAAACTGCTCCTTCAAAACCCTGCATCAAAAAGTCTCCTACAAGCTTCAAAAAGATTGGTTCTTATAGTTTTCAAGGCTCAGATGAGGAATCCCAACTTCCCTCAAGATATGGCATCTTTCTGGGATCAAATCCCCCTTCAAATGGCCTAAAATCCTACAAAAATCCATTTTCTGGGCATAATATCAGTCAAAAATCACTTCTGTACAGTTAAAAACCCATTTTTTCTAAAAAATACACAGTAAGCCCCCTTGGGCTAGCGTGCGCCCCTTTATAAGGTCACATGAGCTTCAAATGACCAAGCACTAGCCCATACTTGCGCTAGCTCCTGGTTTTGGGGCGTATCTCATGTGGCCTCAGCCTAACCAATAAAATATGTGTGCGCCCTTGTAGGATTAGGCCCTTGGTCTTGTGGGGTCTGCTCGAGATCCAAGGGCTATGGTCTATCAAAATCCCCACGCATATGGTTATGGTTAAGTCCCCGTGCTCCAGGTTATATGCAATGAAAGTTGACCATGAGCTGGGGCTTAGCCCCAACCCCCTCCTTTTTGCGCCCTACTAAACTTTACAACATATATATATTTAATTACATTTGATTTAACAAGTAATACATGGGCACATTGGTGTTGGGTCATTTGTGAAAGCGCTTGGGCTTGGTAGGTGGTCATGGGTTCAAACCCCATCGACCCCAAATTTTTTGCAACTTACCATATGAAATGTTGACTGGGTGCCACGTGGCTGCCCATGCCTGGGCCACGTGGCACCATCTCATTTGTCCGAACTTTTCCATGTGTCCAACTTTGATTGGATCTGCCACCCACATCTACCCAGTGAACTGCTGCCACTTGTCGCACTGCCATTGGTCTAAGTCTGCCTCATGAGGTGTCATTGGTGATGTCATGCTGACGTCGGCGTTGACTTTTGGATAGTTGACCTTTGACTTTTTACTTGTTTGGGTTTTCGATCAGAACGCGATAACTTTCGCATACGAAGCCCGTTTGAGGAAGTAAATATACTGCCGAAATCAGCGCGACGAGCGGGTCGCAATGGAATTGGTTTCATCCAATTCTGAGAAATTTGATTTTTGAGCATTTTCTGAGCCTGGGGAGCCTCCTGGATCATTCCTCCCCTCTTTGGAAGCTTTTGGACCACCAAAAGTATGCTTTTACTCAGGTAAGAAGTGAGGGCACTGCCTCCCCACTTTGTCTTGTATCATCCATCCTCTTTGTTGGGATAATGATCACCTGACTAATCACAACAAACATGAAAACTGAGATAACATTGTTTATCAAAGGAATCATTCCATCAACTGCACATTTATCTACATTGTTTGTCATTATTAGCATCCATACACTACTGAATAGCAACAAACCAAATAACAATACTAAATGTGCCAATGAAACAACATGATTCCTCTTTTGAACAGGAACAGTAATCAAATTATACAATTGAACCTCATGCTGTACCCCTGGTGACACTTCATGACTGTTTGAAACATATGGAATCATCTCATGTTTAGCATCACTAACTTCATGTTTTGTTACAGACATAAGTGTTAAATTTTTGCTTGCATTTACCATTCTTTTTAACTGCCCTATAGCTGCAAAGGACCTGTCAGCTTTCATGCGATGAGCACGAGCAATGTACTCCTTCCCATCTTTCTTGAAGCAATACTTATTTTCCTCCCTGTAGAATATGGCTTTCCTATCATAAATTTATGGGATTCCCAATACAATTCCACATATGTCCAGTGGCACTATGTGAAGCTCTACTTCATCAACATAATTAGAAGTGATTGCAAACTTGATTTTACATTGCTTGGTTACTTGTAAATTGTTATCACCACATATCCATCCCAATGGATATGGTTTAGGATGTGACTTAGTTTCAAGTCCCAATTTATTCACAACATCTTCATTGATTAGATTGTCTTGTGATCCACTGTCTACAAGAGTATCAAATATAACATTATGTGTTATAACCCTTATGTGGAAAAGTTCATTCCTTTTATACTCATCATTTACATCAACTGAACTAGAAGAGCTAGAACTTGCAACAAAATTTATACCTCGGATTCCCATAGCTACAAYCTRTGTCTCATCACCRRAATCTRATCCARGATCCACTTGAATTKTCRYARCTRTGRTATTMTTYCTTTYGTGGTTGGMAAACTTCTTTGGCTTCAAGTCRGGATGTAAGACCCAACAACGATCTTCATCATGGCCTACTTTCTTGCAATGCTTGCAAGTAGGCTTCTCCTTTCTTGCTGTGGCTGTCTTCTTCTCTTTCCTTTTCCCTGCATCCTTTCTTTGCCAAGTATTTGTAGAAACACTATCACCAACATTCCCTTTACTTGATTCAATGTGAATGGCTTATACACATACTTCATCAAAGTTAGAAGGATTTAACATAAGAATAGTGTTCTTAAGATAAGAATGTAAACCACCAATATATTTTAGGAGTATCTCTTGTGTATATAATGGAATACCCAAATTTAAAGGTTTCTTACGAAATATATGAGTATATTCTTGTACACTTTGACCTTTTGATTGCCTTAAACATTGTCAATTCATCATTTCTTGTTGCATGTAAGCTAAAGGGTAAAATTGTTGTTTTAATGCAATAAGAAAATCATTCCAGGAAGAGATTGTTTTACCACTTTTCTTAAGATCATCTCTAGTTCTGCTTTCCCACCATATGAGAGTTGTGCCTCCCATTTTTAGACTTGCTATTTGGATCTTAGTTTCATCATCAACAATCCTTTGTATCCTGCAATAGACTTCTAATTGTCTCACCCAATTATCTAGCTTTTCTGCATCTAATTCACCATCATAAGTGGGTAATTGAAACTTTACATCTAACTTTAATAACGACATATCAGAAGAATGATGAGTTTTTTGCTTATCCTTGGAGGAATGTACACTTGCTTCATTATTAGATGATGATGATGAAGGAGAAGAAGGTTCCGAAGGTCCACCACCTCCAACTCCTCCTTCTGCTCTTACCGAAGATTCACCTTCTTCAACTTTTGGATTCCTTCGCTGACCTCTTTCATGGTAAATCTCCTCTACCATGGCTTGCATCAATTTAAATGCCTCAAAGAAATCATCTTCAGATTTGAAGGGACCCAATTTCTGTGGCGAAAACATCTCTTGCTTATGCGGTCGCCTTTGAATCTCTGTGTCAAGAGCCTCAAGTTGGCCTTCTCCTCGCTTGAGTTTTGCTCTCATCAGCATCCAATGCTTGCAATTCCTGTCAAACCTTCACAACCAAATGCTCTGATACCATAAACTTGATCCAAAAATGAAGGTATCACTGATAATTCGCAAGTTAGTTTAATGTACTTTTTGCATTGGATCGTTAAAAATGCGAAATACATAAACTTGTTATCTTGTTTGCGGAATATCAAATGTGATTTTTACTTGATGCTTATTAATGTATAACGAGATCAGCCATTAATATTCATGCTACAAATGAAGAGAATAGAACAAAAAAACATAAAGAGAAATAGAGACAAGAGGTTGATAACAGAGTTCACCAATCGTTGGCTACGTCTCCGGGCCTGCTTCCAAGTGGAGGACCTCTTTATTGCTCTTTAAAATGCTCAAAGTTCTCTTACAATGCTCTTTGTTGTTACATTACATGCTTCATGTCTTCTGTGCAAGACCTCCTTTCTCAGATTCATGCATGCACCATCAAAATCCTCTCAACAACATGAGAAAAATGCCTCTCAAAACATGAGAAAAGACAAAAATTTACAAACTGCTCCTTCAAAACCCTGAATCAAAAAGTCTCCTACAAGCTTCAAAAAGCCTGGTTCTTATAGAAGGCTCAGATGAGGAATCCCAACTTCCCTCAATATCTGGCCTCTTTCTGGGATCAAATCCCCCTTCAAATGGCCTAAAATCCTCAAAAAATCTATTTTCTGGGCATAATATCAGTAAAAAATCACTTCTGTATAGTTAAAAACCCATTTTTTCTAAAAGATACACTGTAAGCCCCCTTGGGCTAGCACGCGCCCCTTTTATAAGGTCACATGAGCTTCATATGGCCAAGCGCTAGCCAAAAGGGGCTAAGCGTTGGCCCATACTTGCGCTAGCTCCTGGTTTTGGGGCGCATCTCATGTGGCCTCGACCTAACCAATAAAATATGTGTGTGCCCTTGTAGGATTAGGCCCCTGGTCTTGTGGGATCTGCCTGAGATCCAAGGGCTATGGTCTATCAAAATCCCCGTGCATATGGTTATGTTTAAGCCCCCACGCTCCACGTTATATGCAATGAAAGTCGACCATGGGCTGGGGCTTAGCCCCAACCCCCTCCTTTTTGCGCCCTACTAAACTTTACAACATATATATATATTTAATTACATTTCATTTAACAAGTAATACATGGGCGCATTGGTGTTGGGTCACTTGTGAAAGCACTTGGGCTTGGTGGGTGGTCGTGGGTTCAAACCCCATCGACCCCAAAATTTTTGGAACTTGCCATATGAAATGTTGACTGGGTGCCACGTGGCTGCCATGCTTGGGCCATGTGGCACCATCTCATTTGCTCGAACTTTTCCACGTGTCCAACTCTGATTGGATCTGCGATCCACATCTGCCTAGTGAACTGCTGCCACTTGTCGCACTGCCATTGGTCTAAGTCTGCCTCATGAGGTGTCGTTGGCGATGTCATGCTGACGTCAGTGTTGACTTTTGGACAATTGACCTTTGACTTTTTACCTGTTTGGGTTTTCAATCAGAACGCGATAACTTTCACATACAGAGCCCATTTGAGGAAGTAAATACACTACCGAAATCAGTGCGACGAGCCGATCACAATGGAATTGGTTTCATCCAATTCTGAGAACTTTGATTTTTGAGCATTTTCTGAGCCTGGGGAGCCTCTTGGATCACTCAGGTTATACATATTCTTTCTCAGGAATAGTTTATTTACTAGGGACTTAGACTGATACAGCTTCCCCAACTTATCCCATAAATATTTGGCTATAGCTTCCTCTGACACATTCAATAATACTGAATCTGAGAGACATAGTCGGATTGTGCTCTTCGCCTTTCGATCCAACTTTTTCCAGTCATTTGTTGAAGTTCCTGTAGGTGCAGTACCTGGATCCACCGCGATCCACTAATCTCTGTCCACCAACATATCTTCCATCTTGAGCTTCCACAACTCAAAACTTTGCCCATTAAACTTCTCGATCTCCATTTTCGAACTGCTCGCCATTTTTTTTCACCTGAAAAATCAATACCACAGATCTCCCACTATAACAAGGCTTATCACAGTCCCAAGCCAAACCCTGGACCACAAAGGCATCCCACTGAAGCCAACAAAGCTCTAATACCAAATGTAGATTTTAACCTTGTACAATATTTTACAAGCAAACAAATTTTCAATAAAAGAACAAAAAATATATAATGGCATATACACACATTACACAGAGATTTTTCCCTTGGAAACCCAAACCAGGAAAACCAACATATTCTATATTCGTTCATAGTGATACATTGTTTACAATACAATATACATATAGGAGCCAATGACATCCAAAACCCTAACCCAATGACCTCGATTAGTCAATAACCCTAATTCCTTAACCGAAAATAGAAAACCATCGACAAAAACCATGTGCTGAAAAAACGCCCAACAATGGACACGAAAAATTAAGGTGACACAACAAATGAGGCAAAAATGTGACATGTTTCCCGAGGCCAAAAATGTGACATGTTTCCCAAGGAAAAAACGGTGACATGTGTCCTGAGACAAAAAATGTGACACTAGAGCTAGTCGTGCAAAGAATATAACACATACCCAACATAATGCACCCTCCACCTTCCACAGTCTCATGAATCACATCTTCCACCCTTTCCTCCATCATTTTGTATTGGTCTTCTTTGATGATATCCTCATTTACAGTAAAACTTAGCAAGCCCATCTTTCCCATGTGGATCAAGTCTTAGATTTACTGTCTCAAAATCAACTCTTTCTCAAGCAACCCAAATGTGCCTTTCGAGATTTTGAAGTAGAATACCTAGGCCATATTTTTGGTAAGGATGGTGTCTGTGTGGATCCTAAGAAAAGAAAAGATTTAAAGGATTCACCTCACCCTAAAAATATCAAAAGTTTGTGAGGTTTCCTGGGTTTAACTAGATATTATCGAAAGTTTGTTCATAATTATGGAAAAATTACAACCCCACTCATTTTCCTCCTTAAGAAGAATGCTTTCAGTTGGAATACAGTTGCTAATCAATCCTTCTAAGATTTGAAAGATGCTATGTATTTGACTCTAGTTCTATCCTTGCCTGAATTCACAAAGAATTTTGTTTTGGAGTGTGAAGCCTATGGGAAATGCATTGGGGCGGTTCTTATGCAAGAAGCCAGACCATTGGCCTTCATTAGTAAACAAATTTCTAATAGACACTTGGGAAAATCCACCTATGAAAAGGAAATGTTGGCTATTCTGCATGTGGTGGATATCTGGCATCCTTTCTTGCTTGGGCAACGCTTCCAAATTAAAATTGATCATCGTAGCCTCAAATATTTTTTGGAATAAATAATTTCATCCCCTGAGCAACAAAAGCGGTTGACCAAAATGTTTGGTTATCATTATGAGATCATTTACAAGAAGGGAAAAGAGAATGTGGTTGTTGAATCTCTTTCCAGGAAATATGAAGAAGAAGGGTCCCTCTTTTGACTCTCCTTCATTGTAGCATATTAGTTAAAGGCATTTCACCAAGAATGGTTCCAAGATTCCAAAAATTCTAGCCCTATCCAACAATTGCAAAAAGATACTAATGCATCTCCAAGATACTCTTGGCAAAATTAGGAGCTTCGCTATAAAGGTTGCTTGTATTTGAGCAAAAAATCCAACTTTAAATCCATTTTGATCTCTAAAATTCATGCTTCGCCAATAATAGGGTATTTTGGCTTTCACAAAACATATGAATGGATCAAACGTTTATTTTTTTAAGAAGGCATGAAGCATGACATACACACTTTTGTGGCCGAATGTGATACTTTCCAACACAACAAGGGGGAAACAATCAAAACTCCATGCAGACTACAAACTCTCCCTATTCTACCTGCTATATGGATCGATATCTCTATGGACTTCATTGTCGAATTACAAATGTGGCAATAAATCAATCATCATGGTTGTGGTCCATCACCTTTCCAAATATGGTCATTTCTATGCCCTCCAACACCCATTCAAAGCCTCCACAATGGCTTGAGTTTTCATGGACAATATCTTCAAACTCCATGGCATGCTCCACTCTATTGTCTCCGACCATGATCCAACTTTCATAAGAAACTTCTGGCAATAATTGTTCAGGCTCCAGGGGATCCAATTGCATCTCAACACTACCTATCATCCTGAGACTAATGGTCAAACCAAAGTGGTACACAAATGCTTGGAAGCCTATTTGTGGTGCTTCACATATGAAATACAATCTCAATGGGTTCATTGGTTACCACTCGATGAATGGTGGTACAATACATCTTGACATGGTGCTACTTGCATGACTCCCTTTGAGGCGGTCTATGGTTAAAAGTCACCCTCCATATTATCTTACCTGCCCAGTTTCTCTAAGGTCCAGAATGTTGGGTATGTGTTATATTCTTTGCATGTGTGTGTGTGGGCGTGTCAGATTTGAAAACTGGGTTTGACGATCCCTCTAGTAGTGGCTTTTGTGTTGTGTGTACCAGGCGCTTCCTAGGGGGGTCCCAGGGGGGGCCAAGTATGCCCCCCCTGGTTACGCGTAGCGTTCGGGGCGGCGCCCCGAAATTTTTTTTTGGGCGGTTTTTGCTATGTTTAGCGGATTTTGCTATTTTTGGTGGTTTTCTAAATTAATCCCGGATTAAGGGATTATGGTTTTGGTATCTACGAAATACCTAAAAACATTGTATATATTGTATGGTGAATGGTGAAATTCGAGATAATGAATATAAGAAAGGTTTTCCCCAGTTGAGGGTTTCCAGTATAAATCTCTGTGTACTATGTGTATGAGCCATTGATTAAGTTCTATTTTGCTTAAGAATCTATATGCATTTCTTTACTTCACAGGTTTAAAACTTACTTGTGGTATCATAGCTCGTTTTTGGATTAAGTGGGACACCTTTGTTGCTTGAGGGTTTGGTTCAATCTTGATAGATCAAGTTTATCTTGGGTTTGTGATAAACCTGGGTTTAGTGGGAGATTTTGCAGTGGAGATTCGAGTGTAGAAAGAGGAATCATGAGCTCTTCTAGATTCGAGATAGAGAAGTTCAACGGTAAAAACTTTGAGCTATGGAAGCTCAAGATGGAGGACCTTCCTGTAGACAAAGAATAATGGATCGTTGTGGATCCTGGTACACAACCTACTGGTACGCAACCTACTGGCACACAGTCGATTGGTACACAACCTACTAGTACACAAACTACTAGTACACCACCTACTGGTATGTCGAATTAAGATTGGGAGAAGTTGGACAAAAGAGCAAGGAGTACTATTCGACTCCGCCTAGAAGATTCGGTGTTGTTGAATGTCTCAGGAGAATCTACAGCCAAGAAACTGTGGGATAAGTTAGGGAATTCCTATCAATCAAAGTCCCTGGTAAACAAGTTGTTTCTTCGAAAGAAGCTATATCATCTTAGGATGGAAGATGGAGATTCTGTGACAAAACATCTAAATGCCTTTAATACTCTGGTAAGTCAACTTGTCTATGTTAACATTACGATTGCAGAAGAAGATAAGTGTATTACTTTGTTATGTTATTTTCTAGACTCTTGGTATAATCTTGTTGTAGCAATTGGTAGTACTACTCAATCTACATTGAAGTATGAGGATGTAGTTGCATCCTTGTTATATGAAGAGATGAGGTGGAAAAGGATGGATGGTCATAACATAGATGCTTTATTTGGAAGAGGTCGTACCCAAGACAGGAATCCTGGTAAGTCTTTGGGGGGTAGACTTAAATCTATAGGTAGATCTAAGTCTCCAAGAAAATCTTTGAGGAAATGCTGGAAGTGTGGTAAAACATGGCATTATAAGAAAGATTGCAAGTCTAATAAGGTTGATAAACCTAAGGGGCCTGATAGTACCTCTTCCACAGAGGCGAAAAACTCCATTGAAGAAGGAGGTGATGTTTACCTGGAATCTACAGGTACACATGTAGATCGTGATGTATGGTTGATCGAATCAGGTGCATCATACCATATGACTCCTCACAGGGAGTGGTTCTCTGAATATGAAAAATACGATGGTGGTGATGTATTCCTAGGAGATGAATCGACAACCAAAATCATGGGATGTGGAAGGGTTAATTTGCTGCTAAAAGATGGAAGGATTAGAACTCTCCCTAGGGTTCTTCACATTCCAAAACTAGCCAGGAGCCTAATATCTATAAGCAAGGTGGATGATGTAGGAGTGGATACTGTATTGGGAAAGGGCACTTGCAAGATGGTACGAGGAGAAATGTTGTTGATGAGGGGAGGTTGGTGTGGAACTCTGTACAAGTTGTTGGGAAGCACTTATAATAATGGTTGTAACAGTTATGTTGTCCCTGAGCAGAGAAATGAAGGAGACAAGACCAATACTGTCCCAGAAAAGAAGACCATGTTGCAACATCAAAGACTGGGGCATATTGGAGAAAAGGGCCTTCGAACTGAAAAGAAACCCTCTCTTCAACATCTTAGAGTGTTTGGTTGTGATGCTTATGTACATGTTCCAAAGGAAAATAGGAGTAAGCTGGATAAAAAGGCTGAAAAGTGTATCTTCATTGGTTATAAAGATGGTGTGAAAGGTTATAAGATTTGGAACCCAGATACCAAGAAGATTGTTTACAGTCGAGATGTTGTTTTCAGAGAGGTAAAAGATGTTTCCAAACATGAATTCCTACCAAGGCCAGAAAACCCGAGACAATAGAGCTTGAGTTGGATGACGCAAAATCTAAATCATATGAAGAAGATGAAGCAGAAGAAGAAGAACCTCATACCCTAGTATTGAGGAGATCGACAAGGGAAATAAGGCAACAAGAAAGGTATAGTCCACCCAATTTTCGTTCTAATTTTGCTTTATCTATTACCGATGATGATCCCAGAACTATCAGGGATGCAGTGCATTCAGAGGATAGTAAACTATGGAAGAAGGCCATGGTTGAAGAAATGGATGCCTTGGATAAGAATGAGGCATGGGATATAGTTGAGTTTCCAGTTGGAAGAAAATCTGTTGGTAGCAAATGGTTGTTTAAGAAGAAGTTTAATGCAGAAGGTAAAGTGGAGAAATACAAAGCTTGACTAGTAGAAAAAGGTTATTCCCAGGTAGAGGGAATTGACTTTGGTGAGATTTTTTCTCTTGTTGCCAAGTTAACATCTATTAGATTTCTTTTAACTATTGCTGCTGCTTTTGATTTTGAAGTAGAACAGATGGATGTGAAGACAACATTCCTACATGGGGATCTAGAAGAAGAAATCTACATGAAGCAACCATAATTCTTTGTAGTGAAGGGAAAGAAAGAGTTGGTCTGTAAGCTAAAGAAGTCACTATATAGTTTAAAACAATCACCTAGGATGTGGTACCAAAATTTTGACACATACATCCTTGGATTGGGATTTGTGAGAAGCAGGGTTGATCACTATGTATATTCCAAGCAGGTTGGTAATCACTTAATTTTTGTAGTGTTGTATATTGATGACATGTTGTTGGTAGGAAATAACATGGATGTTATCAAGGAGGTGAAATCACAGCTATCCTCCAAATTTGACATGAAGGATCTTGGTGTTGCTAACTTCATTATGGAATGGAGATTAAAAGAGATCGTGCAAATAGGGAACTCTGGTTGAATCAGAGAAAATATGTTGAGATGATATTGCAGAGGTTTAATATGCATGGAAGTAAACCGTTCAAGGTTCCTATTCCTATAGGTGTAAATTTATCTACAGATCAGTGTCCCAAGACACAGGAAGAAGAAGAGGACATGTCCCATGTTCCATATGCCAATGCAGTTGGTAGTTTGATGTATTCAATGGTCTGTGCTAGACTGGACATTGCACATGCAGTGGGAGTTTTGAGTAGGTATATGTCAAAACCAGGGAAGGAGCATTGGACAACAGTAAAGACGGTCTTCAGGTATTTGCGTGGCACTACCAATTATGGATTGTGCTACCAAGGAAGATCATGATTGGACAGAGTGGTGGACATACATGGCTTTGTTGATGTATATTGGGCTAGAGATCTAGATCAAAGAAGATCTACAAGTGGGTATGTGTTTAACCTATTTGGAGGAGAAATCAGTTGGATGAGCAAAAGACAGGCTGTAGTGGCACTCTCAACTACAGAAGCTGAATACATGGTAGCCACTCATGCAAGCAAGGAAGTAGTATGGTTACAGAGATTGTGTTCCAGTATTGGGTTGGTAGAACAAGAAGCGAGATTAGATTGTGATAGTCAAAGTGCAATATTCCTGGCAAAGAACCTAGCTTATCATTCGAAGACAAAGCATATTGATGTTCAGTATCACTTTGTGAGAGACATGGTTGAGGAAAAGAAGGTGTTGATGGAAAAGGTTGACACTTTGAAGAATGTTGCAGATTCATTGACAAAGTCTGTGAGCACAGAAAATTTCTCCTGGTGTAGAGTAACAATGGGCATTGCTGCCTTGGATTGTTGACTATATAATCCTGTGGACCCCTGGATGCAAAGAAAACAACAAGTGAGAGAATGTTGGGAATGTGTTATATTCTTTGCATGTGTGTGTGTGGGCGCATCAGATTCGACAACTGCGTCTGACGATCGCTCTTTGTGTCGTGTGCGTTGGGTGCTTCCTAGGGGGTTCCTAGGTATGCTCCCCCCCCCCTCCCCCCAAGTTACGTGTAGCGTTCGAGGCAGCTCCCCAAATTTTTTTTTGGGCAGTTTTTGCTATGTTTAGCGGATTTTTCTATTTTTAGCGGTTTTCTAAATTAATCCTGGATTAAGGGATTATGGTTTTGGTATCTACAAAATACCTAAAAACATTGTATATATTGTATGGTGAATAGTGAAATTAGAGATAATGAATATAAGAAAGGTTTTCCCCAGTTGAGGGTTTTTGGTATAAATCTCTGTGTACTATGTGTATGAGCCATGGATTAAATTCTGTTTTGCTTAAGAATCTATATGCATTGCTTTACTTCATAAGTTTAAAACTTACACAGAAGGTATACAAAACACTTATAGTCCAAGGTGACATTCTACGTACCGTCAAAGAGAATTTGGTCACGACATCGAATCACATGAAGCAACAACCTGATCAACGTCATTCCAAACATCATTTTGTTGAAGGGGATCAGGTGTTTCTTCATCTACAACCTTATAAGAAAACTTACCTCAAAGAAAATCATTGCCAAAAACTTGCTCCAAAGTTTTATGGCCCTTATACAATTCTCAATCAAGTAGGGCACGTGTCTTACAAGTTAGATCTTCCCAATCAATCTAAGCGCCATCCAGTTTTTCATGTTTCTTGCTCAAAGAAAGTGATTGAAACCAAGTGCCAGATTCAAAATAGTCTCCCTAAATTGGATGAAGGAGGTTCCATTTGGCTGCAACGAGAAAAAATCTTGGCCCAACGTGAGTGTCGTTTCTATCAACACACAATTCAAGATGTTTTAGTATAGTGGAAGGATACTCAACCCGATGATGCCACATGGGAGTCAACCATGATTCTGAAGAAATTCCCATATCTCAAGCCTTGAGGACAACACTGTTCTTTAAGGGGGAGGTCATGTTAAGGTCATAACCTCCCTAACCCCTCAAGTAGATAGAATAATATGTTTTATTATGTAATAAAGGTTGTCATTATAAATAAGGCCTATGTAAGAAGACTTACTAGAAGGGTTCTGCCTTTAGAAAGTTCTTCCTCTAGAAGATAGAAATAGTATAAATAGGGGTAGAAAGCATGGAAAAGGTTGTCTTGTGAAATCATTTGTACTCGAGATTTTCTCTGTTGGAGGTTTCCCCCTTGAAGAGGAAAGTGAAATTTTCTCTCAAGATAATAAAATTATCATCTTTTGGATCTATCATCTCATTTTGCTTATCGTTTTGTTATTTCTACTAATTATTGTGATAAAAATTGTGTTTATGCTCTACATATTTCCTTTTGGTACCTTACATCATAGCACCTCCCAAGTGGGAGCCGTATTGTTTAAAATTAACCACATAAATATTTTGTTTTTTGAAGGGCATATTAATTTCCAAATGGTTCTCCACGATCATACTTGTTGTCCCTCCCTTCCTTCCTTAACAAGATATTCATAACCTATTATGGGAACATAAGTTTCAATTGGATTAAGTGACCATACCAAATGGTCATCCTCTTCTCTTGTTTTGACATTATTGTCTTTTTATGAGTTAGTGTATCTCTGCCATGCCTTAGCATATTCTTCCCCCAACCCAATCTCCTCCCAAGTCAACCAATGTTGTTTCCAATTTGTTGACCTCTCCTAATTCAAAACCTATCTAAGTGTATAATAGATTTTACTTCTTATCTTTCAAATAATTAAAGGAAGAAATATGCGAATTCATTTTCTTCCTACCCAAGGATCAAGGCCAATTTGTACTTTGACTCCTTTGTCAACTTGCTAAACCAACCAATTCCCAACCAAATGGACAATCGAGTTAACAACATTCCAAATTATTAAGGGATTATGAATTTGTTTTACTCAATTCCTGACCCAACCCTCAACAAAAGCAGGTGTAATTCACTTGGATCTTATTACATGTACCCACAACCCTTTTCCTTGAATTAATCTCCAATTGCATTTTTTACTACAAGTGCCTTGGAGAATAGAAAGTTTTTTTTTTAAATCCCATCCTTCATTTGCTTTTGGTAAAGCCAACTTTTTCAATGAAGCCAAAACAAGCCCTTTCTTCTTTTGATCATCTGATTAGATAAATTTGTACCATAATCTTTTGATGACTTCTGAAACAACTTTGGAAACCTATGCAAGTGATATCCAATATACTAGAATTGTTTCCAGTATTTATTTTACTAGTACTAGACACCCCCCTATGGAGAGCCATTGATTACACCATGTATTTAACTTATTTTCCACTCTGGAAATCAACCATTGCTAGTCACCCATTTTGTACAGGTTTGTCTCCAAATAGAAACCCAAGTACTTCAATCCATGATCTAGGTATGTTAGCTAGTAGGAAAATAATTGAGTAAAAAATTCCTTTTCCTGCTCAGTTATACCCCATAGGGAAAGCACATAATTTTCAAGGTTTGTGATCATATGTGTCACTTTGTAGGGCAAATCTAATATACCTTTGAACTTCTCAATTACCCTTCTTGTTCCCTCACAGAAAATCAAGATATCATCCAAAAATAGTATATGTGTGATATTACAAGCTAATCCAATGTTTACCCCTTTGAAACGACCATTTTCTGATGCTTCTTTTATTAACCCACTTAGCCCCTCAACAATTAAAAGGAAAATGAGAGTGGATAAGGGACACCCTTGTCTAAGACCTCTTCCTAACCTAAAGAAAGTAGATGTTGCCTCATTGATTAAGATATCAAAATATACTAAAGTAATGTCGCCCATCACCCATACAACAAACTAATGAAAAAAACCCAACTGTATAAGAATAAGTCTAAGGTAAATCTCTCTCTCTCTCTCTCTCTCTCTCCTCAAGGTGAAGATTTATTCATTCTTAAAGGAGTACAGTTCATGGATAGTTATGTCCTATTCATGACATCCTTTATTTGATGTTGAAGACAATATTGATGAGTGAGATTGTTGTGGTTGGGATTTTCGGTTTTGATCGGAAAAGCCACAGTGTAGTCAATAGATTGTCGACGTTTCGGATCCAGATCAGGATCCATCTTCAGGACAAAGAGCCTGGATTTAAGAGAAAGGGAAGAGGTGGTATAAATACTGGAAGTGGGAAAGTTTCTTAGTGTCGGCTAAGTGGAATTATTTAATAAATTTAATTATTTTATAAGATATTTCTAGGGTTTATTTAATTTTTGTTTATTAAAGGTTATAATAGTTTATTAATAATTTTAGGGTTTCTTATTTATATTTAATCATTTAATGTTCTAGGGTTTAGTTAATAGGTAAAAAGTGGATTCTTAAATTTTTGTTTTAGGGTTAGGTTAATATAATATGAGGTTAAGGTATAAACGAATAAATGTTTGTTTTGGGTTTAATATTAGGGTTTCTTTTGTTATAAGGTAAATAATGGGTTCTTATTAGTTTAATGTTGTGTACTAATGTATTCATTAAGAATAATAGGTTCTAGGGTTAGGTTATAGGTAACAAGTAATTTATAAGATGAGGGTTTTATTTTCTTGTTTATTTTATATTCTAAGTGTTTTATTACTACAGGGTTAATTAGTATTAATCAATTAGTTTCTTAGGTTTTATAGGGGGTTATTAGGCTGTCTTAGAATTAAATGGGAGGGGTTTTCTTATGAATAATTTGATATATAATAAGAAAAGAAAATTACCAAAGTTTATTGTTGTTTTTTGTGGAACAGGGGGAGCCAATTTTCGCTCAATTCTAGCCCACTGTCTCTATTAAGGTTACTAGGATGTTTACGGATTTCAATGGCTTCTCTAATACGAAGTTTGAAGAGGTGATTCTCTTTGGCGAGGATTTTGGTGTCTTCTAGGAGAACATGGTGTATAGTTTTGATGGAGTGTTCAGCTAGGGCGGAGGTGCGGATGCGTTCGTTCTTGATGTCATCTCCATGTTCTTTTATCCTAACTATCTCCATGCCAATTCCCATCACCACCCCAACCAAAAACTAGGTGTTTTAAAAACCTGGTTGGGGTGGTGATGGGAATTGGCATGGAAATAGTTAGGATAAAAGAACATGGAGCTGACATTAAGAACGAACACATCCGCACCTCCGCCCTAGCTGAACACTCATGGAGTTAATATGAGGAGCCTTGGGGGGCAGGCCAAGAGACCGCCCCTCAAACAACTGGTGGAATTAGATAAATTGGATATAATTATGATACAACATACAATGGGAAAGGGAGACCAGTCAATTTTTGAACTCAAAAAGTCTTTGGGGGGACGTGAATTTCTGTCTTTAGATCTAAAAGGGTTTTCATGGGATTTGATTACTAGTTGGAATCACAATGTGTCCCTTATTAATTATTTCAATGTTCGTTTAGGTCTTTGCATAGAGTTATATAGTAAAATTTTGGGCTCAAATATGACTTTACTAAATGTGTATGGACCTTATGAGGGTAAACAAATTTATTGGGAAAATTGGTTTGCTTTTGAGTGATTTAAAGTTGAAAAAATCATTATTGGGGGGACTTAAATATTACTCTGAATAGAAGGGAGGTATTGGGGCCCATTGCTAGAGTGGATAGGTTAGTTGGATTCTTCCATAACTTGTTTAGTCAACGAGGTGTTGTGGACATTGAACCTCTTAAGCTCAAACCAACTTGGAGAAAAAATTGATCAGGGGAAGATTGTATTTTGAAGAGGCTTGATAGGTTCCTATTTCATGGGGACTTTCTATAGAAGGTGGAAAGGTACAGGTCATGGGTAGGATCCAATAGAGGCTTATATCACTTTCTCGTTGTTTTTAAATTGGATAAAAATGATCCAAAGATGAGAGTTTCTTTCAAGTTTAATCCAAGATGGGCTAGGGAGGAGGAGTTTCAAGATATAGTTAATGCAAATTGGATGAGGTTTGATCCTTCACAGGAGGGAATTACCTATGAACAATTTGTAAACGATTTGAAAAAATTTAAGGAAAAGGTGGTCGACTGGGTAGGAAAAAAACACAGTGAAAGGGATGGTCAGCTAAGTGAAGTGGAGAAGAATCTGGAATCATTTTTTTACTCTAATATGAGATGCAAGCTCAAATATGAAGATAAGGTCACTGAAGGATTTGGATTAAAAAAAGGTAAAGTTACTTTAGGATAGGGAAAGGGAATGGAGGCTCAAGAGTAGGGCAACTTGGATTGAATTGGAGGATCAAAACAACATTTTTTTTCAAAACTTTTCCAATCACAGAAAGAGTGTTAATACAATATGGGAACTAATAAATATGGAAGGGAGGAAGGTAAACACCTTTTAGGATCTGTATGAATTAGGAGTGTAGCATTTTAAGGAGGTGTTCAAAGAACCAAACAGAGCAAACATAGAAGAAATTCTCAAGGTGGCATCTTATTTTCCTAGGTTGGCTAGAGAAGAGGAGAATGAGAGGATGTATAAGGAAGTCACAAGGGAGGAGCTTATTTATGTTCTTAACTCCTTTAAGACAAATAGAATTCCATGCCTAGATGGCTGGACTGTGGAATTCTATATTGATTTTTTTGACTTGTTGGGTGAGTACCTTGTTGGAACATGCATAATTTTGAACTTTATATTTTTCACCTCTTAGAAATAAAATTTTACCCAAAAAATCATAAACTTAGAGAGTTTCCTTTTAATTTTAAATCAAACCCATTGGTTGTTATTTAGAAATAAGGCGCTTGCAAAAATCTACCGCCGACGAGTTTCCGTAATTTGGTCTAACGATCCTAATGGTCTCCGAAGTTTTGGAGCCGCCTGAGTTTTAAAAGAAAGCCTGCAATGGTCGCTTCGCAGCCCTGCGCTTCGGGTGTCCCAGCAAACCCAAACAACAAAAACCCCGAAACTCCGAAACCCAAAGATAACCGCTTGTGACTTTTCCTAAGGAACTCACTAACACAAGTCATAATACACGTGTCCTTTAAAAATATTTCCTTGAGTTGACACATGGCACTCATTTTTGACATCTACGTCAGATGATTCACATGTTTTCAAGTGACACATGGCACCTCTCTTTTCTTGACACGTCATCAAAATGACATCACCCCTGTCACGTCACTGAGAGATATTACTCTTCGAGATTTTTTGATTTCACAAACCCCAGATTATCAAAGCATCAAAGTAAAGTGATTACAAAAAGTAAAAAGGCTTTCAAGGAATTAATAAAACAGTTAGCGTCTTTAATGAGTCATGATTAGGAGTTAATTAATTACTTCGTAGTTTCGGATTTCTGAAAGTTTCCCTTGTGTTATATTCAAAACCTTTGAAGTCCAAACTTTTGAAATACTTAAAGTAATACAACTTTTTAAACATGATTAATTAAGACTTAAAAGTGATTACTCAGAGATTAAATCCTCTGCAAATTCGAACTTCGGGAGATTTTCTCTTATCACATCCAAAACTCCCGAACGCGAACCATTGAAGTATTAATGACATTTATGATTGATTAAGGTTAGTGATTTCAAATAAGGATTGTGAATCACCAGATAATGAATTCCATTAAGTTTAATAAATTCTTCGTCAGTAGAGATATACGAAGATCGAAACACCTTTTTTGAATAAAGCACTTCAAATTTAAAAATCGTTTCTACCATTTACAATTAGCATTTTTTTTTTATTCATTGTGGAGCTTACAGATTTATCTTGTCACAGGTAGACAAATTTTGTTTCCTTGAGGATTATGGTGCCACAAAAAGTTGCAAAGAATATTGACGCATCGGGTGATGATTCAAATCCAAACATAGATGTTCTATCAGACACAACTCCGCGACTTGCAGACGCCCTTAAAACTTGGACGTAGGTTTTTGATGTCTTAGAGCATGAGATCATTAAATGTCCAGATGATTATGCCGAAGAAGACGATTACTTTTTTTTACAATCGAAGATGCATAAGATCGCTACACGACTAAGAATCATGCCCTATAGCAATATGATAGGTTAGGAATTGGAACATGTCGACATCCAGACCAGGAGCATCATCAACCACCAGCATGTCGCCTTCGGCTCTTTCTGACCACAAAACCTACAAGTAATGTACAAGCTTTCCCCTACTCCTAAATACACTTACAATGCAACATTTCTTCTAGATTTTGAGAGAAAGGAATGCACCCAATACAACATAAATGGTCATGATATAGTCAAGTCCTGGTGGGGACATCCAGAGAAGTTCAGGGCCGATGCTCATGCTATGTACGCCACAGTGTCTTTGGACGCTCATATGATGTATGTAGCCATGATTCTCTATCGCTTTTCTGGGAAGAAGAACCCCACACATTTCTCGGTTGAGTGGGTAGCCATCATGAATGAGGTAGCCAAGGGTTATACTTTCAATTGGGCCAAAATACTGTTAGAGAATTTGGCTAAAGAAATCACTGAATATAAATCCCCTGATGAACTGGAGTTGGACCCCGACCAGTTCTTAGCCAATTCATTTTTATCACTCCAAGTTATGGGAGGAGAACGCTAAATATTTGTTCTATGAAATCTGCCACAATGTCGTAGTGCTGGTTCATATAGCCATTTATGGTCATCCATCGCCCCAGATTTCAGAAAGGATTATGGGAAACCTAGGTAAGCTTGCATATTGGTTCATTGAGGAGAATTTCTCCTATATCAGAGTATTTGGTTGTTTGGTTCCTCCTCATGCTCTCCCATAATTTTTACTCGACAGTATGGTGTGCATAGAAGTGGTGTACCAGACAGTGGCAGGATGTATCAACAAGGAGCTGAAAGTAGGTCAAAAAAAGGTTTGGCCGAATTTCCCCATTCAAGTTGGCATGTTCACATTGTTAGATTTCAGTCACTCTAAAGTTGAGGCCACGGCCTTGGAGGATGTCAAATTAGTTGACATCGAATTCAAGAAGCATGACCCACATAGGATAGTGGAAAATCATCTCGCTCAGTTTAACATGAAGCGATACATCTATGAGAATTCTCCTTATGATGAAATGTTCAGAGGAGTTAGATATTATGAGGAAGTCTGAAGCAGATTCCAGACTCTGCCCCTTGACCAACAAGTTGGTTTCCTTAGATTTCAGAAACACAAGTGAAATAATTTACCAAAGATATTGCATGGAGAGTCAAATCTCAATCCCCCTTCATAGGAAGCCAGACCTACAGGATTTGAGCCAAGTTCCTCCACTAATCACAAAGCCGAGGAAGTCCCAAAAGGCCCAGAAGTGTTATTTCATGAGATAAGAGCGTCACTATTGGGACTGAAGGATCCATAAGTGTTAGCTCGGTTCGAAGCCGTCATGAATCTGGGACAAGTTGTCCCTCATTCAACACTAGCTACTCATGCTAGCACCTCAAATATAACAGGACAAGAAACCTCCATCAAAATCAATTCTCCTATCACATCATTAACCCCTCTATCGACCAGCTTCAGAAATCCTAGTTCTGAACTCACTTTCACAGGTGATCTTACTTCTATCTTGCCCGAAGAAATGCCTCCGTCAGATTTATTTTTTAGCAAGAAATGGAAAGCCATCGTAAAGAGGGAATGTCACCAAAAGGATGGATTTATCACCAAAAGGTAAAGACTAGTGTATGATGGGAAAGACCATGATGGTCTAGAGTTTGCAAAAGAAGTTGCAGGTTCGTTGGGGGCTTTTTCCACTGCCAATCAATGGTCAGTGGACAATTTAACTAAACAACTACGACATAAGTGTCTCTTGGTAGGACAATTGCAAAATCAGATATATACTATAGAGCAGACTATCAAAAGTAGGATGAACCAGAACTTTGAGCAAATCAGGGCTAGTGATCAACAACAAATTAAACAACTACAAGACAACCTTGAGTTTCTCTACCAGAGTTCACAGACAAGCAAAGGATCGATCACTCAACGTGACACCTTGATTGAGCAGTTGCAGACCAGATTGACCCTAACAGAGAACACAACGATATACATTTCGGCTTTCAAATTTCAAACATCAGAAGTAAATGAGAGGCTGGATGTTTCCCAACAAGAACTCTATCTAAAAGTAGACGCCATCCAAAAATTCTATCAGGTAGTATACCTTTCCCTAAAGGATATTTATGTCAAGGAAAAAGAGGCCTACTCAGCCCGGTCTAAATTTCAAGAAGTTCTCATATGCAAGTAGAGAGCTAATACCCTTGGTATTCCCCTTCTCTCTCATCTTGAACAAGTAAGAGGTGAAATGGCCCTAAAATCCTAGGAAACAAATATGGAAGAAGGTAAGAAACTTGCCACAGATGTAAAAGAGGATTTTCTAGAAGCATTGTCTTCAATAAATAAACAATTGATTGAGTTTGAAGGAAGTAGTATCTCAGAGGCCTTAGGGCAGATTGAGATATAAATGAACCAACAAAACTCCAGGAAGAACAAGGAAAACACTCAAGCAACCATCCAAGAGATGAACCGGATTGATTTACTTAAAATTAATGAATGGTTGATTAACCCAAGTTAACATTACCAGGTCACAGTCCAAGAGGTGAACACGATCCATGATAAGCTGCCACAAATACAGAAGAAGATGTTTGCCTTTGAATTGAATGAAAGGATTGAGCCTTCAAGGTTTGTGGTAGCATTAATGGATAGGTGCACCCAATGCATTAAACATGGAAAAGTGAGTGTAGCTGGGAGAAAATGAACAAGCATGCACAACGTCCACCTTCTTCACCCACTTCATCTTTCACCTTGCAACCACCATTTACCCCACCTATCCCTACCACCCACATTCTTGCATCCCACCTCCTCATTGGACAATTGTTCTCCCATCATTCTTTTCATGAAAATTTACTCTTCCCTATAGCCGTTATCCGTCCCTTAATGAGCGAACGCTGAGCTATTCATCTAGTTATCCCCCCCATGTCCTCAACTACAAATCCTTTCCCCACTGAACACACCCGAAGGGACAGATGGAAATGAGATCAAATGGCCAAGACAACAAGACAAATGATTATGGTGGCCGTAATGGACATGTGTATCCAACTCAAAGATTAAAGAAAAACAAGTGTATCTACCAGCAGACTAAAAGACAGAGGAAGCGCCAACAAAACTCGACAATATTTTCATGTTGTTGTTTTATTCAGATGTATTCTATTTTTAGTCAAATATTGTAAGAAGTCCAACAGTTTTCAGTTGTGACAGATTTTGTATAAATACATAGATTTAAGATCTATTCATGGCGGCTTCTTTCCGAATGTAATAGAGAAACTTTGTTTTGAGTATTAATACAAATGCAGACAAAGATTCTAAGTTTTGTTCAATTTGAGTTATGTGTTCCCTATGTGTTTCCATTTCTCTGAATTTCTTTCTGTAATTCTTGAAGAGTGATTGATTGTAATTTAGTTCTACTGTGATAATATTACACCAAGAGTTCATTCAGTAAACAACTTTACCTCTGTTATTACTGTGAGTAAAACAAGACCCGTGATCTGTGTTAATTACTGCATTTTTATATCCCGTTCAAGGGTGCATCTTCTACATTTCTTCTACTGCAAACAAGGTGAGACTTATTCATAATTGATACATGACTTTGTTCAACAGTTTTGTAAATCTTTCTACATCATTTGATTTTATAATTGTGACTCAGATAATGAGATACAACCTCTGTACTATTTTATTATTAATTTCATTTAAAGATCATTTCTTAAAAAACCGAAGGTAGAAAATGCACTCATAAAAACATTTCATTTAAAACCTTTGATGCCTAACATTATTCTTTGAGCCTTAGACTCAATCTCAGGAACAAGATACTTGATCAGAGTTGTTGAAGAAGTGATAATTTATGAGAGAATGCGTGTATCTTTCAATTCCATTTTTATTGCTCTCATCCCAAAAGTGGATTGTCCTAAGACTTTTGACAACTTTAGGCCTATCTCCCTATCCAACCACATTTGCAAAATTATTTCCAAATTCATTGTAGTTAGACTGAAGATTGTCCTCTCAGAAGTAATCTCTCTCGAGTAGTTTGACTTCTTAGAAGGGTGCTAAATACATGAGGCTATAAGATCAAAATAAGAGCGATTATGCACTATCAAAACCTCACATATTCCAACAACAATGATCAAGCTAGATATTTCTATGGCATATGATAGGGTCTCATGGTTGTACCTTCCCTTACTCTTAATTCACATAGGGTTCTCACTTCCTTTGGTCAAGTGGATTATGGGACGTGTGACTATGACCTCCTTTGCATTATTGATTAATGGATCAACACCAAAATTCTTTAAGTCTTCAAAGGGACTTAGACAAGGATGGCCACTCTCACCCTACCTATTTCTATTGGTATCAGAGGGATTAAATAGATCAACCAATGAAGCTAGGAGAATGAGAAGAATCAAAGGTGTGATAATAAGCTCTGAGGAACTCACACACTTACTGTACATAGACGATGTTATACTATTATGTTTTGGATTAGAAAGGGAGGGTTGGTATTTCAAGAACATTTTATAGCTTTAAAACAAGGCTACATGCATGGAAATAAATGTGCATTTTAAACAGTTGGTTTGGAGGGTATTTAAGATTTGGGTATTAGAGAGTGTTTTCATTTTAAACACTTACACATGTCAGAAGGGTTTGAACATGCAGGATTTACTCTTAAGCCAAATTGCTATGAAAAGGCATATTGGTACTGGTTGTAGTCTAAAATTGAAAAATACATCTCTGTTTGGTGCAACAAGTGGCTCTCTAGGGGAGGTAGATTGGTTTGATAAAGTCGGTGCTAGAAGCTATTCCAATATACTGACACACCCTAGCTCATATACCCAAAGGTATTCTTGAAAAAATTAGAAAGTTTTGTTTTAATTTTATGTGGTAAGTGAGCCATGAGTACATAGGGAATCATATGGTTAAGTGGCATATGATTGCATCTCTAAAATCCCTCAAGGGTTTGGGGTTGAAGAACATATATTTATTTGGTAAATCTCTACCAACAAAATCAATATAGAATATCATCACAAAGGATAGCTTGTAGAAAACGATTATTATACAAAACTACATTGCTCCAGGGACTCTCTTGGACTGTATTAGAAAGGAAAGGAAGAGTATAGTGAATGTATCCAACCAGTGGAAGGAAATAAAACTAGCCTTCCCAATCATAGGCTCTTATTTGGCATGGTGAGTGGGAGATGGATCACAAGTAAGAGTGGGGGAGAATGCAACAATGGGGTGTGGTAGAGACATATTCCTCATTGGCGAAATCATACAACACCTACATGTAATAGGTAGATTTACACTTAATTTGATGAACAACTCATATGACACATCCCTATGGTCCCAAGGCTGGAGAAAGGTATCCAATATTGGCCTAGGAGGAAATTTGGCTGAAAGGTGAGATCGCTTTTTAACAGAACTCAATAAGGAACATATAATATTGAATAATTTCCTGGATAAATTAATCTGGGCTCTGAATGGAGCAGAAGGAATTATATCCCTAGTCTTGAATAATAAACACTTTTTGGACCAAGACCAGATGATGAATAATGGTGGTGGTGGAAACTTTGGAAAGTTAAGGCCCCTCCCATGTGTAAGTTGTTTAAGTGGATCATATTGAACAATAAAATTTTAACGTGGGAAGCCCTTCAAATATTAAATAGAGTAGGTCCAAGCATTTGTTTACTTTGCAGGTGCAATGAGGAAAACACTTCACATTTAATCTTGCATTGTAATTTTTCTCAGAACATTTGGGTTCAGGTTAAGGATCTCTTGGGTATCCAGAACCTTTGAAAATGTGAATCCATAGATACATGTCTTAATGTTTGGTTTACTCAACATGATCTAAATTTCTTCACGGAAATCCCATTTCTGTTTCTGTGGGGAATATGGATAGTTAGAAACTCTATTTTGTTTCAAGAAAAGATGATTCCCACTTTTTGGGTAGTTTCCCAGGTTGATTCTTTACTTTCTTATTATAAGGTTATTCCAAAGGTTAGACCACAAAGAAATATATTGTAGATAGCAATGGACAAGTCTTTAGCATGGATATATTTTGATGGGGCTTGTCAAGACCTGGATTCTAGTTGTGGGATTGGCTTCATTCTATATCTTTCAGAGATGCACAAAATTCAGGTCAAAGGTAATATAGGAAGAGGAACAAATAACCAAGGGGAATTCAAGGCATAATTCTACTTACTAAAATCTGCTTTGGACAAAGGGATTGATAAGATTTAGGTCATGGGTGATTCATCTATGATCATTAAATGGATTAAAGGAAGCCTCCAAGTAAAAACTAATTCTTTCCTTCCACTAGTACAACAATTAAAAGCAATATCTAATCAATTTCTTTGGGTAGGCTATACTCATATATAGAGAGATCACAACAAGGTTGCAGATCATCTCTCAAAGGAAGGAATTCATCTACCTGAGCTTTATAGTTACTTGGAAGAATTACAAGATGGCCAAACAATGGTTTTACAACAATTTTCATTTAATGATTTCCGAACTCCTTTTAAACCTGTATTTTTTCAATACACAAGACTTTTAAAGTCTACTATTTATTTCCAATTACTTGATAGATAACACATGTGATACTATGAAAGTTGTGGATCTTTATGGAACTATAGTGAAAGATTATAAATAGATCTATCTTTGGATTTCCTTTTTAGGCTATGCCTAGAGCACTTGAGTATTTTATTTTTGTTTATCTCAAATAAAAACACATTTTGTTTCTTGGAAAAAATATTTCCCCTCAAGGTTTATTATTTTGTGTGGCATGTTGACCTCGCCTTAACAAAATTTGAACTGCTGACTCTGAAGGGAAAGCATTGTCTAGTATGCATGAAAATGTTTTCTTTTTTCTAGCATAATAGGCTAATTACAAGGTATTGGTCAGTAAAGATGGTTAGAATTGGTCAATCAAGATAGTCAAAATTGTCGTAGTATAATATGTAATGCATATTATACAAAAATATGAATTTTGTATTTTACTTTAGTAACATCTCCACTTTCCCAATCTATATCCATTCAAATGTATGCATGTGAGGGAATGGTAAGGCAATGTAGGTGAAATACAAACATTGCATGGAACTAACAACCAATAGGATTAGCAAGCCTCTCATGGCCAATTGAACATTTATTTTAGTCAATACTCCATGTTGAAAAATGCTTTATTGTCCATATACACAAAGAATATAGGAACCTAAGTTTAATTATAGCTTATAAGATATGTGATTTATTATATCCCATAAAAATGGGTGACCAATATGTCCATCATATATGACAATTAATTAATTTTTAGACTTTATAAAATCAAGGTTTTTCACCATCATGGATGGATATGAAAAAATATTTATTATCTATACATAACGGAGCAAAAAATTATCCATCTCCTATACATGTACATTTAAATGTCTCTTCAAGGACCCAAAGATAATTTACAAAGGTAACATGCATCTAGAAAATTTAAGGAGAAATTCATTGTGATTTTAGCTAGATTACCCATTGCATGTCCTGAAATTGATTCTGACATATCTTTGTAGATATAATTAGTTCACGTGTTCTCAATAATAATGCTGCACAAATTCTCTTGGGCTCCTCTCACTCATCTATTTTTTGAATTTTTTCAAGCCATTATTAAACTTGGGAGACAAAAGAGGAACAAAAATTGATGTTACAATCATATAATTTATGCACAAAATGAACAAGGGTTGTGTGCATCTTAGTCCCTACCTTTTAATACCATGATTTGAATACTAAAGAGTTAATTTTCCTTGGGTGGTAGGTGTGGGGATGGGGGAGGGGTGTCATCATTGGCTCCAAGGGAAATCAAGAAACTAAATATGTTTGGGGGGGGTGGGATTTCCTCGAATAATGGAGTGGAGGAATTGTCCTTCTATAAAGGCCTCTTATTTTCCAAGACCTAAGGGATTTGTGAGGCATATGTGGTGGGAAAATCAATGATTATTCTCAAAGTAGTTCATCACAAGTCCCTCCCCAAGCATCCTAACCTTGCTGACCTAGTGAAAATAATCCTACAAGAAGTTCATGTTTTTGACAAACTCAAGTTTTTTCACATTTTGAGGAACCAAAACTGAAC
>ML789104.1:171507-193118 GCA_009831015.1 Picea engelmannii | reverse complement strand
GTTAAATTTGAGAGACAAGCATCCTCTCCAACTATTTTCGAGGTTGTTGTTTTTATTGGGTTTAGTTCTAGATGCTTCAAGCTAGTAATGGGGGCGAACACTGGGTAAAGGAGGGAGTCTCCCTCCTTCAACTCCAAGTCTATTTCCCTATTCTAATTGTCCTAGTTTTGACCCCCTTCTCCCATGAGCGTTACTCAAGGTTCTCATGACTCATTACCACTATATAAGTGGGTATTGCGTCATCTTTGAGATGGGGGAGTTTAATAAAGGGTCGAACATTATGTGTAGTATGTTAGCAAATCTCAATGTGGCATTATTAATGCTAGGATTCAGTGGGAGAAGTGGTAGGTCGATATTGAACAAAAAATTCAACAAAATAATGGAGCACATGATACTTGTGCTATTGAAACAACAAGACGTGTGGTGGAAATAAGGGATTGACAGAATGAGGTAGAGACATATATAGGTGTTTAACACCAAAAAATATGGAGGTTCCTATCCAAATTGATGGTTTAAAGTAGCTCATGGGTGAATTGTGACCCACCTTGGCATTCCAAATTGTGTGGTAAATACTCCATCTCTTTTAGATTCTTCTCCTTCAACAGAGAATCCCTAAGATTTTGAGGACCCTTAGTGAATGCCCGAGAAGGAACTAGATTAAGACATCACTCTTCAAGCTACAACACCCAATGAACAAAATTGTAGGATTCTAGAACAAAAGAAACAAAGAAAGATCGATTAGCAGAAGCCCATAAGGGGCATGGAATCTAGTGTTTTCTTATCTTGATTTCTTTTGTTTTACTGTGTAATTAGCTTGCTTTAATAGTTTGTAAAGAAACACACTTGCCATAATAAAATATGAATTAATAAGGAAGCATGTCTCTTGGGGCATAACTACTTTCAATTTTGGATTTTGGATTTACGGGATGACCTAAACTATGTATTTTTTCTCCAACTACCTTGCTTTGTTGTGTCCCCTTTTTAGTACAAATCTTATTCATCACTATTTGAAATAAATAAATAAATTTCAAGAGATGTGATTCCTTAATGCCATATCATGTTATACAATGTCTCTTTTAAAAGTTTTGAGATTTGTGTGGCGAGTGACTTAGATGCTCTCTTTTAAGCTTTGAGGAAGATGAAGTTCTTGATAATGTGTTTCAAATAGCTATAAAATAAATTCTTTGAAAACAAATCTATTAAAAAACAATGAAAATTTGGGACATAGAATGTCCTGATGTGTTGATACACTAATAAATTTACAACAAAGTTGTTTTTTCAATATATTCAATTATAAAGTAATTTTATGATGATCATATGTTGAATAATAATTGTTTATAAAATGTTCAGTAACTTAGATGCTCTCTAAAATATTTGACATTTTTTTAACTTCAAACTTACCATCCAATAAAGAGATACTTAATATACAACATTCAACCTAAATATTAATATAAAGAGAAAAAAAAAAAACCATTCTAATGCATTTCCACACTGTAAAACCTCCAATTCAATAGCGTCTACCATTCAATAACATCTACCGAAAACCATTTATTTAAAACACAAAACAAAACATTTCACTATCATTAATTTGATAAGATATAAATGTTTTCATCATTTTACATCACTTCCTAGATTTTAGCATATATACCTTACATTAATTTGCAAACATCGTCTACAGAGAAGTACACAATATTTCCCATTCGGGACTCATATATTCACTATATTGCTATGTAGGTGAGCCATATATATAATTGTAAAGCATGACAAATAAAAAAAAAAACATCGACCCTAACAAACAAATTCAAATTATTACATTCCATCATATTAATGCCTTACTTTATAATAATAATAATAAAAAAAAAACAAACATCAATCTTAACAAACAAATTCAATAGAATTTATATAAATTCAATGTTACTCCAATGTGGGAAAATGAATCTTAAGTCCAATGGATTTTAGATTAGCATGCTCTATTGAAAATCAAATACTTATTAGTTTATTATATAGTGACGAATCAAAGCAGGCACTTGCAGTGATGATGATTCAAAGACAAAATCTCAAGGTTTTCTCCCTATGACCAAGGGTACCTCTTTATGACGCTTTTCAATGGCAAAATACAACCTAGCTTAAGATTTTTCTACATATCAAGAAAAACATAAACATTAAACAATTTGAATAAAAACGAGGTCTATGTTTGCTTTACAAACAAGTGCCACTATAATGGCTATGTCCCTACCGAATTTTTTTGTGCACATTGATGATTGGTTTATATGTAGTGATGACCAGATTTCGATATATTGCAATTTTAATACACAATGTCGGTCACGTCATAAGTTGAATTGAATGAAATATTTTCAAATACAAATAATAATATATTCAAGCCAACTTATGAAAAAGGTCAAAGCCATTGTAGCTTGCACACATTGGATTGATTGGTTCAACTCCCTACAGATGGGAGTTTAGTTATAGTCTCAAACTAGTTTATGCGTTTTGTGATCGTGATGACGACCTTGGACCAATTATATACGATGACAGTTTATAGTGTTGTTGCAACAGTGAATCCATAATCAGTGGCAGGATCCTCACTAGTGTCAACGTATTTCCCAGCAAGTGGGCCTCCCAACACCTTATTTTCCAGCAAGTGGACCTCCCAACACCCTATTATTGTCAAAATCCAAACAGGTGATAGCTTAGAGGGAATGCCAACCCACTATTTATAATGGCTTTTTAGGAGGAAAACATTAGACTGAGTCCCAATTAAAATGTCTAAGTTATAAAAAAAATACAAAGAAATACAAATATTGATGATGTTATAGCTTAGAGGGAATGTCCAACCCACTATTTATAGTTGCTTTTTATGGGGAAAGACATGTTCTTAACCATTAGACTGAGTCCCAATTAAAATGTCTAAGTTATCAAAAAATACAAAGAAATACAAATATTGATGATGCTTTTAGTTTAATTGAAAGATAACAATAATCTGTCTATCTGGGAAACAAGACGTTGAACCACATTTGGATATTTAACAAACCCACTAATTAGGTGGCATATAAAGAAAGATAATATTAAACCGAGTTCTTCTTTTATGAAAAGAGTGTTGCAAATGAAAGGACATAAAAAAAACAACAGAGATATAACTATGCTGAGCATAACCCTGAAATGCCAATAACCCTTGAAACCAGAAAGAAGATGATACTGTACATGTGGGATATGCTTGGGGTCCTCGATGGCTTGATCACATGGGATATCATGGAAAGATAAATTAGTCTAGGGCTTCAGTACTCCACCTTGTTGGGCTTAGCCAACTACAAAAGTCTAGGAGGGACCATCCATGCTGTATTTATGACACTATGATCAATTCCAAACTGACAATTTGGGTCTAAAGAATTTAGAATCAGTAAGCAAGCACATCCTTTTTAGTTCATCCAAATTGTTTTCCATGGCAACTTGGTGCTATAGGACTATATATACCTCTTGAAAATATTGAGCCATTTACCATGGCCAAAGTTGGGGAGAATGGAGATGGGATTGAAACAATAAGCTAGGGTTAAGTACCTCAAAGATGAAAATGATTAATTTCTACCATAATGAATTGCAATTTGGTGTGGTTGATCTGGTGTTGCATTTGTTGTTGTTAATAGATAACAGACAAAAATGAGATCTCAATGAGAGAAACGAGTTGAGATTGGTCATTTAGCTGTTCACTACACTTCGAGTTAATGCCAAAGAACTCTAGATAGCCAAAAGAGAGAAGGCAAACTTGAAAAGAGATAGTCATATTCAAGGCATGTGCTCTTCTGCTTTGTTATGATGGCTAAAATTGATAAGCACCGTAGAAAGGAATATGCTCTTATATGCCTTTCTAATCTCTGTAGATACTCATGATGTTTGCTAGCAAATTAGTCAGGGATATTGCAGATTTCTGATGTATTTTCCAGAAATTGTGATCAGAACCTAGCACTAAAGTACTTGAGTTTATTATATATATTCTTTGCTTTTTGTTTGAATACTACAACGGGTAAGAAGATTGGATACATCTATTTAAAAAACCAATGGAGGGAAGCTACCGGTTTATATACTTTCAAAAGCAGAGACGAACATCACAATACTCATTTTTCTTTTAAATTTGATTAAGACTCCATTCGCATAAATAAAAACTTTGACTATGAAATTTTACTCTCGTAAATCTTATCACATTCTAAAACCTTACAAATTATGAAAAATTATATAAAATAAAACTTCAGATCCAATGCAGGCTCTCCGGGTTTTCCAGGATGGTCTCAAATATATCCTGTTCAGACCAACCTAATTTCCTTAATGGTTTTAGTATTCATTAGTGGAGTTCTCAATTTTGGCAAGTAAAGAATAAATAGGTTTAACCACTTCAAATTTCTGTTGAAAGGTGTGCACTTTTCCCATTCTAAGAAATAAAAATAAGATTAAATGATATCCGAAAACTTTTTTTTTCATATGGGATATATCCGATAGCTACGACGGCAAGAATAAATAGGTTTAATCACTTCAAATTTCTTGCGATTGAAATATTATATGAATCTCAGAGAGCTGGCCCTCTGGAAATTAATTCAATCTTTATCAAACATTAAAAGCGTGAATATGGATTTAAGAGGCAAGCGACATTTTTTTTTCTGTAATTTTCAAGATTTACAGTAGGATTTTAACTATATGATTCTCCATATTCACATACGCCTTCTTCTCAGATTTCTCTCTGGGCTCACACCTCTTTATGTTATTTCTTTCTGATGTATGTACTCCAATATATTGATTTGTAGCTCAATAAATCCATAATCTCAAATTGTATTTGAAAATGTTATAAACAATTTACTAATGAAATGTTTTCAATATTTTCTTTGTAACCGCAGAATCCGTAGAAGGAGAAAAGTAGTATAGAGCCCTACTATGTAACAACTTTAGCACCAGAGACTCAAAAGGGATTAGAGAAAACAGAAGTGTGAAACCTTGGAACTAGCAGGTGATCGTTTTTTGGCATGACTCATACTTCCTTTTCCACTAAGTGGTTGCTCCAATTAGGCAGTAGCGAAGTAGCAATGTGTCCGAATTAGGATACAGAGCGCCATTAAAAACATTTGGAAACCAAAATTAACCAATAAATAGTCTTTTCATGTGATAGTTAAATGTATGCATATTGAATTTATTAACAAATTATTTGGAAAACAAGCATCATTTACCAACAAATTATTGCGGAGGGAACAAAGATTTGTTATGCACATATTTCTAACTTGGCAGGTAGATTTTACTCACTGACAAATTTGATTGGGGATTGAACTGCAATTTCGATTTAGGTTCTATACTAAAAATGGCATTAGATGGAGTTATGAAGCCATTCAACTACTATTTTGCAGATGCAGGAGGGGTCGTATTTAATGCTCTTTTTGGTTTATTCATGCCTTCTCTTTTTTGAAAAGGGGCATCAAAAGTCACATCAACAAAGTTTTCCAAAACTCCAGCTTTGCTTCTGGTTCTTGCCACCTGCAATGCAATTGAGTTCAACCTTGGGGCATAGCGGTTGCCAGAAAGGTGATGTTACTTAATTTGATTTTAAAATATCTATTTTTTACAAAATAAATAACATTCCTAATTGCAAATAGGTAAATAGAAAGTTAACTAGTAAACAATAAATAGGAAGCAATAGGAAAGTAAATCAGTGAATAGGAAGCAATAAGAAAGTAAATAGGTAAATAGGAAGCAATACTCAAATATGAAGAAAATAGAAAATTTCTCAAAGCATTAGGAAGCAAATGAAACTTATTTGCAAACAATAAACAATAATTACGAATAAAACTTACTAAACAATAACTAGGAATATAAATTAATTGGAAATAATAGAAACTTACAAACATTAAACAATAATTACAAATAAAACTTACTAAACAGTAACTAGGAATATAACTTAATTAGAAATAGTAGAAACTTACTAGGATTTCAACCTTGCAGAAACAACTGCATCAAAGGAACCAATGAAGCAGTGATGACTGAACAACTATGGCAATATGGTGGTGAATATCCCCCATGAATAACCTAGGCGGATTTGGAGAAGGGCTTGAGCGTTGCCCAACAAGGAAATATTGGCCGTGGTAAAATTATCATTGCAGAATGATATATATCTTGGGCCTTGAACTGGTGGCAAGAAAGAAGCAGTAGTGAGGCGATGAGGCGGTGGCACACAGGCAACGATGGCTGGTAGCAGTGGCTCAACATCTTCGAAGGAGAATTTTGTCAGTGAAATCATTTTAATATATTTAAAAAACTGACATAAATCATTCCAGTGGCACACAGGCAGCAATGACTTAACATCTTCGAAGGAGATTTTGAAGGAGCATTTTGTTATTTTGTTTTTCCTATGTATAACATTGGAGAATGGAAAAATATTTTTAAGTCAAAGGTAAAGTAATACATTGTCAACCGTGCCCGCAGGGGTGTAGACTGATTGGCAAGTGCTGTGTAAATGGAAGAAAATATGTAAAAAGAGGTCTCAAGGTCGATTCTCATCCCGATTTACTCGTAGGGCATGCTTGCGGGCTGTGCGTTCCCCCCTAGGGGTTATAAGGCACCCGACAGGATTCGACTCCGTGTCACGCGAGTACGATACTACCGTTGTTATCGATTCCCCGAGTTACAATACACACACACACACACACACACACACACACACACACACACACACACACTGTCAACCATGAATCGATTGCAAGAGTCTTGGCCTTCGACGGGGACTAATAAGAAGTTTTAAGTGAAATGCATATAATGTTTTTTGACCTACATACAAGCTAAAAATATATGCTCGACACATTGTAAAGATTTTGCATTTACCTAATTTGTAGAGTTTGGTTTTAAATAAATAAATAAGAATAAGCGATGATTATATTTAAAATGTTTTAGATGAATAAGAGTTTGGGTAGATATAAGTTTGAACTAAATTGGAAATAGGATATCAAGATTCCGTGTACAAATTTTATAGTGATGTTTAGTGTATCCATCATTTGTCTCGTATAAATAAATACTTTTTGATTTAAAAGTGTAAAATTGAGATATATTGGTTCTATAAATGTCACATTAAACCTAAAAAAGGACAACCTTGGGATGTGAATGATAAGTAGTCACTTATAATGAATGCAATGAAATTAATCATGGTGATTTTTATGCATGATTGAGGTGAAAATGTAGTTAGTACATCCATTAAGCATAAACCATGTTATTCCAATATACATTCCTATGTTTGGAGGTCTTTGAATGAAAACTGCACAGTTTATTAGATCAAGTTTAACTACTTTAAGTTGGATATCATCAATGCTTGTTTATATCCATATTTTAGCAAAATTTATAGATCATGGGCATGACCTCTAATGGAGTTTTCGTTGTTTAACACTATAAATGTTTGCTTTGTTATACCCTTGAACCAAACTACCATCGGAAATGCTTAAAAGGTTAGACATAAAACCCCAACTTCTCAATTCTGATCTTCCTTACATTTTCATTTGTTGAACATTCCTTCTCCTCATCAAATAAACTCCTCTAGTTCAAAGTAGTTGAAGAAGTGAGGTAATTTGCAGGCCAATTTGGCCTTTCAAAGTAGACAAACTCTCATATAAAAGGAAACTTGTCCATACCTTTTGCTCACAATGATTTTAGTATAATTTAATAAGGCATGTTAAATGTAGGGCTTCCCATTAAGGCATTATTTGAGCTAGTGACAAAAATTTGACCAATTGCTTGGATCTCTGCATATCTAGTGTTACCTCTACTGCTTTGTGAATATGGTGTCCATAGGAAGTACCCTCCCTAGGGGAATGGTATCCACTCCTTATGATCTTCTCTTTCCTACCCTAGAGTGGAACAATACCCTTTAAACATTAGGCGATATCCACACCTTCCATCCATCACATTGATCTGGATATAAAATCCTTTCATGTAGCGAAACAAATGGGTGGAAAAGAAAGATATATGGAAAGTCTCATCACAGAGAATGAAAATCCTTTTCTGTAGGTAACGCCCACAATTCTTGCATGTTGGACTTGTTTCGTATCATTTGTAGGTAGACCTAGGCCCCAAATAAAGGCAGTCTAGGGGGGACTCACCCTCCCATGGCTATAGGGGGCATGGGGGGCCACTAGGACCCCTATCCAAGGGTTCAAGGGTAGAGCCTCCAAGAAATTTGGTCTGTTGTGTGCTAGTCCAGACAATGGTTTTATCCCATTATAATATACATAAGAAATCACCACCTCCAAAATGTATCCTAAATAAGAAATTAATTAAAAGATAATTAAGAGGTAATTAAAATTGTTGATCACATAATAACTCTAACTCCTATTCCCCTTGAAAAGATTTTCAGGTTGTATGAGAAACAATGTGGTATTCACTTATGATATTAACTTATTTTTCACATGAAATGATACGAGGTTAACTCACAATTTTGAAATTTTCATGGGCGAATAACAAAATGGGAAAATACCTCCTTTTCTCATACTCTTTGATTTACCCAAAACTTGTGATCAAACTAGGATTTCTGCCTTGCTTGAACGAATCCATGGAGCTCAAGGAGGATCGACTAATAGTTGGATTAAGCCAAGTGGTTGAAAAAAAGAGATAGAAGGCATGGTATGATCACAATATCTACCATAAAATCCTCCGACCAGGTTCCCTAGTCTTGTTATATGACAACAAATTTTTACAACTCCCTGGCAAACTATGTATGCGGTGGTTGGGTCCTTTCCTCCTAATCTACATAAGTGAAGCTGGGGCTACTAAGCTGGCTACATTATAGGGACAGTCGGTCAAAAAAATTGTTAATGGCAACATGTTGAAGGTGTACTATGGCCCGCAGGGGTCACCTATCAATTAGCCACACTTCTCCAACTTGGAATTCCATAGGGTAGGATTAGCATAGGAGGTAAAGTAGATAGATCAATGCATAGTCAACATATTTCACCTTTTTGGAAGCACAACATACACTCCAGTCACACATGTGGACTAGATAGATTGAAAACTTTGTTGATTCCCAAGATTTCTGTTTCGGGTTGCAGTTATGGTCTCCGTACATGGTACTAGCTCTAGCAGGGGATTCACATGGGGCTGAGCTACTCTACCTGGTGCTACAATCCATTGAAGATTCAAGAAATTAGGTTTGGCCAGATCACACATAGCCCTGGCACATACTTAGTTATGGCACCACACTCCAAAAGACAAATCACAAGTACAACGGATCTGAATCTTTATCTCCTCATCTGTCGGGACTCCATAGGTGGTATTTGATCATTCACATCGGTCACTTCTTTATCTCATTCCAGATTTCCCTTTCGATCACTCTCTACTCTATATATATTCACTTTCACCCATGCATTTGTTAGATAAATTCTCCATGTTTCATTCTTTCTCGTTCTTGCTCATCGCTCCCATCCTTGTTCTCTTCCCACACTTGTCATTTCTCTTAATGACTACTCAATTCATCCCAACAATGGTGTAAGGATACAACTACAACCTAGAAAAATGTTTTTCTCTTACTCAAACTGGGTTGCAACCACATCTTAGTTTAATACTATGGTTCCACATTGTTGTTGATTTGCTCTTACTCAATTCTTGCGTCAATCACTCAATGAGGCAGTTGGCTTGAGGACGAGCCAAGTAATATTGGTGGGGGCCTGTTGGCACCCAATTTTTTGGGTAAATATCACACGTGTGCACAAACAGTTTTGTGCATGCTCAAGCAGTTGCATGAAGGGTGACAAGAGGCGCATGCACTAGATAAAGTTTTGTTATTGCACGCCAATGTGTGCCAAACCGAGTGTTGTGAGGTGCGCCAAAAATTAAGAAGAAATCACATGCACATTGGAATCAAGAAAAGAATCTTCGGGAAATATCCCTGAATGATTACTGCAAGCAGCACGAGGGAACGTGGAGCAGAAATAAAATGAGTTGGTAAGGTAGTTGAGATTGCCCTGATTCCCAAAAGGATACATGGAATGCATGGAGGAGACAAAATAAGTCAAAGGAACAAGTGGGGAAGAACTAAAAGAGACAGAGCGTCAGAGCTGAGAAGCAAATAAAATAGAGCAATGACAACAGGAAGAGAGTAAGCTCATTATTCAATGGATAATTGGTTGATGGTTGTGGGAAGCGTTGTCCTTGAGCTCGCTTTGAGCCTATGTTTTGTATTGTCTCTCGTTGTAAGTTTGAGTCTATTATGTCTACAAATTCTAATTGAAAGTGCATGGAACTAAGTAATGTAATGTTGGGACAAATGTATAAGAGAGTAGAGCTTTGTTGCTATCAATGAATGATTTGTTTAATGTATGTATGTGAATGATTGAATGATGACGATAATAAAGTTGCAGTGATTTTGGACTTATGATGTGTGAATTATGTGTCTGATTGAATGTGTTGTTTCTATTATGCATTATTAACTGTTAAGTAATCTACAATGAATAACCTGAAAGCAACCCTCAGTGGATCCCTGTGTAATTAGTCCTTCATCACCGACACAAGACCAAATGGTCTCTATGATCCTCATGGCGTCTCGAGTAATACCTTCTTCAATATTTCGTTGAGGATTGATATTTCGATGCCTTGGGGTTTTTGTTGGTCAACTTTGGACGAACCCTGGGTCTTCAATCACCCAGTGTTAAGAAGGACGTGCACAAGGGTGAAATGACCCAACATAGTGGTAATAACATTCAAGTCCAATTAATGATAGGGAAATACCTTATCAACTCTAGTGTCATTCATCTATGCAGAGCGTTAGGGGTAATGTTCCAAACTTTGATACAATTTCTCTTTTTAAAGGAGAAAATGGTTTAGAAGAGATCATTATCTATGGAGTTATTAATGAGTCCCATATGGGAAACCTAGAGTTGACATGCTTGGATCCTTGAGGTATGATCCAATTCTTTACATTGTTGGTACCAATGACATGTGGACACATAGGATAGATGATGTTTTACCTGTTCAAATGGTGTATGCATATGCAAGTGGCAAGCTTATGTTGAACCATCCTTCATTATTTGAAATAAAATCACAGTTATCTTCAAGTGGGTTAGAGGAATATCATAAAAAATATTCCACTGCAATCATCAAGCGAGGGTTTTACATGGGATCTTGTTTAGTTGTGACTCCCTTATTGGCAAATGGTTGTTTTGTCAATATTGGTAGAAAAAAATTCATTCAAATGGATGGGTTTTTCATGCACATCATAAATTCATTTGATATTACCATAAAGACATAAATTTGTGTCTATACTTATTATGAAAATGTACCTGCTTTGTTTGAAGATGAGTCATTGAAAATTCTATACCCCGTGGAAGTGTTGGATTGTTTAGTAGAGGTTTCCACGGGTGGAACATTCTATTGGATAATAATATTTGACAGTCATGCGAATGTTATTATTAGAGGCCACCATATTCTCGAAGGTGTGAATTTGCATCCATGTGGGGTGTTTTATACAAAACGAGGTTTATTGATACCAACTAAATCATTGATCGCGAGTATAATGTGTGTCTTTTAATATATATTTTTCAATTCATATCAAAAAAAATTTCTTTATAGTATCTAACATTAACTTCATTTTTATTGTAGGCATTGTTGATGTTTTATTTACTGTGAGCTTTATCAAAATGTGGGGCATGAGCACTCAAAAGGGAGATTTTTTTTTTTTTTTTTTTACATTTTCTTGTTAGAAATGATGATAACCACACCACTTTCCAACTTCTTGCAACAAAAGTTCTTGATGAAGTTGTGATTGCTAGATTAACTGCCTTTATAGAATATGGAATTCACAATGCATTACCATGATATCTCATAGTATCACAACCACATAGAATATATCATCAAAGTATTCATCTTCTTTCTTACAAATTTTTCCATCACATAAGGTCCATGAACATGATACACAATGAATCTTATGTGAAAATTATTTGTCCAAATGAAAGTTTCATGGTTACTTTTGAACTTATTGCAATGCATTTTGTACCTTCTAGGATTGTGAAGAAGAACCATTCACTAGAGCTCATCATAGAAGGATATAAGGATCTTAAGGAGGTTGTTTTCTATACATGGCCAACCTTTTCCGATAGATATCATCCATCTTTAGGCTCAAGTGATGATACTCAACCTCTTGGTAAATGGAGAGTGGGACCAACATTGATATTTCACTATTTGTATAATAGCCTACAACCTCATGTGCAAGTTCACTTTTCATGCGATTCACACCATTGAGATCTAATCCATCATTTTTATGGATTAGAGATGAGGATTGGTGCACCTCAATTGAAGGTGTAAACATTATACCTTTCATCAATATGCGTATATATTGTTTGGTGTAAATCTCTTTTTGTTGATATGGAGAAGGTAAAACTTGAAGCAAGACAGACCTATAGAAGTACTCAAAACGCTGATAACAGAGGTACCTTTTGGAGACCTAATAATGATCCTTAGATACTTCCAATATATCAAAGACACCAGGACATGAATGATCAAAGAATTCAAGCCCCTCTCCAAAATAACCTTGTCACTGATGAAGAAGAAGAGGAAGAGGTTGATCCCGAAATCCATTGTCTTGGGGATACCTCCTCATTTCCCCATTTAACTCAATCTACATACGAGGAGTCTCTAATGGATAACCAACTAAATGAGCTGAGTAAAGGGGGAAAAACCAACCACACTCCAAACAGATATAATCTGAGGTCCAAACAGAAAGAAGGGAAATCAGGCATCCCTGATCGGCCTACTAGAGCAAAAAAACATGCTAAAGATATTGCAGACCGGAGGAAGGAAAAGAAGGCACAGACCACCCCACCGGTGGTCAAAAGTCTTGTTCCATAAGTGAGAGAAATTCTAAAGCACCCTCCTCTTTCATCTTTGAGCATGAATTAAAAAATATTAGAATCCATGTACCCATTTTAGAGCTGGTCAAGCATGAAGACTTCAAAAGGTGCCTCTCCAACATGTTGCAGCCTAAACCTTCATCTCATTCCACAGACTCAGTAAACGTCCAAGATGAGAAGCCTGCAGTCATCCTAGGTCCTTTGGTAGAAGATAGAGATGATTCATCCCCTCCCTTCTATACTTCACTGAACATACATGACAAGGTGCTACACAACTATTTGATGGGTTCAGAGGCATCTCACAATCTTATGCCTAAGATTGTCATGGAAGAGCTCGATCTGGAGATTACAAAATCCTACCACGACATGTATTATTTCGACTCCAGGAAGGTCAAGTGCCTTGGGGTTATCAAAGACTTGGCCGTATCTCTGTTCCAGCTGCCAATGAAAAGTGTGATCATGGACATCATGGTAGCTGACGTTCCCCTTAAGTTTAGGATGCTTCTGTCTAGATCTTGAATAAAAATACTAGGGGTAACTTTGCAGATGGACCCCACCTATGATACCATTTCAGTGTTTTGGGGTGAGCATAGGATACTTTACAGGGAAGCTCAGTTGGCCTACATTATTAGTGATGAAGCAAACCCCACAAAACATCCTATCTTTTCTCTTGACACAAATTTGGGATCTAGTTTGCTGCAACTCACTGACGCTCCTAAACCTCCTCTGGAAATCAAAAAGCGACCTATTACTTTTTGTGAAAATTCCCCTCCTATCACCTCTGTGTGGAAAATGTTCTTTGATGGAGCCTCTTCTAAGGAAGGTGCTGGTGCTGGAGTGGTTCTTGTTTCACTTGCTCAAGAGACTATAGCTCTGTCCTACAAGTTATAATTCAGATCTACCAATAATGTGGCAGAGTATGAAGCTCTTGTCCTAGGTTTGAGGGCTACAAAAGACATGAGAATTGAAGAGATATCAGTATTTGGGGATGCTGAGTTAATTGTCCATCAAGTCAAAAATATTTACCAAGCTAAGCACCCTAGGCTAAGAAGTTATAGAAATGAAGTGTGGGACCTTATTGACAATTTTTTCCTAGCTTTCAACATTTCATTTATTCCAAGAGAAGAAAACATCATGGCTGATTCTCTGGCTGTTTCAGCAAGCAATTTCAGAGTCCCTTTGCCACCAAAGCTCAGGTTTGATGTAGAAGTAAATTACATACCCTCTATACCTGACAATGTCAAGCATTGGAAAGTATTTGAGGATGATCTTGATATCAAAATATTCCTTGAGACTGTTGATGGTTTTCTACACTACATATTGATCAAGATCAGGATTTTTTCTTAAACAAAATTGCTAATCACCATATTGTTCAGTTACCTAGAAATCACATTCTGAAGGGACTAGTTCTTTTGGAAAGACTATTTGATAGAAATGATGTGGCAGTGAGAGTTAAAGGATCGAATGATGGTGCTGATGTAACTAAATGCAACATTGCTACATAGAAAGATCCAAAATTTGTCAAGTTGTCGAGCAGTCTGTCAAGGGAACAAACGGTTGAATATGATGAGATATTAAAGGAGTTTGCTGATGTGTTTGCCTAGATTTATGAGGATCTCAGAACATACGACACAAGCATCATTGTGCATAAGATCCCACTAAAGGAAGAGGCCAAGCCATTTAGGCAGAAACTGAGACAGATCAACCCTACGTTATTGCCTATCATGGAGAAAGAGATAAAAAATCTTTTAGATGCCCAAATTATCATTCCTTTGAGGTATTCTGAATGGGTGTCCAACTTGGTCCTAGTGAGAAAGAAGAATGGAGAAATCAGACTTTGTGTTGATTTCAAGAACCTAAACAAAATCTCCAAGAAAGATAATTAGCCATTGCCAAAAATGGAGCACATATTGCAGAGGGTGACAGGTGCATCCAGGATGTCCATGATTGGAGACTTTTCTGGCTACAATCAGATTTATGTCTTACCTGAGGACAGAGAGAAGACAATATTCACCACTCCATGGGGTACATTCATGTATGCCAATTTGCCCTTTGGATTGATGAACGCAGGAGCAACTTTCCAGCACGCTATGGGCATCGCCTTTATTGGGAAAAGGGATAAATTTGTAGTCAATTATCTGGATGACATTACAGTTTTCTCCATGACTGATAAAGAACATTGTCATCATCTTAGAAAGGTCTTCCAAAAATGCATAAAATTTGGTCTCTCCCTGAATCCCAAGAAGTCATTGTTTGCTATGAAGGAGAGAAAATGACTGGGGCACATAGTATCAGCCGAGGGAGTAAACATTGATCCCAGTAGGGTGGAAGCCATCCAAACCTTAGCACTCCCTAGATATAAGAAAAAAGTTCTGTCTTTCGTGGGGAAGATTAATTTTTTGAGAAGGTTTGTTTCTAATTTTGTTGAACTGGTGAAGGACATTACAGTCATGTTGAGGAAAGGAAACAAAATCAAATGGACTGCTGAATCTCATAGTTCCTTCGATCAAATAAAGAAGGTTGTGACCAAAGCACCTATGCTCATCAGTCCTAATTACTCCAACGATTTTATGATTTTCTCCTTTGCTTCATTTGACACAGTGGTAGCCATTTTGTTGCAAAAGAATGATGAAGAGTTTTAGCAACTCATTGCCTTTTTCAGTAGGGAATTGAGAGATGTAGAGATGAAATATGACATCATGGAAAAACAGGCCTATGCTTTGGTTAAAGCCCTCAAATCCTTCAGGGTCTATGTTTTGCATTCAAAGGTCATTGCATATGTCCCTTCAACTTCTGTGAAGGATATTATGATTCAGCCTGACATAGATGAGAGAAGGAGCAAGTGGATTGCTAAAATCCTTGAATTTGACTTGGAGATAAGGCCCGCCAAATTGTTTAAGGGTCAAGGTTTAGCCAAGTTGCTGGATGAATCTAATTGCAAAGCCTTGGGGGTGAATTTCATCAACACTTTCTCATAAAATCAGAAGGCTGAGTTGTCTAAAACAAATTCTCAAGTCAACCCTCCATTAGCAGGATGTTCTTGGTATAGGGACATCATTTTCCTTCTACAGAAGTTGTAGCCTCCTGATGGCATGGAAAAAAGCAAGATAAGAGCTTTAAAGCTCAAATCAATTAAGTATTGCCTCATTGATCAAGTTTTATATTGGAAAGATCCTCTAGGAGTGTTGTTGAGATGTTTCGACCCACAGTAAGCCCAAAAGATCATGTCTGATTTTCATGATAGTTTGTGTGGGGGACATCACTTCTAGAGAACAACAGACTACAAGATTCTTAGAGATGGTTATTTCTGGCCTAGCCAATTCACTGATGAAAACAACAACTCAAGTCCCTACCTTTGAAGCCTGTGGTAGCCTCAGGACCCCTTCAGCAGTGGGGCTTAGATTTTATTGGGGAAATTCATCCTGCTTCAAGTCGTCAGCACAGGTGGATATTAACTGCCACAAATTACTTTACCAATTGGATAGAAGCCATCCCCACAAGGAGTGCTTCCCACAAAGTAATCATTGGTTTTCTTGAAGATATTATGGCAAGGTTTGGTTGTCCAAACATAATTGTCACTGATAATGCTGCATCCTTCAAGGCCAAACCATTAATTCAATTCTGTGAGCAGTTTGGAATTGCATTGATTCACTCAACTCATTACTACCCCCAAGGGAATGGACTAGTAGAGTCCTCAAACAAGAGCCTTATAAGTACCATCAAAATATTGTTAGAGGAAAATAATAAAGCATGGGATTCAAAGCTCAAATTTGCTTTGTGGGCCGACAAAGTGACAACAAAGAGATCTCTTGGCGTCTCTCCTTTTCATCTTGCATATGGAGTTGAAGCCATCTTTCCTTCTCAGCTGGCCTTACCCATGGAAAAATTATTCCAGGACTACCAAGGAGATCCTGATGATATGATCAGAAGAATACAACAACTGGTAGAAGTTTAGGAGACCAGAGAGCAACTACTAGACAGAGAACATGACCATCAACAGAAGATCAAGCAGGCTTTTGATAGAAAGGTAAGAAAGGAGGATTTCCAGCTGGGAGATCTAGTGCTAAAATGGGATGCACCCAAGCAGGACAAAGGCAAACATGGCAAGTTTGAAGCCTTGTGGATCGACCCCTTCAAGATCTATGGGAAGTTTCCAAATAATACTTACAGGTTGCAAAATTTGGAGGGTGATGAAGTTTTTGGAGGTCCTGTAAATGAGCATTTTCTAAAGAAGTTTTTTGTTTAATCCATGAATGGCTTCCCATGTCATTGTAAATGTCATTTTTTGTTTTGTTTATGCTTTTAATATGTGACTCCACAACCCAACAGTAAGGCGACTAAAGATACAAGTTCTTGGTAGCTCAAAGGGAGAGTAGCATCCCCCATGGAGCCTAATGTTAGAACACATTATTATTGATCGGGGGGGTGTTTTCCCTGTGAAGTGGCATTCTTGCGAAGAAAAAATGAAAGAAGAGGGCTAAAAAAACCCATCAAATGTTTTTATCCTAAGTCGGGCGATGATATGACATTTTGGTGCCTACGTAGTCCCAGTCATGTCGTCAAATCCCTATCATCAACGTCCATGTCTGCCTGCCAAGCCCTCCCTGCAAGCGTCCAACAAAGCTCCAGATGGTGAAGTTGAGAGTGCGAGACGTCCTAATCCCAATGCAGATAGTTCATGAATGTGGGGCGGAAATTGAGACCTTGTCTCACCTTGTAAATGGAAAACATGTAGAGAATGGATGTAAAGGCAGACTGTCAATTATGGACAATTTTTCCTGTAAAGCAAATAATGATGCCTGGCTCGCATCTAACATGAGGAGGCCTGCACAATCTGACAGAGCAGGTGCCGACTGAAAGAATTAATGCAATGGTTCGAGCACGTATCTGCGGGGTGGATTTTTGAGTATATGTATGTAGTTTTGAGTTTTATTAGAGGTCTATGGTTGAGCTAAACTCCCGTATTGTAATCTTTTAATGAAGCTTTGGATCTCTGGTTATGTAACTTGATTTGAGACTTCATGTTTAATGAAAGTCAGCTTCTATTTCCATCTTATTTGTGTCTGATACTGAATGTTCATGATTGAAGGATTCACATGGATTGTGGTGACTATGTTCTATCGGATATTTGATTGCAGTGCAGTTATAGCATTTTCAGTTTCCTGAAACTTCGAATTCAAGAGGATCTTGTTTTTAGAGTTTTTCCTCCTTAAGCTGCTGGAAGACCTAATGTCTAGAGTAGACCTTTACATCTTCTCCTCAATTTCTTCCTCCTACTCACCCTTACTACAACTTGCTGGCTGAAGTTGATCAAGACCTCATTTTCTTGTGCATACTGCACCAGTTTTCTGAGTTAAAACGATATTCTCTTGAGTCTTCCCCATTTGACCTCTTTAAATCCATTAACCGTGACATATAACATGATGGGTATCGGGCTTACCTCTGCCACAATCCAGAGGTGACTTATCATGCTAACACACCCTTTGACCCTCCACATGTATCTACCACCACTGGTGCAGAGGCAGGATCATCAGGTCATCCTATCGAACAAACACTAAATATTGCTACCACTTCAGGACAAGTTCAAAGTGAAACAAGAGTCGTGTTACCTAGTCATTTGCAAAGTACCCTGACAGTTACACCTACCATCCCTCTTCAAGAAAAAACTTCATATACTCCACAAAACCCTGTTGGGACACCTTCACATCAAAGGATGCAAAACCCTGCCACACAACAAAACCCAATTGCAAGACAAATCCCTACCGGGGGGAAACCATCCTTTGACGCACAAATTCTGACTGGGGGGAAACCCCCTTCTACTGGTCAAATCTCAGTTGTTGCCCTGATAGAAAGACCGCATCGCGGAGCAATAAAATAAAACAAATGTAATAATAAAACACAGAAGATACACAATACAATAGAGGCACATATATACGTGGCTCACCCAATGTGTGCTACATCCACCAGAGAAATTGTCAGGTCCTTCCTTTATTATTACCCAACAAATGAAGGGATACAACCTACAACACACCCACTATAACTTCCTCTTCTTTTTTCTCACAGTCTCCTATCATAGAATACAATATTCACAATGATACATAGCCTCAATACATTTCCCTCATAAAAGAGGGTTGTCTTCTAGGGAAAAAAACCCTAACATAAATTCTACCGTTAGATATGCGACCTTATAATGAATGGTCCAGATTTACTATGAAATTACAATATACATTTACAAGGAAATTTTTCCTTCAGGGGCCCGCTTTCCCCCGGACCCCCTAACTGGTGGGATCGGACCCCCCCGACAACTCCCTCGCTTGGAGGAGTTTACATTCTTCTGGGTTGTAAAGTATTCATGGGATATACACATCGTTGAAAACAAAGAGCTCCGAATCAAGAATATAATCAGTCTCCACAACCAACAATCTCCCACTTGGAGACTGATCTCAACAACTCCACCACTATTGTATCTGTTGGTCTATGATTGATCAGAATCTGGACCAAGGATCAAAATTTTGCTCAAAAATCAAAGTTCTCGGAATTGCCTCAAAATGAACGGGTGCGTAGCCCTCATCGTCACAAACCCAATGCAACTCGTTCGGGTTCAAACGGAAGTCGGATGAGTGAGATATCACGTTCTGTTCGAATTGTCAAACATGCAAAAAAAAATGTGTTGACTGTACAGTCCGTATGGATGCTGATGTGGCAGAGGCCGTATGATGATGTGGCATGTCCGTACACTGAGGTGGTAGTTGATGACATGGAAATCGTTGATTGGCAGATTTTGGACGAATGATGTTTCAACACGTGGCGTCTTTTTGTCCAATGGTTTGGTGCCACGTGGCCCAGGCATGGGCTGCCACGTGGCACCCCGTTTTTTGGTTTATGGTAAAACTTATGGGTGAGACCATGGGAATCGACCACGCGACCTCCGGGCAGGGTTAAAGCCTTGGGAATGGCCACCCAACCAACGCGCCATCCATATGGTTCTTAACATATTATGTTTTTAAAACTTTATGAATTCCACTTTGGATTATTTCGGCGCGGGGTTGGGCTGGGGCTTAGCCCCAGCCCGCAGTTGTATTGTCAACTCATATGACCATGCCCTCATTTGTGTGTGGGAATTTTAAATGCACCGACACTTGGTGCATAACCATTTGATTTAGATTTTAGCCCTTTTATGTGTGGAGGTGCGGTCATATGACCTATATGCCCAATGACTTGCGGTTAGGGGCCTTAATTCTGTTAACCGTTCTACAGTTGCGCCCATTTTTCAGTTGCACCCGGTGCTAGGTTTTAGCATGATATTGAGAGCGTGTGCTAGGTTGGACGTATAGAGGTGCGTTTTGGCAAACCAGAGACAACAAGCTTGAAGGAGGAAAATGGCAGGAGGCCTATCTTCTTCATTTTTTGGCCAAATGAGGTGCCGAAAAATCCTAGCTAGGGGTTTTTGGACGTTCTGAATCCATTGGCACTGTTTTCAAATCCATTTGAAGACTTATTTTTCAGGTTTTTCACCATTCAAGTTTCAGGAAGCTCCAGGGAGCTTGAAGCCCTCATTGATTGAGGCCATGCTCAGATGAGCCCAAGTCTGTTTTCTGTGACTGAATAGTCATTTTTGGCTAATTGTTATGCTCTGAACACATTGGGATAGGTTTCAGAGGAATTTGAGGACTTTTACAGGTGTTTTTTCCACAATGAAGCTTAGGGAAGCTCAAGGCCACATGTAGAAGAGGTCATGCCTGGATGAGCCATGATCCGTTTTCAGAGTTTTATTAGTCATTTTTGGGGTTTTTATGTATTCTGAACCCAATGGTACAGTCAGAAAATCCATTGGATTTAAGCAGCAGCTTGTAAAAGAATCTTTGAAAAACTAATCCCAAAGAGCCAAGTCCATTGATGGAGGCTCAAGGAGATGTAGCCCAGTTGGGGGTGGACTCATTTATGATCTTGTTATTATTGTGAGTTTGATGGTTTATTTGCTGCAAGTTATGTTTGCTGTGTATTTATTTAAAACACATATTTAACCATTTTAAAAGAAAAATTTCCTCACACATGAACATTTAAAATAAGATGCATAAACTTGGCACATAATTTATCTTGCATAACTAAGACATTGAGCAAGGTCCTGAAAAGTTTATTTTAATGAAGTAGAGGGTGCTTGCATAACATAACAAGTCAACCCCCTATTTTCAGATCAGGTGGTATCAGAGCATAGTTTTTGCTCATGTCATTGTCATTGATAGCTAGAGTTTTAGTTGTTGGTATTATTGTGCAAGTTTTGTGTTGAAGTTGATATCTTGCAAGGATGGAGGAAGCTTCAAACATTGATAGTTCTCATACATCTTCATTATCCAAGTTCTTTGACAAAGAGATGTTGAAGGAGTTTGTAACCATGAGAGATATGGTATAAGAGTTGTGGGAAGAAAGAAGAGAGACATTGTCCTTTAAGAGCAGTTGATGGCCACGGAGGAGGAGAAGCACCAGCTTCTTGAAAAGTTGCATGAGATGGAGACTCAACTCCATGAGGCAAAGGAAATCCTTACCAAGTACATGCATGAACATAAGGTATGTAATGTTAGTTTATCTTCAAATTCCTCTCAAGATGAATGCTTTGGCATTTTTGAAAATCACACAAGAGGAATAGGGTCCAAGTTATTGTTAAAAATGGGCTATGAAGGTAGAGGGTTAGGCAAGCATGCACAAGGCATTGTTGAGCCTATTGTTGTTGAAGAGAGGCCCAAGTATTGTGGTCTTGGATAT
>ML789104.1:138749-171194 GCA_009831015.1 Picea engelmannii | reverse complement strand
AAAAGATTGACCACTTTCAGGAAACTTTACAAGCAAAGACAACTTGAAAAGAGGATGCAAAAGATTTGCACTCATTGTCAAAAGAGGGGTCATCTCATTGACCATTGTTGGACATTGCATCCAACCGCTCATCCACTACATAAGAAGCAGATGGATAAAAAGATTGGCAAGAATGGAAGAGGAGATTCCATCATCGATGTGTGTCAAGATGATTCACAAGAAGACAATTTTCAGCAGAAGAATTCACCAATGAGTTGGCTTGGTAAGAAATGGTTGGATTTCTTGAGCAAGTAAGGCTTGCATTTTTCTGTTGTAGATGCACATTTCAGCCTTATGTATGCATTTATGTTGAGAGTATGACAAGTACAATTTGTATGATGCAAGTTGCATATGAATGCAATTCGTTTGAAGGCATTCTTGTTTGTTGCACAACTTTGCCAGGAGGATGTAAAAGAGGGGTATGATGCTCACTTGTTACAGCCATATATCTTTTTAATATTCATCTCTTATGTACCCACATGTTTCGGGTTTATGTACTTATGTTTGTACTTGAAGGAGAGTTGAAGAGCTATGCACATGCATGTGTTTTTGTGCGTGTGTAAATAGTGAACTTGGTGATAGTTCATCATGAATGACTCATGATTGTAACATGGTTGTGTATCATGAATGCCAACTTGTCATTTTGGGAAGGTCGATATGTTTCAAATGAGTCTCGACTTGTGTCGATGTTGTCTTGACGACTATGTTGTGTCAATCATGTTTTTCGACTTATGTTTAGTCGATGGTGTTTGTTGGCTTGTAAGTTGATTTTGAGTACACCAAAATGCAGGAAAACGCCATGTGCTTTGACGAAGTACAAGATGCGATTGATTTCTTGAAGAGAAAAAAGACTTTGTTGGCATCATTTTCAGTCTTGTATAAATTTGTTTTCAAGATTGATGGTTTTCTTGGTTTGTGACAAGATGTCGCAGGAAAGTTTTTGCAGCCATTGGAGAGAGGATTGGTTTGACATCAAAGAGTTCACAAGAGGGACTTGATTCTCAGTGGTAAGGTTGGAAGTCTTCCAAGAAAAAAGAGAACAGTGGGTCAACAATAGCCAGAGGACAATGGTTGAGGGACATAGCCAGTTGCAGTGCAAGGCATGTCAAGGTATCCAGGTGATTGTCAAAAAGACTTTTCAAGTAGAATTAGTTGATAGAACTTGGAAGCAGAAGAGTATTGAAGCTCATACAAATAATCATAAGCTTTTGTGGGTCCAAAATCCTTTCAGTGGGAAGGTGTGATCAGAATCTGGACCAGGGGTCAAAATTTTGCTCAAAAATAAAAGTTCTCGGAATTGCCTCAAAACAAACAGGTGCGTAGCCCTCATCATCATGAACCCAACGCAACTCATTCGGGTTCAAACGAATGTCGGATGAGTGAGATATTGCGTTCTGTTTGAAGCGTCAAACATGCAAAAAAAAATGTGTTGACTGTATAGTTCGTACAGTCTGTACGGATGATGACGTGGCAGAGGCCATACAATGATGTGGCATGTTCATATGCTGAGGTGGCAGTTGATGATGTGGAAATCATTGATTGGCAGATTTTGGACGAATGATGTTTCGACACGTGGCGTCTTTTTGTCCAATGGTTTGGTGCCACGTGGTCTAGGCATGGGCTGCCACGTGGCACCCTGTTTTTTGGTTTATGGTAAAAATTATGGGTGAGACCATGGGACTCGACCACGTGACCTCTGGGCAGGGTTAAAGCCTTGGGAATGGCCACCCAACCAACGCGCCATCCATATGGTTCTTAACATATTATGTTTTTAAAACTTTATGAATTCCACTTTGGATTATTTCGGCGCGGGGTTGGGCTGGGGCTTAGCCCCAGCCCGCGGTTGTATTGTCAATGCATATGACCATGCCCTCATTTGCATGTGGGAGTTTTAAACACGCCGACACTTGGCGCATAACCATTTGATTTGGGTTTTAGCCCTTTTATGTGTGGAGGTGAGGTCATATGACCCATATGCCCAATGACTTGCGATTAGGGGCCTTAATTCCGTTAACCATTCTACAGTTGTGACCATTTTTCGGTTGTTCCTGGTGCTAGGTTTTAGCATGAGATTGAGAGTGTGTGCTAGGTTGGACATACAGAGGTGCGTTTTGGCGAACCAGAGACAACAAGCTTGAAGGAGGAAAATGGCAGGAGGCCTATCTTCTTCATTTTTTGGCCAAATGAGGTGCCGAAAAAGCCCAGCTAGGGGTTTTTGGATGTTCTGAATCCATTGGCACTATTTTCAAAGCCATTTGAAGACTTATTTTTCATGTTTTCACCATTGAAGCTTCAGGAAGCTCCAGGGAGCTTGAAGCCCTCATTGATTGAGGCCATGCTTAGATGAGCCCAAGTCTGTTTTCTGTGACTGAATAGTCATTTTTGGATAATTGTTATGCTCTGAACACATTGGGATAGGTTTCAAAGGCATTTGAGGACTCTTACAGGTGTTTTTTCCACAATGAAGCTCATGGAAGCTCAAGGCCACATGTAGAAGAGGTCATGCCCGGATGAGCCATGATCCGTTTTTAGAGTTTTATTAGTCATTTTTGGGGTTTTTATGTATTCCGAACCCAATGGTACAGTCAAAAAATCCATTGGAGTTGAGCAGTAGCTTGTAAAATAATCTTTGAAAAACTAATCCCAAAGAGCCAAGTCCATTGATGGAGGCTCAAGGAGATGTAGCCCAGTTGGGGGTGAACTCCTTTATCATCTTGTTATTGTTGTGAGTTTGATGGTTTATTTGCTGCAAGTTATGTTTGATGTGTATTTATTTAAAACACATATTTAACTATTTTAAAAGAAAATTTTCCTCACACATGAACATTTAAAAGAAGATGCATAAACTTGGGACATAATTTATCTTGCATAACTAAGACATTGAGCAAGGTCCTGAAAAGTTTATTTTAATGAAGTAGAGGGTTCTTGCATAGCATAACAAGTCAGCCCCCTATTTTTAGATCAATGATCCTTCTTGTACATGGTAAATTTCTCATCTTCACCTTCATGCTTGAAGACCAACTGAAACTGAGCAAGAACTCAATTTCTCCCTAGTTACTCCCTTTGTTAACATGTTTGGAGGATTCTGGCTAGTGTGTATCTTTTCCAACTTCAAATGTCCCTCTTCCAAGACGGATCATATGAAATAGTACCTAAGTTGTATATGCTTAGTCTTAAAATGGAAGGTTGAATTTTTTGGAAGATGAATGACACTCTCATTTTCATAGTACAACATGTTATTCTTCTGCTTCTTTCCCAATTCCTCCATAAACTTATATAACCCAATCATTTCTTTACTGGCCTCTATAACATCAAAACACTCTACTTCTGTTGTTGAAAGTGAAAAAACCTTTTACAGTTTCGAAATCCAACTTACTGTTGTTCCACCTATGGTAAAAACATACCCTGTGGTGCTCCTCCTGCTATCTTTATCACCTGCCATATCTGAATCAACATATCCTTGTAGAATAGTGTCCAAACCTCCAAAACATAATGCATGAGTAACAAAACCTCTCAAATACCCGAGAACCCACTTTACTACCTCCCAATGTTCTTTATTTGGATTGCTCATATACCTGCTCACAACTCCCACTCCATGTGCAATATCTGGTCTTGTGAAAACCATCACATACATCAAGCTGCCAACTACTAATGAATAAGGGACCCTGAACATGTATTCTATCTCCTCTCGTGTCTTGGGACACATTTCCTTAGTTAATTTTAAATGGCTGGCCAAAGGTGTACTAACTGGTTTTGCATTCTACATTCTAAACCTCTCCAACACCTTCTCTATGTACTCACCCTGAGACAATGTCAATTTGTGATTTTTCCCATCTCTTGTTATTCTCATACCAAGGATTTTCTTTGTGGCACCCAAATCCTTCATCGCAAATGAATTAACTAATTTCTTCTTTAGCACATTTATATCTTGCATATTAGACCCTGCAACAAGCATGCCATCTACATACAATAGAAAGATAATATAGCTTCCATTTTCTATCTTTTTAAAATAAACATAGTGATCAGAATGAAATATACTATAACCTTGTTCTGTCATAAACCTGTCAAACTTCAAATACCACTGCCTTGTAGCTCGCTTTAGTCAATACAAGGTCTTCTTCAACCCGCATACCAAATTTTCCTTCCCTTTGATCTCATGCCCCTATGGCTGTTGCATATACATCTCTTCCTCCAAATCCCCATGGAGAAAAGTTGTTTTTACATCTAACTTTTCAAGATGTAAATATTCTACTGCAACAAGACTTAAAATAGTCCTAATTGAAGTCATTTTAACAATAGCATAAAATATTTCATCAAAATCTATACCTTTATTTTGTGCAAACCCCTTTACAACAAATCTAGTCATATACCTATTTTTTCCTCCATCTTCTTCCTTGCCTCCATCCCCATAAGGAGTGATTCCCACAAAGTAATCATTGGTTTTCTTGAAGATATTATGGCAAGGTTTGGTTGTCCAAAATGAATTGTCACTGATAGTGCTGCATCCTTCAAGGCCAAACCATTAATTCAATTCTGTGAGCAGTTTGGAATTGCATTGATTTACTCAACTCGTTATTACCCCCAAGGGAATGGACTGGCAGAGTCCTCAAACAAGAGCCTTATAAATACCATCAAAATATTGTTAGAGGAAAATAAGAAAGCATGGGATTCAAAGCTTGAATTTGTTTTGTGGGCTGACAGAATGACAACAAAGAGATCTCTTGGTGTCTCTCCTTTTCATTTTGTATATGAAGTTGAAGCCATCTTTCCTTCTGAGCTGGCCTTACCCATGGCAAAATTATTCCAGGACTACCAAGGAGAGCCTGATGATATGATCAGAAGAATACAACAACTAGTAGAAGTGCAGGATACCAGAGAGTAGCTACTGGACAGAGCACATGGCCATCAACAAAAGATCAAGCATGCTTTTGACAGAAAGGTAAGAAAGGAGGATTTCCAACTGGGATATCTAGTGCTAAAATGAGATGCACCCAAGAAAGACAAAGGCAAACATGGCAAGTTTGAATCCTTATGGATCGGCCCCTTCAAGATCTATGGGAAGTTTCCAAATAATACTTACAGGTTGCAAAATTTGGAGGGTGATGAAGTTTTTGGAGGCCCTGTAAACGAGCATTTTATGAAGAAGTTTTTTGTTTAAGCCATGAATGGCTTCCCATGTCATTGTAAATATCATTTTTCCTTTTGTTTATGCTTTTTATATGTGACTCCACAACCCAACATTAAGGCGACTAAATCTGCAATTTCTTGGTAGCTCAAAGGGAGTGTAGCACCCCCCATGGAGCCTAATGTTAGAACACATTATTATTGATCGGGGGGTGTATTTTCCCTATGAAGTGGCATTACGACGAAGAAAAAATGAAAGAAGAGGGCTAAAAAAACCCATCAAATGTTTTTATCCTAAGTCAGGCGATGATATGACATTTTGGCGCCTACGCAGTCCCATCCATGTCGTCATCTCCCTATCATCAACGTCCATGTCTTCCTGCCAAGTCCTCCCTGCAAGCATCCAACAAAGCTCCAGATGGTGAAATTGAGAGTGCAGGCTGTCCTGATCTCGATGCAGACAGTTCATGAATGTGGGGCGGAAATTGAGACCTCGTCTCACCCTGTAAATGGAAAACATGCAGAGAGCGGATGTAAAGGCAGACTATCAATTATGGACAATTTTTCCTGTACAACAAATAACGACGCTTGGCTCGCATCTAACATGAGGAGGCCTGCACAATCTGACAGAGCAGGCGCTGACTGAAAGCGTTAATGCAGTGGTTCGAGCACGTCTCTGCGGGGTGGATTTTTGAGTATATGTATGTAGTTTTGAGTTTTATTAGAGATCGATGGTTGAGCTAAGCACCTATATTGTAATATTTTAATGAAGCTCTGGTTCTCTGGTTATTTAAATTGATTTGAGACTTCTTGTTTAATGAAAGTTAGCTTCTATTTCCATCTTATTTGTGTCTGATACTGAATGTTCATGATTGAAGGATTCACATGGATTGTGGTGATTGTGTTGTAATGGATGTTTGATTGCAGTGCAATTATAACATTTTCAGTTTCCTTAAACTTCGAATTCAAGAGGATCTTGTTTTCAGAGTTTTTCCTCCTTAGGCTGCTGGAAGACCTGATGTCTAGAGCAGATCTTTATATCTTCTCCTCAATTTCTTCCTCCTACTCACCCTTACTACAACTTACTGGCTGAAGTTGATCAAGACCTCATTTGCTTGTGCATATTGCACTAGTTTTTTGAGTTAAAATGATATTCTCTTGAGTCTTCCCCATTTGACCTCTTTAAATCCATTAACCGTGACATATAACCTGATGGGTACTGGGCTTATCTCTGCCGCAATCTAGAGGTGAATTATCATGCTAACACACCCTTTGACCCTCCACATGTATCTACCACCGCTGGTGCAGAGGCAGGACCGTTAGGTCATCCTATCGAACAAACACTAAATATTGCTACCACTTCAGGATAAGTTCAAAGTGAAAAAAGAGTCATGTTACCTAGTCATTTGCAAAGTACCCTGACAGTTACACCTACCATCCCTCTTCAAGCAACAACTTCATATACTCCACAAAACCCTGTTGGGACACCTTCACAACAAAGGATGCAAAACCATGCCCCACAACAAAACTCAATTGCGGGACAAATCCCTACTGGGGGGAAACCGTCCTTCAGTGCACAAATTTTGACTGGGGGGAAACCCCCTTCTATTGGTCAAATCTTAGTTGTTACCCTGTTAGAAAAACATGATCATGGAGAAATAAAATAAAAAAAATGTAGAAATAAAACACAAAAGATACACAATACATTAGAGGCACATATATACGTGGTTCACCCAATGTGGGCTACATCCACCAGAGAAATTGTCAGGTCCTTCCTTTATTATTACCCAACAAATGAAGGGATACAACCTACAACACACCCACTGTAACTTCCTCTTCTTTTTTCTCACAGTCTCCTATCCTAGAATACAATATTCACAATGATACTTAACCTCAATACATTTCCCTCATAAAAGAGGGTTGCCTTCTAGGGAAAAAAACCCTAACATAAATTCTACCGTTAGATATGCGACCTTATAATGAATGGTCCAGATTTACTATGAAATTACAATATACATTTACAAGGAAATTTTTCCTTCGGGGGCTTTGCCCCCGAACCCCTGCCAGGGGCCTACTTGCCCCCAGACCCCCTAACTGGTGGGATCGAACCCCCCTTGCAACTCCCCTGCTTGGAGGAGTGTACATTCTTCTAGGTTGTAAAGTATTCATGGGATATACACATGGGTGAAAACAAAGAGCTCTGAATCAAGAATATAATCAGGCTCCACAACCAACAATCTCCCACTTGGAGACTGATCTTAACAACTCCACCACTATTGTATCTGTTGGTCTATGATCCTTCTTGTACATGGTAAATTTCTCATCTTCACCTTCATGCTTGAAGACCAACTGAAACTGAGCAAGAACTCAATTTCTCCCTAGTTACTCCCTTTGTTAACATGTCTGGAGGATTTTGGCTAGTGTGTATCTTTTCCAACTTCAAATGTCCATCTTTCAAGGCAGAACCTATGAAATAGTACCTAAGTTGTATATGCTTAGTCTTCAAATGGAAGGTTGATTCTTTGGAAGATGAATGACACTATCACTGTCATAGTACAACCTGCTATTCTTGTGCTTCTTTCCCAATTCCTCCATAAACCTCTATAACCCAATCATTTCTTTATTGGCCTCTATAGCATCAACACACTCTACTTCTGTTGTTGAAAGTGCAACAACCTTTTACAGTTTCGAAATCCAACTTACTGTTGTTCCACCTATGGTAAAAACATACCCTGTGGTGCTCCTCCTGCTATCTTTATCACCTACCATATATGAATCAACATATCCTTGTAGAACAGTGTCCAAACCTCCAAAACATAATGCATGAGTAGCGATACCTCTCAAATACCTGAGAATCCACTTTATCTCCTGCCATATCTGAATCAACATATCCTTGTAGAACAGTGTCCAAACCTCCAAAACATAATGCATGAGTAACGATACCTCTCATATACCTACTCACAACTCCCACTGCATGTTCAATATCTGGTCTTGTGAAAACCATCACATACATCAAGCTGCCAACTACTGATGAATAAGGGACCTTGGACATGTATTATATCTCCTCTTGTGTCTCGGGACACATTTCCTTAGTTAATTTTAAATGGCTGGCCAAAGGTGTACTAACTGGTTTTGCATTCTACATTCTAAACCTCTCCAACACCTTCTCTATGTACTCACCTTGAGACAATGTTAATTTGTGATTTTTCTCGTCTCTTGTTATTCTCATACCAAGGATTTTATTTGCGGCACCCAAATCCTTCATCGCAAATGAATTAACTAATTTCTTCTTGAGCACATTTATATCTTGCATATTAGACCCTGCAACAAGCATGCCATCTACATAAAATAGCAAGATAATATAGCTTCCATTTTCTAGATTTTAAAAATAAACATAGTGATCATAATGAAATCTACTATAACCTTGTTCTGTCATAAACCTGTCAAACTTCAAATACCACAACCTTATAGCTTGCTTTATTCAATACAATCTCTTCTTCAACCCACATACCAAATTTTCCTTCCCTTTGATCTCATGCCCCTGTGGCTGCTGCATATACATCTCTTCCTCCAAATCCCCATGGCAAAAAGTTGTTCTTACATCTAACTATTCAAGATGTAAATATTCTACTGCAACAAGACTTAAAATATTCCTAATTGAAGTCATTTTAACAATAGCATAAAATATTTCATCAAAATCTATACCTTTATTTTGTGCAAACCCCTTTACAACAAATCTAGCCGTATACTGCTTTTTGCCTCCATCTTCTTCCTTCAACTTGTAAACTCATTTATTCTCTAATGCTCTTTTTCCTGCAGGCAACTGAACCAAATCCCAAGTCTGGTTATTTACCAGGGAATCCATTTCCTCTTTCATTCCTTGCTCCCACTTATTTTTAGTGTCTACCTACATTGCCTCTTCATAACATTTTGGTTCACCAAAATCAATCAACAATAAATAATACAATGAAGGAGAATATTGTTCAGGGGGTCTACTTAACCTGGTAGATCTTCTAAGAACACTTGCAGGAGTTTGAGGTACCTCTTGCTCCCGTTGTTGTACATTTTGATTTTTTGGTACCTTTGTAATTTCTTTTTCAGTGATCTCATAAATCACTGTGTATTCTGGGTTTTTTTTTCCTATTTCTTTCCATGCAACTGATTTTTGTACATGAACTTCTCATTGAATATGACATCTCTACTACTAATGATTTTGTGATTTTCATAATCCCATAAGCAATAACAAAAATCATTAACATCGTATCCAATAAAGGTACACTTCTTGGATTTTTCCTAAAGCTTTGTTCTATTTTCTTTATCAATATCGATAAATGCTTCACAATCAAAAGTCTTCAAAAAATAATAGTTTAACTTTTTACATGTCCATACCTCCTCTGGAATTCTACCATCCAAAGAGCTTGAAGGTCCTTTGTTTATTAAGTAAACAACAATATCTAATACATCTGCCCATAATTGTAAGGGAACAACAACATGCAATCTCATACCCCTTGCACGCTCCATGTTTGTCCTGTTCATCCTTTCCGACACACCATTTTCTTGTGGTGTTCCTAGAACTGTCTTCTCTCTACGAATCCCATGTTATGAACAATAATTATCAAACTGCTTGCTGCAATATTCACCTCCATTTTCTGATCTGAGACACTTCGACCTTTTTCCTCTCTCATTCTCAACCAAAGATTTCCATTTCTTAAAAGTAAAAAAACATCAGATTTTTGTCAAATGCAATAAACCAAAGTTGCATCATCAATAAAAGTAACATAATAATGACAACCACCAAGAGATGATACCCGATTTGGTCCGCATACATCTGTATGCAAAAGCTCTAACCTTTCACTCTTCTTTTCTTTTCCGACTCTGAGAAATTTGACTCTCTTCTATTTTCCATAAACACAATGCTCAGAGAAATCCAAATCAATTTGTTTAAGATCTGACAAAAAATTATTTTGTGAAGTATCTGCATCCCCTTCTTACTCAGCCACAGTGTTGTATCCACTCCTGTAGAAGCTAAAGAGATATAAGAGTCAATATTACCAATACATAAATACAATGTACCTACCTTCTCTCCTTTTGCTATAACCAATTATCCTTTGGTGACCTTCCACACCTTATCTGTAAATATGGATATACAACCTTCACTTTCCAATTGCCCTGTTGAAATTAGATTTTTCCTTAGATCTGGAACATGTCTTACCTCTTTAAACAATCATTGGTTTCCATTCCTTTGCTTTATTTTTACCTTTCCCATTCCAACAATTTTGCATGGTGCATCAGCACCCAAATGAACCCGTCCAAAATCACCTTGAACATAATCTAGAAAATGTTTCCTATGGGGTGTGGCATGAAATGAAGCCCCTGAATATACTACCCAAGACTAAAAAATATTATCTACATAAATAATCAAAGCATCTTGTAACACATCACCTATTACATTTGCTTCCTGATTTTTTTCATGTTGTCCATCTCTTTGTTTATTTGGCACTCCGCAGTCTTTCTTTAATGTCCTTTCTTCCCACAATTCCAACACTCTATATTTCCAAGTTTGTATTTGGAAACGCCCTTCCTAGAATTCCCGTGGTTCCCCGAGTGCTTTCCTCTATACTTTTGTCTTCCCCTGTTCTCCATTTTTAAAGCATTACCTTATGTATCACTTGTGCTTTCCTGTCCCATTTCCTCGCTAAGGATAACACCAACAACATCGTCAAATTTTAGAGTGTTTGAACTAGAGACATAGTTACTTATATCCATGACCAAGCCATTCCAGCTTTCTAGCAATGAGTACAATATTAGAAGAGCCCTGATCTTATCATCAAAGTCCACTTTTACAAAACTTAGTTGATTGGTAACCGTATTAAATTCATTTAAATGATCTACAACAGACCCACCTTCTGACATCTTCATATTAAATAATCTCTTAATTAGAAATTCCTTATTGGAGGCCGAGTGTTTTTCATACAGTTTATCCAATGCGTCCATCGACTCCTTCGTTGTCTTTTCTTTTGAAATATTGAAAGCCATCAACGTTGCCAGGCTTAGCCATATCTTTCCTAGTACCTTTCTTTCAAGAACCTCTCCCTGGACCCCACCAAGGGGGCAAGCCTCCCCTGCAACTCCCCCGCGTTGATGAGTGTACATTCCTCCGGGGTGTAAAGTCTTCATGGGGTATAAACACGGATGAAAAAAAATACCTCTGAATCAAGAAGATAATCAGGCTCCACAACCAACATACCCAACCATTGGCAGGGGGACAATTTCAACCTTCGTTTACTGAGAACCCTCCACATTCCTGGGGACTACCCTAGGGAGGACTGTTTGATCAACCACATCAGGGAGGGCCATCAAACACCAACCCACAAGGAGGAATCCTAAAACCTAATCCTTCTGGATTACATTCTGGACAACCCTTCCAGGGGGTCCCGAATCCCACTTGGGGTCCTCAAGGTCAACCAAATTTTCCTCCCTAAGGGAAAATTCCTTACCCTCCTCAAGGTCAACCTAGTTACCCTCCTCAAGGGAAAACTAGTTATCCGCCTCAAAATAGTCAAGCGAACTATCCTCCGTTTGGTTACACTGGTTATCCTCCCCAGGTCCAAATGGGTTTCCCCTCTCCTTTTATGCAAATTCCTTAACAAATGAATCCTATTTTTTCTGGTCAACATCAACAACATATGGGAGGACCTACTGGCTAAAAATATCCACCACAACCATTTTATGGTCCTACTAGTGTTCCTATGCCACATCAATATCATCCTCAATCCAATTGACAGTTAGCGTTCTTAGCCACTCTATATCTACCGGATCTATCCAGACTGACCAACGATCCCATATTACACTCCCCTTTTTGGCCAGTTATTCCTTCCAAATTACCTTCTGATATTCCGAAATTTGATGACAAACCTGGTGAAGACCCTAATAACCATGTTATGACCTTTCATCTATGGTGTTCATCGAATTCACTAATGGATGGTTCTATCTGGTTACATCTTTTCTAGCGTACACTTATGGGTTCAGCGGATAAATGGTACATTGAGTTACAATGCATATATTTTCAAGATTTTAATTCACTTGCCATGGATTTTCTCACTCACTTCCAATTACATATCTGCTACGAGACCAACACGTAACTCTTAACCTCCCTTCGTCATACAACCTCTGTACATATTTCTAACCATATTCATGAATGGAGACGATGACGACGGTTGATCAAAGCAGCCATTCCTGACCAACTGCTGACTGAATGGTTCACCAAATCTCTTTTACCTCCTATTGCTCACAACGTAGCCATGGGTGGTGTCGTTATAGAAGAGGAAGCCATTGCTCATGCCCAGTATATGGATTTGGTTTCTTCCTAATTTGGTACCTTGTATGAATTGATTCCAAACACTCCCCATCCATCAATTGAACCCTCAAAACCATCCTCCACCGCTCTCGCAGATGGAGTTATTGGTTCTGTCAAAACCCAGTCCAGTTCACAGTTGATCGTTACGACCAATCGTTCAGTCACTGCCCCAACTATCGGGTCGACTCCACTCTCATTAAGCTACATCCTGATTCAAGTATCTGAAGTGAATGCAGTTCAATCTACTTCTTTGCAAAAATTAGGGGGGGGGGAAGAAAACTAAGAATAAACCTAAGAAAAATAATAATCAGGACGAAAATCCAAAAACACAAGCACAACCACCTGCTACTGAGAAACAATTGCAGCGTAAACCAAAATTTCCATGTCTCATCTGTGGTGAAGATCACTACACACGAGGCTGTCCCCACCAAGACAAATTTGCTAAACTTTTTAAAGGAAATTCTCAACCTGTTGTATTGACACATCCTTTCCCACGACAACAGTCAATGGTTGTAGAAAATCATGCCCCTCCAATAGGAATTAAAACCAATCATCCTCCTAATGAGGAAGCTTCATCGAGTGCACACATTTACATGTTTAATGGGATATATTTGACCACTCGTACTATGACATATGACACACCACCAGGTAAACCTGATAAGGAAAAAGTAACTACTAGGACTATACAAGATCCACCACCCACCTCAGTTACTCATCAATATAGACCACTCCAGATTGATAAATGAATCTTTGACTCTATTCTACGTCCTCCCAAGAGCACAATTCTAATTTCGACCTTTAATCTTAATTCGTGTGCTGCTCAAAACTACAACATTGTTGAATATTTGGCCCAAGCACCTTGCGCTATGTCAACTCTTGAATTTCTACAACACTGTCCTAGCCAACATATAACTCTCTTGGCAACCATCAAAGCTATAGATTCTTAGTCATCCAATAATATCACGTTCAAGCTGGATAATTTTAAATCATGACTCTCTCACCAACTTGCTTTCCAAATCAATGTTGTTGTCCATAATCAACATATTCATTGCATGATTTTGGAGGAGGGGGAAATCCACATGTGTCATGTCTTTGTCTTTTTGGAAAGGCCTTAAATCACCTGGTCTTAATCAATCTCCCACCATGTTAAGAGAATTTGATGGAAGAGGTTTCCGTCCTCATGGATTATTACAATCCTTAGCCGTTCAGTTGGGAGGAAAAATTGTTTTTGTATATGTTGAAGTAGTCGATGCTCCCCTCAATTATAACTTGTTTCTAGGGAGAAGTTGGTTCTATGCTATGACTATCGTCGCTTCATTGGTTTTTTTATGCATCTGATTCTCTCATTAAGGTGAAATTGTGACCATCGATCAATTATATTACTGCACCGTCGACGCTCGCACTGAAATGACCAACAATATTCCTTTTCTGGGAGATTCAAAAATTACTTATGAAAGTGTTGGGGTAGGTCTCTTGAAAGACTCTTCACTCATGGGTACCTTTCCTACACCTCTTCCTCCCACTACGCAACACATCACAACGGTTAATATGATTTCGACCACGGCACATCAATCCTTCGAATCATCTAATCCATGGATCGTGCCTAGTCCCTTAGAATTTGATACACTAAGAGACACTATGCCACTTAGTCCTGTAGAGGTCCAATACAACACCATTCAGTCTTCCTCTCCTTCATTGGATGACCAACATCTGCTGGAATCTACTAAATATTCGTTACCATCTTGGTTATATTCCCTATCCTCCACTTTCAATTACATCCTACATATTTTTCCATCAAATGAATGTATTATGGAAATGATCAGTATCAAGGAGGCACCATGGGATGACAACCACCATGTTCGTCCTTTCTTCCTAGTTTGGATGAAATTGAGAAACATATTTACTCTATCTTTCCTAGCAATATTGTCGACTCTCCCCAATATCTGATACTCACTCAGGATACCATCTCCAAGGGGAATTTTGGAAATATCTCTCACACGATTACCGTCGACATATCCATTAAAGAATGTATTGTGGAAAACATACAACTAGGTGTCAATTGTTCAACTGAAGAAGTTGAAACTTATACCACCTTGTTTAAATAATTCCACGAAATCTTCACCTTGAGCTACGAAGAAATGATAGGGATCGATCCTTCGATCATTGTGCATGATATCAAAACTTACCCGAGAGTTAAAACTGTGAGATAGAAACTTCACCTTGCTCATCCTAAAAACACCACGACAATCAAGGTAGAAGTCAAAAAATTATTAAAATATGGTTTTATTTATCCTATCCCTCTAACTGAATGGCTTTCCAATATCGTTTCGGTCGCCAAGAAACAAAGGACAATTCGTGTTTGTGTTGATTATCATAATCTTAATAAGGTTTGTCCAAAGGACAATTACCCTACACACTTTATCAACCAAATTATCAATAATTGCGTCGAAAGCATCATTTTCTCTTTTATGGATGGCTTTTCTAGATATAACCAAATCGACATTTTACCTGTTGATCAACACAAAAAAACTTTCATCTTCCCATGGGGGACTTTCACTTATCGTAGATTATTTTTTGGCCTTAAAAATGTTGGAGCTACTTTTCAGCGGGCTATGTCGTATGTGTTCCACAACATCAAACATATTTTTGAACCTTATCTCGATGACTTACCAACTCACTTGACTCGTCGTCGAGACCACATTGGTCACCTACAAGCCATATTTCTTCGATGCAGGTTTTACAACATACGTTTGAACCCCCATAAATTCATTTTCACTATTGAATCGGGGAGACTCCTCAGATTCATAGTCTCCAAATATGGGATTAGGGTGGATCCCTTAAAAGTCAAAGCCATTCTTGCTTTACCCCCTCCCAACAACCTTACCCAACTGCCAAGTTTACAAGGGAAGGAAAACTTTCTTTGTCATTTTATTTACAATTACATCAAAATCACTAAAGGATTCACGAGATTATTGCAGAAATATGCCCCTTTCATCTTGGATGCAACTGCTCAGTTCTCTTTTGATTCTCTTAAGCATGCTTTAATGAATACGTCGCTTTTGCATCCACCAAATTATGCAAAAGATTATATCCTTTATTTGTTAGTGTTTTCTTCCAATATTTCTATGGTTTTAGTACAAGAGGATGACGATGGCACCGAACATGTGATTTACTATTTGAGTAAGAGTCTATCAGGTCCTGAAATCCAATATTCACAAGTCGAAAAGTTGGCTTTGGAAACAATTATTTCTGTCCAAATATTTCACCACTATATTATGTTACGCACTACCACGATCATTGTAGAATCGAACCCCATGTACCACATCTTAACTCGTCAAGTACCTGGGGGGAAATATTCAAAATGGATTGTCATTCTCCAAGAATTTGATCTCGAGTTTTCCAAATCTAAGGCTAAAAAACGTTGGTTTTCACGGAATTAATTTGCGATCTTCCCCATACTAATGAGACTACTAAACCAAGTGATTCCCTTCCATATGAATCCATGTTCCTCATTAGTATGTTCGATCCATGGTATGGAGACATTCTTCTCTATATCCAAACCCAACACTTTCATCCCAACATTTCACATGATGAACACCGTCGTATTAGACACCATTTAAAGCGCTACCTTATCATTGGTGACACCTTGTACCGTCATGGCATTGATACTATCTTACAACGTTTCTTAACCCATGAAGAGGCTGAACAAGTTTTAAATGACTATCACCTTGGAGCATGTCACAGTCATGTTTCTAGGATGGCTACAACCCAAATTGTTTTACATGCTGGTTATTTTTGGCCTTCCATATTCAAAGATTGCATTGAGGCCGTTAAAAAATGCCCACCCTGTCAGATATTTCAGAAGAAAGCACGTACCCACCCAGCTCCACTTCATCCCATTGTCGCCGTCAGCCCCTTTTCCAAATGGGGTATCGATTTCATGCAATGTAATCCTACCTCAACTGGGGGGAACAATTATATTATCATTGTCATCGATTATTTCACTAAATGAGTTGAGGCTATGCCTACATTCCTTAATGATGGTCGAACTACAACAATTTTCGTGTTCAATCACACCATCGCTCGATTTGGTGTCCCACAAGCTATTGTAACTAATCATGGATCCCATTTCGAGAACCAGATGATGGGTGAATTACACACAAAGTTAGGTTTTCGCCATGAAAATTCATCCCCCTACTACCCTCAGGAAAATGTACAAGTTAAAGCAATCAACAAAGTCCTGAAAACCATGCTTCAACGCATGGTGGGAGTGAACAAAACCTCTTATAATTTGCAAATCTTCTCCGCACTTTGGGCTTATCAAAATTCAGTTAAAACCACAACTAGATTTACACCCTTCCAGTTATTATACGAGATAGTAGTGGTATTTTCGATCGAATGTGAGATTCCCTCTTTGAAACTCACCTTAGAACTCCTACCCCATACTTCTGCTGAAAAGGAACGATTTTTATATCTAACCAAGATGGATGAAACCCATCGTGATGTTGTTACCATCAATGAGACATATCAAAACATCATAAAAAATCAATATGATAAGTCCATCCAACCTTAGGCTTTCACAGAAGGAGATCTAGTCCTAGTCTATGATCAGGATCATGACAAGTTGGGGCCAGGAAAGTTAGAACCCATGTGGCATGGGCCATATATCATAAAACACGTGTTACATAGAGGCACCTACGAGTTAGTAGATTATGATGGAATATCTCTTGATGAACCCCAAAATGGGATTTACCTCAAGAAGTACTATGCATAGAATATCTTGCATGTGTGCTTTGTACATTATTGTACTATATACTTTTGACATGGTCTATCTTTTCTTTTGCTTGCATGAGTTTTCCCCCAGTTCCTTATACTTTACTTTGTGATTGAATGCGTATATGGAATCATCCTTTCCCATCTATTTCGGGTTTGCAGATGGCGCTAGTTGACATACCCAGAACATCACTTCTGCAACTTGGGTCATTTATCACTCTGGCGAGTTGGTGACTTAAGGAGAAATTTTCTTCGGGTCTACGACTAATAACATTGCAGAGTATCATGTCATCATTAGACTTCTAACCGAAGCCTCTTCTATAGGTATATCTCAATTGATTATCAACCTTGATTCTTAACTCATGGTTCATCAACTAAACTGTGAGTACGTTGTTTGTAACCCAATTTTACTATGTTTCCATCTAAGGGTTTTCCATATTGAAAGATCTTTTGAATTTTTAGAATACATAAATATATCGAGATAACTCAATACAATTATGGATTCGTTAGAAAATTATATGTTATATTGGTATATTGTGCATAGATAAACATTTGGAACATGAAGCATATGAATAAAAACATCACATATAACAAAAATACAACATAAGTAGCCACCACAAAACTCGTTTATATATAGGCTTGATAGAATTTTTTTTTGTCAAAATACATCATCCAAAAGTACGTAATAGGGTAAATCATGGGATTTTATGCCCATAGAACTATCATAAAGACTAAAAAATATCTGGAGACTCTACTCGCCCCCCTGCACCACATTGTGCTCCGCATAACACACTACTGCTCTTGCCACTCATCATAGAAAATGACTGAGACCTTCAGGGACCCAAATTGTATGTCTCTGAAGGTGTAGGGGTACATCTCACATCCTCATGGGAGGAACGCCCATGGTCAAACCACAAAGGTTCCTCTCCACCTCTCATATTCCTCCTACTACGACATCATGCTCTACCACCGCCTGAGCATTGTTGAGGAAACAAGGTATGGAAAACCTTACTCAAGCATTTTCAGATCTTGCCGGGATAAGACAAGATAGTTGGGAATGTTACCTAGGGTTTATAGCCTAAAGAAAAAAAAATCGCTTAATCCACAAGTATTAAGTACCAAGGATCAAGGCTGGTTTTATGTGTTAACTATAACAATGTAAAATACATGAACTTAAACAAAGTTACATAATTGTGTACAAAAAATATACAAATGTGTACATGGAGATAAAAACAAAAGAATGAACCATATCATTCAAACACATGTGTGAGACTAAAATAATAATATGATTTTTCATTTATTTCATTCTAAGATACAAAATTGAGTTCTCTCTACAAACCCCTGCGAGGGTAGGGACCAAAGTCAAATTTAGAAGCCTTTGATGGGCACCATACAAAAAGGATCTGACAACAAGAAGAAAATTGAAGCTAAAGATATGGATCATCTTGCCACAAAATGTTGTCACTTGACTCTGCAAGATATTCTTTATCAGTCGTGAAATTCAATTCATGCACAAACAAAAATATACAGATTGCCAAAGATAAATCATACACCTTTAAAACAAGCTGTTGAAATATGTGATTCAATTTTTGAATCCTGTTGCCTTCAATAAGACCCTGTTGTCATCAAGAGGATTAAGCTTTCTAGTAAACTTAGAATGAATGAAAGTTGAAAATATCTCACTAGTATAGAGAAAACCTTATGGTTGTAGTTCTCCTTCTATTCTCTCCCCCTTGTCTCTTCATCTCATTGAGATTTTATTCCTTCTCAATAAGTTATGGTAGTTCAACTAACTTTCTTTAGTTAAGTCAAATTAACTCAACTAATTAGTTGAGACAAGTAATAATAATATATATAAATAAAGGTCTTAATTAATAATAACTAAATAGGTGGGACCCCTTGTGACTCCCAATTATTTCTTCTAATAATCATCAAACAATAAAATATAAAAGCTCAATCATTTGATTCCAAATATATTCTCCTTGTAACTCATGTTCTCATAATTATGATCAAATATTTTAAATATCAACAAAATATAATATGACCATATCCAAAAGTATCATATACATGTTGTCCAAGAAAACTACCTAAATATATGCTTGATGTCCCAAAACTTTGTCAAAGTAAAAATATTGTCTTTAACATAAAAAATAATATTAACCATTTTCAAAAACCATATTTACTGTGAGAGGCATTTGGCCTCTTTTTATTGCCGTCCCCTTTTGATTTTTTTGTGGCAGCCTTTGGCTGGTTGGAACCTTGAGGCTAAGCTGCACTGATAACATGAGAACAATCATCCTTAAGATGAAGGCGGGAAGACACATATTTGGAATATTCTTTGGATGAGCTGGAGGGAGTGGCTACTCCTTTTCCCTTGTCCTACACATGCTTGAGGACATCTATTTTTAATCTCTTACTGGCATGAGATGACGGCACGAGTGATACAACATGATCAGCTTGGGAAATTTGATTCTTTGGTGGTGGAGAGGGTAATGGCAAAGAAGCAGTAGGCGAACCATGGTGATGAACAATAGGGTGGTGGACAATCTCTTGTGAACCATCATTGGTAGGCGGTTCTGGTTGCATTGATACATGAGGAGGGACTAGGATGCCAAAAAAGTTTTGATGTTCTTGGAAGGGAGGTCTTTCAGGTCGAGGATAGAGGATCCCATGGCCTACTAGGTTAAAGAACCCATCTTGGAAAAGATGGTTCAATTCCTGGGGGTCAACATCAAAATGTATGGAGAACTGAGGCCTTCTATGACCCCTCTACCAATTTCCCCTACCTCTATTTCCTCTTCCATTTCCGCCTCTACTGAAAAAGTTCATCCTGAAGAAATGTTCCAATTGGTTATGAAAACTCTTGACAGTCTGTGCATCATCCCTACCTAAATAAAATCAAAGGTTAGCTCTATCATCCTCAACAAAATGACATGCAATCGATCCATTTAACATATTACTCAAATCAATAATTAATTTCTATTGAACATGGAATGATAGGGTTATTGGGAAGATGAGGGGTTGGTAATGAATGAAAAGTGGTATCATGGATGGGGACCACCAACAGATATTATTCAATCAATATAGATACAACTTCCATATCAAAAAATACTTTCCATTTCCAATTTAAACACCAGTCGCTTCCTTCTCCTTTTTATTATTTCTTTTGAAATGTCATTTACAATAATAGAACAGGGAATTAAAATGAATCTGGGAAGATGGTGGGCTTGTAAGGAGCCAAAAATGGTATAATGAACGGGAAATGAAATAGACACTGTTTTATTAAATAACATTTGTTCTTAAAATAACATACCCTTAATTTCCAAATAACATTTTAAATTGTGGGCAATCTCAAACTTAAAGACACAACAACTTCCAAATCAAACCCAAAGCAGAACTCCAAGATTGTCAAACTCAACCATTGTATTTTAACCTTTTCTTCACACATGTTTGATCGAACAACAATACAGTTTATAGACAGACTGTTCATAATTCCAAATATCAATGATCATATACAGAGGGCTTAGAGAAGACATGAGGAGGTCGAGAAAAAGAACACACCATCGAACTTAATCATCCACATCAACTAATTTCAATTGTTGCACAATGGATTGAGTTTGAGACCCTTTATTCTACTAGTTGGTCGCTTTTATTTTTATTTAAAACTTATTGAATCCAAACATCATTGAGCCAAAAAAACTATAACGAATTTCTTCCCACTGTACAATTTATTTCTTTTATTTGCAGAGTTCTTTTCATATGATGGAGTATCAATAGAATCATTTCCATATTAAAATAGACCACATCAAGCGTGCAATGGAGTGTAACAAGGACAACAAATATTCAACATATGAGGCTAGTATCTAATTCCAGTATTTTCTATGTGACAGACCGAGTTCAAAACCCCGACGCTCTTTTCTTTTATTCACTATACAGTCTTCAAAATGACCAAAACTCTTATAGGTAATCAACCCATGGACCAAGGAGATATTCAAGTAATGGATATTTTCACTGTTGGGTTAACACATAACCAATTCAAAATCCAGGTTCAAGCTCACAACAACCACGACAAAGGAGAATGGGGTCTGAACAACAAGTCAATGAGACAACTTTGCAGGTGGGGTTTATAACAGGAAACCAAAATCTCCAACAAGGTTTGACACAATCATTTCAAAGTTGGCGGGCAGGTAGAACCGGATTTTGCATACATTCAAACTGTGAAATGGAAACTTGACAGGGAAACAAGGCCTCATGAGTAGAGAATGAGGTAATGATACTACATTGAAAGAACCTAGAACCGACCATCTCATCTGTTTATCATAAAAACCCTCAAGAATTATATCTCAGGACGTGGGTGATAACAAACAAAAATTCCCATAACTCTAACAATAACAAGGAGCAATAATAACCAGTTATTCACCTTGGGTGCAACCATAACCGAATAACTTCAAAATGAAGGAGTTTTAAAACAAATTCCAACTTACAACATTTGAAACGCCAACCAATATCATTAGCACAGACATAATACACATACAACCTCCATATCTTTCAGAAAGAAAGCACTTTGCATACAAATTCTAAGAGCCAACACAGAGATTCTATCCAGAGCGACAATAAAATGATTAATGGAAAGGTGGGAGTCACCATACCTGTGAGGAAAGCGCCAAAAAGAACCAAATACCACCACTATTCTCCAACATCCGAGCGAAACCAAAATGTGCAACAAGGTGAGGGTGGTGAGCTCAAGGTGGGGTAAGAATGATGTGCAATAAATGCACATTGCTTCTCCACCCACTCATTAATTTCCATCAACCATAGCTAGGGTGGGATACATCCAAAACTTCATCATTTTGCATTAATCAAATTTAATTCAAATCTAACATGTCACTTCTGTTTTTCCAAATTGAAACGAAAAACCCTCTTATCCATAGTTTTATACCAACACCATATAATATGTCCCATATTTCTAACAAGTTTCAATTTGCAAGGATTGAATTGACCTCAAACAATTGCATAAACCATAACTATTGTCCACCAAACATAACCAATGCCATGAACACAATATACCATGAATCCAATATATGATAACCAATGTGAGTATGAGTTGAAGTCCGAATTTAAACCAGATGTCAAAGCAGATGTATAGAAGTTATAACTAAAGTTCTTGCCACTTTATTTTGACTTTTAAATTTCCAACCCTTCTCATCATTGATTGTATGTGAAAATTTGTTCAAATTCCTGTTTTTTCTCAAACTGTAAAATGCTTCGTAAAGTTGTCATGAGCGCAATTCAGAGAAGTGTTTCTTTTTCACCATGATTCAAACAAGGGGGTCCCACCTATCTATCATATTATTAAGTATATGTATATAAATAATAAGGCATTGCAACCAATTTTCAAGCACGAGTATTATGTTACGCTTCTGGGCGACAATAAGCATATCTGCGACGTTCTAGTGTTGGAATCTTTGTCGGACATGATGCACCTATGTCTACATGATTAAAACAAAATGACTTAGATCCCTCTTCATACAACCAAAAACATATAAAAACAAGAAATGTTTTTTACAAGGTTATGGTATTTTGTACCTAACACATCCCACTATATACCCTCGGGAAGCAATGAATCCACACCACCCCTGAAGTCCGCCCCAACATATGGAAAATCCTAGATCACCACCAACTTTCTCCTCTACCATGCAAATAAGTCGATAGTAAATCGAAAAGCTGAGGGTTGATTCCCCAACCTAGGGGAAAGACTAGTCCACCACTCCATGCGAGGCTCAGTCACAGGGTGTGTTATCAATGCAACCTGCAGTTGCATCTCTGGAACCCGCTTTGGGAAAAATGAGACCAAGAAGGATCCATACCCAAACTATTTATGCCTACCCATTTGACATTTGGAGATCTTCGCCTTAATGTTCCTTAAAAATCCTACGCTCCAGTTGAATAGCCTAGGATTCAAGCACTGAATGGCATAACATACATGGGACTTGGAAGTAATACGGGCACTAGTTCTTCTTGCCAATTTTGTGATAGAAAATAGAATGGATCAGAGAGATAAATCCATCATGTCTTTTATGACGATTCCCTCCTACCAAGCGTGACCTTGGTATGCAGTACTGGGCAACATATGCCTCTGTCAATCATGCAGTGGCTCGATGTCCAAACCAAAGAATAGGTGCTCCTCTCCTCAAGAGCTCCGTCAAGAAGTACACATCATCCATGTTGATCTCAAGCATGTGTGGTCCTATTTGGAATGCTTTCTCATCATTATCCCATACGCTGATCAAATATTCGAGTAAAATAACTTATTTCCTCATATTTTAGAGTTTGAAGTACTTAAGCAAGCCATGATTTCGTAAGGCCTCCCTCACTTGAGGGTCTTGTAAAGCAGTGATATCATCAAATTCATGCTCGCGTTCTTTCCATTCAATCATGATTAGCTATGAGGAAAACTTGCAAATTCATGAATTAATCATCATTAGCTAAGATTTTAAAGAAAAGATTGCCCTTTCTTTAGCCTAATAATAAAAAATTCTTTAATTTTTGTGCCTAAATCTCCTTAAAAAGAGAGAATATAGCGCTAGCGCTCCCTAAATTCACATACCAGGGCATTGAAATCGCGATCGACACTCCCCTCAATTACTGGAGGGAGCATTGATCCAGTTCGGTGCTATAGGGCTTCCCAAGGAGCCTAAGCACACAAACTAAAGACTGAAATTCAATAAAAAAACATGAAAATGAATAAGGAAGGGGAAAGAACCAACCTGATCCAGACGATTTCGAAAACGGTCTCCCACATCTCTCACAATCAACGCCCAAAAAACACTCCAAAGAGGAAAAAACTCAAAGAGAAAAGGAGAATAGGAAAACAAAGGTGAAAATGATTTCTTACCCTAATTTGATATTTGATATGTTCAAATTTGGTCATTTTTCCTCCTTTTCACATTTTATAAAGTTTATTTTTGGGTTTTTTTGTTAGTTTTTGAGAAGCTACTAATATTTTTTGCCCAGAACGAGTTGATTATACGTGAATTGGAGTAGAGATTCTTCGATGACCTCATAACGCCAATGAGCTTAGTCTTTTTTCTTTATCACACTCATAAAAACATGAGAATGTAACCGAGTACACTTTTATCACTTTTTCAGACTCGTAAAGGTTATACAAAAAAGGACCCCCCTGGAGTTTCCTTTAAGCTCTTTTCAGACTCTCTAAACATGAAAAGATTTTCGAGTGATCTTGCTTCCTTTCACACTCATTAAAAGGTTCAAAAGGGTTTCTTTCGAGTAATAGTTTATCTCTTTTTTAGACCTCAAAGACTAAAATTATGAAAAAGGACAACTCCAGAGTCGCCTTTAAGTTCTTTTCAGACTCTCTAAACATGAAAAACCACCGATTTTTCCTTCTACAGACTCGTAAAATTACACATAGAAGGGCCCATTTGGGGATGAACCCTTACCTCTTCCAGTTTGTTAAATAAAGGAAGAGGAACTTACCGAAGGTGAGTTATATCGAGCATGTTTTATCCTCCTCAAGCTCATTAAATTAAAAATAGGTACTCATCTATCTGGATGGGGGAAAAAATTGAAGGAAGTGGGTTGAGTTTCTTGAAAAAAATTTAAACAGTTCTTGCAGTTGCCCTTGAACACAACACTTGTTTTAACCTCCACACTTTGGATAATCCATTAAACCTCCTCACTGAACCAATCCTATGATTCTTTCCACTCCTTTGACCCATCCAAAGAATGTCTCAGCACTCACTGCATTATGTTGGTCCACTATGAGTTTATGCTTCGAAGTTTAACATTGTGCCTCAATGTTCAAGGGAAGTTTTTGCCTCAAAAATCAACCATACACAAAATTATCATTTTCCATACCTCTGTCATTCCATGTTAATCTACTATATCTTATCACTTTCTTGTGACAATTTTCATGTTGATTGATGAGGGATACATCAATGCCCTCCTTTGACGAGTATTTTCCTCTTGACTTCAACAAATTATCCGGGAAATTGACTTAGGAACACATAAGTAGCTTGGGACCTGCATGCCTCAATGGTAGGCCTCCTCACATTTGGTAGTGGATAGTCATCAATGACCCATGACCGTTTGAATCCATGAATGTTCGACTTCAACTCATTTTTCACATTCGCTGGACTGTAATTTAAAAGTACCTTGAAAGTCATCAACATCAATGGTGATTTATCTCACAATTGTTAAAGATATATCTCAATGACCGGTAATCAAGTGGTTTCTACCATGTTCGACATCAAAACATCTATTCACATGGGTAAGATTTGTACTACATTGGGATTGGGACGAAGACCCTGGGTTGAGAATTCACTTTGATATCTGTTCTGCCCAGGATGCAAAGGAAGTCATTTGAGCATGTTGATATATATATATATATATGATGTCACATAGATCCACATTGTATTGGTATGTGGCTATGTTTTATCATTTCGTAGATCCACTGTGTATTTTGCGTGGCTATGATCAATTCAAGTCATAGAGGTATGGATCCACATTCTATCTCTGGTGGCCATACCCTTAGTCAATATCATCATCGATCCATAGTGTATTTATTGGAAACCATACTTTGAGTCACTTGTAATACAAAAATAGGTATGCATGCCATAGGAATGGAACACATATTAACATTGCTTGATGGTTGTCTGCAGCTTCTACCAGGTTCCCCGACTCCATACCCTTGCTTTGAAGAATCTACAAAGTGTTTTGTCTATCAACACTCATCTTTTGAATTCACACTTTGTGGGGGAGTATGTTACACATCAAAATTATTCACTTCGACACTGTCACATTCTCATTGTCACAAGTGTCATACTTTTGTCTCAAGTGTCACATTCTTTTTCTGTAATTGTCACATTGCGAATGACACCATGAAAACACTTGATACAGCCCCTAAAACATGTTAGACGAAGAAGCCCCATCATCTAACAATCAGAACAAGTGGTTTTCTATGGGAATTAATCATTTTGGAAATATTATGGAAGATCAACGCTCCCCTTCTCATATACAGGGAGATCTAGCACTCTTTTTCCATCTCACAGGGAGTGTTGTAGTGCTCTGTTTCACTTTCTAAGGGTGCACTGAGTTGGTTTCGAAAATCTTGGAAGAAATCCCATTTTCTTCTAAATATAGCTATGCATGCATCGAGTTGGTTTGGATCAAATCTAACTCCTGGGCTGCATCTAAGGGAGATATCACAACTATTGGATCCATATCCCCAAATAATTCCAAATATACCCAAGGTGGTTGAGCCTCTCAAAGCCTATAAATGGAGGCATTCTCATGGTGAACAAAAGAGGAAAAAATCACCAAAGCATTGTTATTTTGATTGTGGATCTTTCGAGTAAGGGTTGGATGAGGAGGACTTGGAGAGGTTGCTGCAACATCATCTGAAGATTGTAAGTTTCCTTTTGAAGTTCTCATTAATATACTTGGCCTATTTCCTTCTAGTACATGTTTACATGTGCTTGTCTATGCTTGTTTTAATATTCATAGATCGATTGATTTTGTCTAATCCATTAGTGTAGGAGATAGTCGTTTGTTTCTTGTTGTACATTGCGGGTATTGTTTGGAATTCATGGATTGGAGCAGCTTGGACAAATGTCGAAAGTGAGGTACATCATACTTTCCCTCCTTCTCTCTTTTTCAATGGATAAAATGAATCTAAAGGAATGGTAATGTCCAAAGGTAGTTTTTTGTATTGGTAGAGGGGTCTCTACTCTAAGGGAAAGTTCACCTATCCGCAGGGGAATATTTCCATAACAACCGTCTTCCCAGAGTTGAGATCAATAAATTTGATGGCTCAGATCCCACACGTCGGGTCACTCAAATGGAGCATTATTTTTATTTGCATGGCATTACTGATGAGTTGGCCAAACTTTGTTATGGTGTTCTCTATTGGGATCCTGAACGCTAAAAATGGTGGCAATGGCATAAAAATTCACACTAGGGGTATCTTGCTTGGACATAGTTTGTTGCGGAGATTTATGAACACTTGGACATAGACACACAACATTTAGGTCATTTAACCAAGTTGAAACATTCTAGCATAGTGGAAGACTTTATAACCGCCTTTGATCACTTGGCTTTCATAACAGAGGGAATGTTTGATGCCTTCTTCTGAGAGTGCTTTTTCAGTGGCCTAAAGGATGAAATTTGTGCCCAGGTCCTCATGGATCATCCCCATACTTGGTTGGAAGCTACTAAATGCGCCTAAGAAGCACAACAAATTGTCTCCACCCAAAATAGAAAACCCTCATTTATTCCTCACCCTAGACCCACCAATCCCACCCCTCCTACTACTCCTCTCAAGATCCATAAATTAACTAGGGACAAAATGGTTGAATGCCAACTCAAGGGCCTTTGGTATAGTTGTGATGATAAATATTTTTGGGGGTACAAGTGCAAAGAACATATGATTTTTATGGCTATTTATGAGGATGTTTATGATGAGGATGTTGATGTCCCCCCTGTTAAGGAGATACCCCAAGTAGATGATCCTACTCTGCCCTATGACCCTCTTGAAGTTGAACCACTAATTTCGATAAACGCCTTGATTGGATTCACTACTCCCCAAACCCTCAAGTTAATTGGCTACATTAAACATAGGAAATTCATCATCCTATTTGATAGTGAGAACACCCATAATTTTATTCATCACTGCATTTCCCAAGAAGTCAATTGTTATATCCGTGCAGTCAACAATTTTTTGGTCATGATTGCCATTGGTGTTTCTATGAAATGTGGTGGGCGTTGTGAAAATATGCACCTACAAATTAGTCAGTACCACCAAAAATCTCATATGTTTTCTATAGACATGTGTGGTTGTGACATAGTGCTTGGTGCTAAATAGTTACACACTCTAGGCCCCATTACCATGGATTTTAAGGACCTGACCTTGCAATTCCAACAATAGGGACAATGGTATAAGTTCCAAGGCATCACAACAAGATCACTTGGATAATTAGCTCACACATAATGGAAAAGCTACTCAAAAAGGGTCATCTTGGCATTATTTCCCAACTCCATTCTATTAAATCCATGAAGACACCCTATGTGCATTATGATCTCCAATCTATAATATCCTGACACCAAGCTATTTTTGACACCCCCCATGGCCTTCCCCCTTCCCATAACATCGATGATCATTCCATTCCTCTAGTTCTTGACAATGATCCTCCCAATGTTCGCTCTTACCGTCATATCTTTACCCAAAAAAATGAAATTGAGAAAATTGTTCAAGAATTGCTAGTAGAAGGTGTTATTCGCCCGAGTGCCAATCCCTATTCTTCTCCAGTAGTCATGATACTCAAGAAATAAGGCACTTGGAGAATGTGTCCTAATTTTTCATGCCCTTAACAAAATCACAATTAAGAACAAATTTCCCATCCCTGTCATTGATGAGCTTTTGGATGAATTGAGTGGTGCTCAATACTTTACCAAACTTAATCTCTGTTTTGGCTACCATTCTGCAACAATGTCCTCATCTCAAGCCTTAAGGACAAGGTCATTTTTCAAGGGGGAGGGCATATTACGGGCCTAACCTCCCTAACCCCTCATGTAGGTAGAATAATATATTTTCCATGTAATAAAGGCCAAAATTAGTTAATAAGGCCTATTTAATAATGTGAACAAGTATAATGTAAGAATAATTAATAGAAGCTTCTACATTCTAGAAAGAGGTAAGTGAAATTGGCTTTATATCAATAAAGGTATCATAGAATTGTTAAAGAAGCTAAAAGAGAAAAACTAATTTGCATGCAAGTTTGCAAAATTATGTAAAGAAAGTTAAAGACGTAGAATTTTTTTTACAACATGTGCCTCTTGCAGCCCCCAAAGCATCAAACGCTTCTAGAAATGACAAGAGAGACCTTATTCAATTTTCTTCTTCTTAAGGGGATGGCTTGTAGAAACCTCCAAAGTAGCTTAGTGTTATACAATAACATTGTTTCTATACGATATTTATGTAAATGCATTTAAAGGTGTAATATATTTCATTATATCAATAGTGAATTGATAATGTATATATTTTTATGTAATTAATGAAATCAAGGCCATTTATAATGTTCATTTTATTTGTTATTAATGGACACACACACACACCCACATATTTCCTCTGGAAAAAAATTGTGATTTCTTCACTGAAAATAAATTACATTGTTTTTTTTAAAGAAACTGGGAGAAAATCTTATTCAAAAAGCCTGTGTGGAAGATCACAGGAAAAGTTTTTACAATCTTCTAACAGAGCCAGAGCAGAGGCAAAAATTGGATGTATACTACAAGAATTTTCAAAAAGACCACCCTTTAATTCATACATTGAGTTCAGATTACTAGTAATCCAACTGTATTGCAAGTAAAAGACCCCTAGAATTGAAACAAAAAAACACAACATGGACTTAACTAATTAGAAGGCTTTTGGACGTCTTAAGCCTCTTCATGAGGAGGCAGCGAAAAATTCAAATCACGCACTTGTCTAGGCTGGACGAGTGACAACGCTCCATCATAAATGTCTGAGGAAGATGCCAGATGCACTGGAATGGCAGTTCGAGAATGCAACTCAACCACTTATGAGCGTATCGCTTCCACTTCATCTTTCAATTGCTGAAATCCTTGTCTTTGTCATACAAGAATTTCCATGGTGGATTGCTAGTGAACCGAAGCTTCATTGAGTGAAGTTAGAGAATATTCAATTGATTAACCATTTCCTCACGATCCTCCTCCTATAACTCCATGCACCAACGCACCACACCTGTCCTTCTGTTTTCCATCTTATCTTGTGTCCACTCCTTACTTTGATATGATCCGAAGTAGACCACACTGGAAAAACTAATGTTTTCTTTGAGTCCCAACTCCTCCAAACTGTTGATGTTCTTCTGATGGTTACAATAAATGTAGATCCATTGCATACTACGAACTTCCCCTAGGTCCATACTTATCTTTTTCTCACTGGTTGTGAAGAGCCACCACCTTGATCATTGATTAATGCCCGACATCAACATTCCTGAGTGGGAGGGGAGGTTGAGCATGTGATAGGACTTGAACCTTTTGAGCCCATCATGACTTAGAATGGGAACCGCAATACCAAACTTCGATGACGCAATGCACCAACTAGAAAGTACAAAGCCGATGTGCGAAGAGGCCCAGAGCAACCTTGATCTAGGATAGAAAAGAGAAGACATAATCGGGTGCATGTGTGAAGTAGGGAAAAATTTTTGAAGGACATGGCTAATTAAATGATGGTCGGACAGGGATGACATTTGTCCACATGTAGAAAAACCTTGTGGAGATCGTGGCCAGATGGCAAGACATAAGGCTAGGAGCGACACATGATTCCTAGGAAAGACAAGTGGCCTCAAGACCCACCTTAGGCTTAGAGCCTTGATTAAGTCCATATTCAAAGATGACTTCATTAAGGGATAGGGTGATGGTTGAATTTACCATTGATTCTAATTTTTTCAAAAGGTGCCTTAGTTGCTAAATTGGCTTGATAATCCGCCTGGGAATTCTTAGTTCTGAGAATATGGAAGGCTTGAAAGGACTCAAAGGCTTCGATCTCTTGAAGAAATCTTGTGATGATATTTTTGAGCTTCACATCTTGGGGTGGGGTTAATTTTATAATTAGATTGATTATCATCCAAGAATCACCAAGAATGGAAATGTCTTTAATGCCTTGGTTCTGGGCCAGAACCAAGCCTTTAAAAATAACATAAGCCTCTGCTTGGTTATTAGTTGTCTCTCCTAGACTCTAATAAAAGGATAGACTTATTTGACCTCCTAGGGAATAGATCACACCACCTGCACTGACCACCCCCAGATTTCCTTTTGAGGCTCCATCAAAGAAGATAATAAACGAAGTGTGAGATCTTTTCCAATTCTCACATTCTTTTGGAGTCATTCGGAGTTGCCAATATATTACAGGAGTACCTTTAGGAAGACCTAGTTGAGGCGATTTCTCAGTCATAAATTGATTTATCCACCGAGCCTCGACAAAGGATAAATTTTTTTGAGACTTTACAACCTCAGCTTTTTGAAGGAGGCATTCTAACATTAATATCTTACACTTCCCCACCACTAAGTCCAGGAAGGAGTCAGACTTAGAAAAAATGGCTCTGTTGCGAGCTAACCAGATCTTCCAGGTTACAAATTTAGTCACAACTTCCAATTGGGATCTCAAGAGTGGATTATTGGCTAAGGAACCTTGATAGAGTGAAATCCAATTACGAAAGAGAAGAAAGGAGGAGGAAGGAAAATGAAATAGAGGGAATAATCCCATCAATACCAGGATCCATACCTTTTTGCAGAAAGGACATTCAATGAAAATATATCTAATAGATTCATCAACTTGCCTGCAGAGAGCATGTCAGTAAGATCCTTTATATTCTTTATTTTGGATATTATCCCCTGTCAATATTTTCCTGTGTGTCAGTTCCCAACAAAACATGTTTATCTTAGGAAGACTATCTGGAGACCATATTTTATTCCAGACCTTGGCCTTTGGGGGAAAAGAATATTGAAGAAGGAGATATTCATATCCTGCTTGCACCAAGTAAAAGTCAGATCCCCAACCCCTAGAGTATTGGACTGGAGCATGGAAAGGAGCACAACATTTTAAATATGACAACATCTGAGAGAGAAGAGGAAGAAGGTCGGTAGGTGGGGAGAGAGGCAACCAACCATCCCAAGTGCCAGATGCTTTCCACCGAGAAATATCATATAGAGTGCGGGAACCTTGATCAAAACACCATTGAAAGAAAGGATGAAACTCCCTGAAGGAACAGAGTGGAGTCTTCCCCATTATGTTTTATTCCCATATAGAGATTCTTTTTCCATTTCCAGGAATCCATGTGATCTTGCTTTTTATGAGCGATAGCAATGCCTTTAATAATTTCCAGATTGGGGATCCTAGTTGTGAATAAGGGGTAGCATCAAGGCTCTGGAGCCTACCTCCTTCAAAATAATTATGAATTAACACTTTCTTCCACCATTCTTTCCTACCAGAGATTTTTTTCTCCCAGATAAAGGTTAGATAAAGTTAGGTCAAGGATTCTCAATCCCCCATAAGTTTTTGTCCCTCTGACTATATTCCAGTTGAAAATATGCATTCTTTTTTTATTTGATTCCCC
>ML789104.1:122529-138715 GCA_009831015.1 Picea engelmannii | reverse complement strand
CCCCCCCAGCCATAGGAACTTCCTTATATCCTTTGTAATGGAATATTTCACGTTGACCTGATCCAGAAGAGAGGAAAACTAAAAAATCGGGAGCGCCGAGAGAACTGCTTTGATCAAAACTACCCTTCCAGAAGGGTTAAGCCATTAGGAGCCCCATGATGAAATTTTGGATCTAATATTATCAATTAAAGGATTCCATGCCAACTAGAGAGGTTTTGAAGGAAAATAGGAATTCTCAAATATTTAAAAGAAGTCTAGTTTTCATGCAAAGTGAAATTTAGGATTTCAGTTATTTGTTGTGCCACCCTTGATTTAGTGTTCCAAACATAAATTTGACTTTTTTGACAGTTTATTTTCCCTCTTGAAACCATCATAAATTCGTCCAGAATTGTTTTGAGTCTTCTTGCAATAATTGAGGATGCCCATCTTAACAACAAAGTGTCATTTGCAAATTGGGAGTGATTGATTCTTTTGACTCCCCATAGTTATTTTAATCCTTGGAATGCCTTTTTCTTTTCTCGCTTGATCTAAAATTCTACTCAAGGCCTCTGCCATTAGGATATAAAGGAGGGGAGACAAAGGACAGCCTTAGCAAATCCCTCTTGATATTTTGAAAAAACATGTTGGCCTGCCATTTATCATTGGGGATATCCAAGGAGAGCTAATACAAGGGGATATCCATGCCAATGAGTCAACTCTAAATCCAAACTGAGATAAGACCGCAAAAATAAATTTGTTCTTGACTCTATCAAAAGCATTTTCCATATCCATTTTGATTACCATCCCACTTTCCTTCCTCATCCAACTTGAGTGAATAGCCTCTTTGACTATTATAATATTATCAACCATCTGCCTTTTCCCCACAAAACCTCCTTAATTCGGGGAAATGAGAGAATGAAGGAGTGGCAAGATCCTATTTGCAATTATCTTGGATACGATCTTATAGGAAACATTGCAAAGGGAGATTGGTATAAAGAGAGAGAAAGAGGAGGAATTATTTTCTTTGGGGATGAGATCCAAAAAGGAAGAGTTGATACTCTCTCCCATTCTTGTTGGCTTCTGAACATACTAGATCATGCGCACCAACTCATTATTTATTATATGCCAAAAGAGGATATAGAAATGAGCTGAAAAACCATATGGCGCATGAGATTTATCCGGGTTCATTTGATGGAGGACCTCAAGGATTTCTTGTTCTGTGACCTTTTTTGTTAGGTTTCTATTATCCTCCTCTTGGATAAGCTTTGGAATGAACCTTAAAAACCTTTATTGAGCCTCTATATCACCTAGATCAGATTCTGTGTAGAGAGTCTCAAAGTGCTTTTTGGCTGCCTGTCGAAGTTGATCCTACCTAGAGATGAGGATATTGTCATTGCCCCAAAGGTCTGAAATTTTGTTGCACCAAACCCTTACCTTTTCTTTCTGATGAAAAAACTTAGTGTTTTTGTCCCCCTATTTTAGCTAGAGGCTTCTAGACTTTAGATTCCAATATACTTCCTCTGCCTTTAGAACCTGTTGATGCTTTTGGAAAAGGTGTTTCTCTTCAATTAAAATGGAGGGTGAGATAGAATCCTCCTCTAATCTTCCTCTTACCTCTTCCATACATGTTTTCAGCTCTTGAATGTCCTTTTTTTCATGAGTGGATTTGATTTGGACCCAGTCTCTTATTTCTTTTTTAGTAGCTTTCAATTTCTACTCCCATATATATACAGGGGAACCCTGAATCCAATTATTCCAAGCATCCTCAATCATACTAGAGAGGGAAGGATCCTCAACCCAACGAGGATTAAAACAGAAGGGAATGGGATCTAGGGGGGCAGGAGGGGAAAAATAAAGCATAATCGGTTGGTGATCAAAGCCATCCCGGAGGAGAATTTTGGGTGAAGGAAAAAAATGTTCTTCCAATATAGTGCTACTAATGAGGAAGCTATCCAATCTAGCGTTAATGTGACCTGGTTTGTGCCTCTTATTAGACCAAGTGAAATGCCCTAAAGCAGGTTTGATGTCAAAGAGATCAAAGATTTTCATAAGGTCCTCCATATTTTCTTCGGTGGCTTCTTTGACAATAGAACCACCCGTTTTGTCATAGTTGTGCAGAAATCTCCGACAAAGATGAACATGGATGGCCTTATCCTATTTTGCGGAGAAAAAAAAGAATTCCAACACACATCTTTGTCTCTATTGATTGAGGGCATACACATATTTATGATATAAAATAGCTTACCCATGGGATGATTCCAAAGAGAGACCAATAGCCAATTAGACTCGCTTTCCCAGTCTTTTATTTGAAATAGATGAGAATTCCAAAGTGTGTAGATGCCTCCAAAAGCACCTCTGGAGCTAACCTCTTTCCCTTGAATTGAATTCCAAATAAAGGAACTTGCTTGAAGGACCTCGTCGTCCTTCATTTTCATTTCCTGGAGGAGGACAATGTGGGTTTGTTCCAATCTGAGAAGATTCTTCACCATACCTTTCTTATTTTCACTTCCCAATCCTTGACAGTTCCAAGAAATGACTTTGATCATTTAAAATATTGTTTTGAGTTCCCCCCCTTGGAGGGGATTGAGCCACCTTGGTTCCCTGACGATCTAGGTTCCTTTTTGGTATGTCCATCCAGTGTACTTTGTCTACCCATATCAATGTCTTTTATTGTTCCCGCTTCTTAGCACCGAGAGTTTGATTTCCTTCTCGATTTTCTAGTTGAGTTAACCGTTGTTGTTCCATAATCTAAATCCTCTTCTGAGATATACTCTATTTCTCCCTCGTCCTGAGATTACTTTGGGGTGGAATGTTGGGATATGAGGGGAGCAAGTGGGTCTCTTGCCGATCTGATGGGTGTAGATTGAACTACTGACATTTTTTAAGTCGACTCTTCTTCCACATCCTAGATGATTTCAAATTGGTTATTGGTAGGAATAACATGCTTATTAGTTCTAGTCGAAGAAGAGGCATGGGCCTCTTGAGATTTAGAGGGAGCTCCCTCATGAGGCGAAGCTTTTCCTAACCCCTGCATTGCCTTGGGGTTTTATTTTTTCCGCTTGGGTTGTTGTCATTGTTCTTGAGCTTTTTGCGTTGGGGCCTCCATATGAGATTTAGGGAAACGTTTCACAAAATGACCATACTCACAACAGATCTCATATTTGAAGGGGAGTCTCGTAATCCACTTCTTGGAGGAAGGTCCAATTATCCAACTTAATTTTGATGGCTTGTGGGAGTCCTTTTTCCATATCTACCTCCACGCAGATCCTGGCGTAGGATTGCGATCCCTCCTTTGGCTCCTCTTTATCAATATACCTTCCTAATGAATTTCCAATCGCACTGAGAGTTTCCTCATTCTAGCAATGCAACGACAAGAATGGGAGACGAAACCAGACATGCATGACTATAGGTAAATCATTATCTGGGTTAAAATATTGCGACCAATAATTCAGGTAGAGGCCAAGAGCCCCCATGAAGTATGGGCCACTCCAAAAAATCAGATCTCGATCAACCTTTTCCTCAAAGAGGAATGTAAAGAAACCCCAACCACACAATGACAGAGAAATTATCCCTTTTAGAAGAGGTTTCCAATTTTCTTCGACCCAGAAAGCAACTGTTTGCAGGGAGGGCCACATCCCCGTAAAATGGCCAATCAATCCATGCTCAACGAACTTTAGGGCAAGGGATCTGGAGCTGGCCTGAATCAGAACTTCAGGGATTTCCTCTAGCTTCTTAACAAAATGAGATTGGGAGTGCTTTTGTGATTTGGGGAGAGTTGCTACCAAGGAAGCGAAGGCAACAATGTCAGATCTAGGGAAGGGGGGCACTGAGGATCCCCCACCATGGGAAGCCATTATGGATGCAGAAGGGAGGGTAAGGATTTTGTAGGGGTGTGCATCGCAAATCTCTAGTATGGAATATTTCCCCCCAACAATATTTGGACAATGTTGATAAACATGTCCTCCTAAATGCTAGTATTGAAAAAAAATTACATTGTTAGTATGCCTTTCAATATTCATTACATTTCCAAAATCATGAGGGTACTAAATACCTCATTGTCTCACAACTAAAAATATCGCATAATCTTCATATCTTAGAAAACAATTTCCTACAATCCTCCAAATAACATATCCAACATAATGTCATACAAAAAACTTGTAGGAATCCAAAAAAAGCCACATAAATGCTAGAAATCCTACATTTATTCACTAAAAGCGATGATTGCTTACAAAGTACAGAGAGAGATTCAAACCTTCCACTGACATTACATTAAAAAATATTCATGCCTTCGAAAATTTTAAATCTTATGCCACACAAAAAACTAGTACGAATCCAAAACAAGCCGCAAAAATACTAGCAATCCTCTATTTATTCACTAAAAGCGATGACTGCTTACAAAGTACAGAGAGAGATTAAAACCTTCCACTGACATTACATTACAAAATATTCATGCCTTAGAAAATTTTAAATCTTAAGTAGGTGAACATACACATTTTCTAGAGAAAAATGCACATTGTGAATAATAAATGAACTTTTGAAGGTTGATTAGGCATGGGTGATGTGTCTCATTCCATTTCACATCCTTCCATTACCTTAAAATGCATGCCAAGTGATAAAATAGCTCATTATTGCTTGAAATTAAAATTTGGTTATAAAAATAGACTATGAATCAACTTATGGGGGGTTAGGAAAATGCATGCCCTTCTGTACATAATAAATCCACATGTAAAATAAATTTTACCATAGTAGAATAAATTTTTAATATGGAAAAATCTTTAGAAATCCTTAGTGCATTATAATATTATTTCACCATTTTGCATATAATGTTGCTTTATGGTCACCTTGGACTTTTTTTTTTTTCCGCTTGATTCTTACTTGTTATAACAACACTAATTGTTATATGATTCTTTGCTTCTGTCATTTGGGTACCAACTGTTTCCCCTTGAATTTCTTGTTTTTCACCACTCTATCGTGCCCCATTTATTGAGGATGAAACACCTATTGTTTTCCTTCATGTAGTGACCCCTCCATTACGACCACAAAAAGAGATGTACAATAGGTAAATAAATGTTTTTTGCGTTAGGATATTAAATTCGTCACAACATAATTAACATCATCGCAAGTGATACATCATCATAACTAAAACAACACATAAGCAATGCATTAACATAATTAAAAGAGACACATAATCAACACATAAACAACAACTCAATCAATGCATCGTCATAATTAATAGTTGCACTTAATCAACGCATCATCATAATAAATAACGACACAAATAAACACATCATGATCGACTTAAGCATATTACCAATAAATGATTAACCATGTCATTGAATATTAAGGAACTACCCACCCAACCTACCCTGCAAGGTTAGGACCTCCAAGACACATAAGCAACACTCAAGTCCAGGATTCATCGGATTGATTTTGAGTATTTAAGGTCTTAGGACTAACGACTGTTTTGAGGAACAAGGAGGTGTCTAAGTCCCTTAATCAATCACATCTCATAACTCCAGACTAGAATATCGTTCATACATCAACATTATTTCAATGGCACAAGATGATCTGGATTATTTTTGGCACGAAATGAGAGCGGAGATATAATAAAGAAATGCACAGAGATATCGCATATATCCAATAATATAACAGAAATATATCAGAGATGCAACCATAAACATAGAGATACAGTAATACATGATTTCTATTAATGAAAGAAATGTACAGAGACTGTAAAAATACAGAGTGAAAGACTCGCTAGAATGGTGGCAGCTTATCTCTGAGAAGAGATGTGACGACTACTCGCATTCGCAAGAAGATGATTACAATGAGGCTCTAAAGGCCCTTTTACAATAAACCAGAATGCCAAAAGTCATAGACATCCAAAAACCTAACCCTAGGAGATGAAGCTCCAAAAGTCATGTGGGCACCGTTTGGGTAAGTGAGTACATCAACTTCCCGGGGTCGTAACTTTTGCATACGATCTCCGTTTTAGGCGTGTGATAGCTCGTTGGAAAGATATTGTTGAGGAGATTCATTTTGGGGGATCAATCATGCCTTCGGATATCATTGAGAACCTTGATATCGAAAAACCTTCATTTAGGCTCTCAAAATAGCCCCGGAAGTTAAAACCTGCTAAAAATAGTAAATTGCCAAAATTGCCAGAAAGCCATTTTGAGCCATTTGGAAAAGGTGGGTGGCCACCGATATCCACCTGGATCAATACTCCCTCCTTAGGAAGCAATGGTCTCCATTGCGTTGAGTTCCCGGGGGAGAGGGAAAAGCGTTTGTTGAATCTGCATCTTGGTGAGCTGCTTGTCTTGCTGGAGATGTGGCGTTGCCTAGCTTGTTGAAGGATATCACGAACCTTTGGCTGGAAGGTTTGGACCTTTTTACCCAATCTGGCTATTTTAGATGACTGTGTGAGATGACTGTGTGCAGAAGGAATCTTCGTGCTTTGCTGCAACCTTGTCGACCTGCTTCTGTTGGATAGAAGGTGCTTGGGCCGAAGCTGTGGTGGCTACAGTATCCTTCTTCACCCTTTGAACAGATTGTGGAGAAGATGAATTTTGTAGTATGAGATACTACCTTGCGGCACTGTTTAGGTGGGGCAGTAGTTGGAACTACCTCTGGTATCCTGTAGAGATGACCCCCCAGAGTAATAATGACACTACGGGGTCGAGACTCATAGATAACATGGCGTTTCCACATATATGGCTGGCCCAAGAGAACATCACAGATATCCAGTGGGGCAACATCACATAATACCTCATCCTTGAAGGGTTGGATGTCATATGACAATTGACACTGCTGGCTGACATGAAGATCTCGTCCTTGGCGAAGCCACCCAATGTTGTATGGTTGCGGGTGTGGTGTTGTTGACAATCCCAACTGTTTGACGACCTCTGCTGAGATGAGGTTCTTCTGGCTTCCTCTATCAACAATAAAATGTAGCGGGGTCCCCTTCACCCACATCTATGAATAAAAAAGGCACTCCCCCTCTTCTAGATCTATTGGTTCTACTGGTTGAATTGCTGCGGTCGCAACAATAGCAGTAGGGTCTGCGTCGATGATCTGTCTTTTCCCATTATTTTCAAAATCAGATTCTAAATCAGGGTTCGGCTTCTTGTCTTTGATCTCAGCCACCAATAACTGTTTTGAGCGACATTCATCGGTGTTGTGCCAGGGGCTTTTGTGGAAATCGCACCATTTTCCGGTGTCCTTCTTTGTCTTCCCGTGACCCTTCTTTTCATGTGGCTTGGACTGGTTTTCAGGAGACTGTTTGTTAGCACTATCTTTGTCATACTTTGGTTGTTGTGGATTTGCAGACCCGAACTCCCGTTTGTTCTGGTGCTTAAATTTCTGCTCGATTTTAGCAGCATATTGATAGGCAGCACCGAGTGATGAGATGTCCAGAAAATCCATTTCAGTTTCGATGTATCTGTGTAGAGCCCCACGGTATTTCAGAACCAAATGTCATTCGGAGTCTTTGATACCCAGCTTGGTGCGCAAGGTATGGAAGCTATTGGTGAACTCTGGAACTGATTGGCCCCTCTCTTGCCTCAGTATGGTCCATCTCATGTACTGGTCCTCATAGTTGCCAATAGGGTAGTACTATTCCTTTACCGCATCCACAAAAAAGTCCCAAGTGGGCTCGGCCCCATATATTCCAGACTCCTCTGTGGAACTCTGCTCCCAGTAAGTTTCCCACCAATGTTTGACATGGGGGAGAGCCTTAAGGAGTGCGAAGGTGATCTTCTCCTTGTCGGAAAAATTATGAACAGAGAAATAACCTTCTAGCAGATTTAACCATTTATCTAGGGCTTTTGCATCTATTTGACCTTCAAATACAGGAATATCAAAATTAACCTGTACCTTGAAAGGTGAGGTGCCTCCAAATTGGTCGTTTGATGAAGATGCGCCTGATGCTATCGACAAGCATTGAAGGATGTGGGAAAAATTCTCCATCATTTCGTCCCTCTGTCGCGTGAGAGCTTGCTCAAGCAACAGATTGATAGGATCGTCTGCTCCATCGTTTTTATTTTCTTCCGCTATTGAGGGTTTCTTGGGTGTGCGAGAGCGATTTTCCTCAAGAGAGACAAGCTCGAGACCCAACTTGCTATACTCGGACCTCATTGGGGACATGCACTGAAAAAAATGATCAAGAGCAGCCTGCTCTGATACCACCGATCCAGATTATTTTTGGCATGAAATGAGAGCGGAGATATAATAAAGAAATGCACAGAGATATCGCATATATCCAATAATATAACAGAAATATATTAGAGATGCAACCATAAACACAAAGATACAGTAATACACGATTTCTATTAATGAAAGAAATGTACAGAGACTGTAAAAATACAGAGTGAAAGACTCGCTAGAATGGTGGCAGCTTATCTATGAGAAGAGATGTGATGGCTACTCGCATTCACAAGAAGATGATTACAATGAGGCTCTGAAGGCCCTTTTACAATAAACGGGAATGCCAAAAGTCCTAGACATCCAAAAACCTAACCCTAGGAGATGAAGCGCCAAAAGTCATGTGGGCCCTGTTTGGGTAAGTGAGTACATCAACTTCCCGGGGTCGTAACTTTTGCATACGATCTCCGTTTTAGGCGTGTGATAGCTCGTTGGAAAGCTATTGTCGAGGAGATTCATTTTGGGGGATCAATCATGCCTTTGACTATCATTGAGAATCTCGATCTTGAAAAACCTTCATTTAGGCCCTCAAAATGGCCCCGGAAGTTAAAACCTGCTAAAAATAGTAAATTGCCAAAATTGCCGGAAAGCCATTTTGAGCCATTTGGAAAAGGTGGGTGGCCACCGATATCCACCTGGATCACAAGAGTAAGCTAGTTACTTAATCAAACATACATCAATATCATTTTCATGGTGCAAGAGTAATATAGTTACTTAATCAATCATACATAAACATTATTTTCATGGCGTAAGAGTAATCTAGTTACTTAATCAATCATACATCAACATTATTTTCATGGTGCAACCAGATATTCTATTATACTTATCATTTTCAAGCAACGATGAGTATAAATGAGAAAATAACATTTCATAAGAATAATAATTTAAGAGTGTAAATACAATCTTGATTGCATGTAGCTTAACTATACATCTCGTTTGGATAAATTATAGGTGTATGTAAGGAAAGGCTATAATTTACAAATTCATTATGACAACCCATAAGAAATTCATCTTCTTTAAACAATACATTAATCAACATGTTTTACATTAAGAATCTATTATGTAAAACTAATAAAACCATTCGTAATAACAATAGACTAGGTAGTCAACTACCTTACCTATCCCAAAGGGGAGGACTTAGATGAAATAAAATCCTAATGTTAGAATAAGGAATCAACTACTTTATACACCCATTAATAAAGACTAATGGGAAATCAATCCTAAAAACGATAAAATAAGGATTCAACTACTTAGCATCCCTTTATGGACTATAAAATTTATGAATAAACATATCAACAACCACTGTTGCACCTCCATGTTGAGGGTATTGAGAAGGGCCCAACTTATCCATCAATAAAATAAATTATATACTATAATGTAACTCCATATAAGTCTAAAGGAAAACCCATTCTATGTTAATACATACAAGAACTAGACTAGCCTTAATAAGATTTAGCTGCGGTTTTGTTTCCATTCCCGAGTCATGAGAAGATCGAATCTTCTTGGCGCCATACATACCAACACAAGCTTCTATGTAATGCATAATCATTAAAATTTATAAGAGGGGGTAGCATCACATTACACCCCAAGAGACTTACACCCATACAGTAATCCATAAAGGAAGCTAAATGGTCGCATCAATATGTAGTATCAAAATTTAACCCGTATCTTTTAAAATCCAAACCATGGAACCCAAAAGATCAAATTCGAAATCAAAAGTTTCACACACTATACATGAATTGTATAAAAGAGAGTGAGAAATGAGAGGGTGCGCTAGCAACCAAAATTTTTTCAAGGTTTGAGCGATGAGAGGGCGCACCAAGCAAGCCCAAATTGTTGGTTGTGGAGCCTGATTATCTTCCTGATTCAGAGGTCTTTGTTTTCAATCGAGTTTATACCCCATGAAGAATGTACACTCCTCCACGCGGGGGAGTGTAGAGGGGGGTTACCCCCTCTACGAGGTCCAGGGGCAAGCGGGCCCCTAGTGAGGGTTCGGGGGCGAAGCCCCCGAAGGAAAATTTTCCTTGTAAATGTATATTGTAATTTCATTGTAAATCTGGACCGTTCATTATAAGGTCACATATCTGACGATAGAAGTTATGTTAGGGTTTTTTTTCTCCTAGAAGGAAACCCTCTTTTTTGAGGGAGATGTATTGCAGCTATGTATCATCGTGAATATTGTATTCTGAGATAGGAGACAGTGAGAGAAAGAAGAGGAAGTTACAATAGGTTTTTTGTAGGTTGTATCCCTTCATTTGCTGGATAATAATAAAGGAAGGGCCTGACAATTTCTCTGGTGGACGTAGCCCACACTAGGCGAACCACGTATATCTGTGTCTCTATTGTATTGTGTATCTTCTGTGTTTTATTTCCGCATTTGTTTTATTTTATTGCTCCACAATCATGTTTTTCTAACAACTAGTATTAGAGAAAAAGGTAACTCGTAGGAAAAGAGGGTTCCTGGTTCGAGTGGGAGAAATGATGGAAGATGGAAAGTTTAGGGTCGAGAAATTTAACAACCAAAACTACTAGTTATGGAAGATGCAGATGGAAGATTATTTATATCAGAAGAATCTGTTCCTACCATTGGGTGGAATAGCAAAGAATTCGACGACCATGAAGGACGAAGAATGGGAGGTTCTTGACAGAAAGGCACTAGGAACGATACAGCTGGGCCTGGCAGCATCAGTGGCTTTCAATATTTTGAAAGAAAAGACAACGAAGGAGTTGATGGACACATTGGCTAAAATTTATGAAAATCCTTCAGAATCCAATAGGGTATTTCTAATGAAGATATTATTTATTATGAAGATGTCAAAAGGTGGGTCTGTTGCACATCATTTAAATGAATTTAATACCTTTACTAATCAATTAAGTTTTGTAAAAGTGGACTTTGATGATGAGGTCAGGGCTCTTCTAATCTTGTGCTCATTGCCAAAAAGTTGGAACGGCTTGGTCATGGATGTAAGTAACTCTGTCTCTGGTTCAAATACTTTAAAATTTGATGTGTTGTTGGTGTTATCCTTAGTGAAGAAATGCAACGCAAAAGCATAGGTGAGACATCAGGTGATGCATTAAACATGGAGAACATGGGAAAACAAAAGGACAGAGGAAAGGGCTCAAGGAACCGCAAGAATTCTAGGAAGAGAAGATCCAAATCCAGATTTGGAAATATAGAGTGATGGAATTGTGGGAAGAAAGGACATCTGAAGAAAGACTGCAGAGCTCTAAAGAAACAAAGAGATGGACATTAAGAGAAAAATCAGGAAGCAAATGTAACAGGTGATGTGTTACAAGATTCTTTGATTCTTTCTGTAGATAATATTTATGAGTCTTGGGTAGTAGATTAAGGGCTTCATTTCATGCCAGGCCCCATAGGAAACATTTTCTAGATTATGTTCAAGGTGATTTTGGATAGGTTCATTTGGGCGATGATGCACCATGCAAAATTGTTGGAATGGGAAAGGTAAAAATAAAGCAAAGCAATGGAAACCAATGGTTGTTGAAAGAGGTAAGACATGTTCCATATCTAAGGAAAAATCTAATTTCAACAGGGCAGTTAGTAAGTGAAGGTTGTATATCCATATTTACAAATAAGGTGTGGAAGGTCACCAAAGGATCATTGGTGATAGCAAAAGGAGATAAGGTAGGTACATTGTATTTATGTACTGGTAATACTGAATCTTCTATCTCTTTAGCTTCTACATGAATGGATACAACACTATGGCATCATAGGCTTGGACACATGAGTGAGAAGGGTATGAATATACTTCACAAAAGAAATTTGTTGCTAGATATTAAACAAATTGATTTGGATTTCTGTGAGCATTGTGTTTATGGAAAACAAAAGAGAGTCATATTTCTCAGAGTCTGAAAAGAAAAGAAGAGTGAAAGGTTAGAGCTTGTGCATAGATATTTATGGGGACCAGCTCAGGTATCATCTCTTAGTGGCTCTCATTATTATGTTACTTTTATTGATGATGCAACTAGAAAAACTTGGGTTTATTGCATTCGACAAAAATATGATGTTTTTGATACTTTTAGGAAACGAAAAGTGTTGCACATTATTTTCGTCATCCCTATGCTCGTTAACGATGTAAACCTATATGTTGCCTTCAGAGGGGTCAGTGGCCTGGATTCCTGAAGAAAGAAGGGAGATGAACTTTCCCTGCGAGAAGAAGTTGTATTTTCCTTTGTAAAAACCCTATTAAAGAGGATTTATGCAGGTTGCACTATAGCGAGGGTGAAGAAATTCCTGGTTTCCGCAGGCTACACTATAGCCAGGGTGAGGAAATTCCTGGTTTTCACAGGCTGCACTATATCCAAGGTGAGGAAATTCCTGGTTTTCGCAGGCTTCACTATAGCCAGGGTGAGGAAATTCCTGGTTTCTGCAAGCTGCACTATAGCCAGGGTGAGGAAATTCCTGGTTTCCGTAGGTTGCACTATATCTAGGCTGCGGAGTTTCTGCAGGCTGCACTATCGCTAGGGTGTGGAAATTCCTATACGTGGGAAAAATGAGTGTCTTCTCAATGCTTCTAGAAGGAGAAGCTTCTATGGTGAGGTGGCCTCTGAACGGTTTAGATCTTACTCGCTTTCATGATTTAGTGGGATCATCCTAACCTCCTCACCTTATCCTCTTCAACTTATAAAAGAAGAGGAGCTCTCATGGAGAAAGTTAGTTGAATTTGGCTTGAGATTGTTAGCTTGGTTAGATTGGATTTGAGCTTTTCTTTGTCAAGATAGATTGTGAGTAGTTATTAGATCCACGGTCTTAGAATCCTTGGAGCAAGAAGTGTGTGGGAAGCAAGGAATCATTGGAAGGAACTTTATGACATCAAGGCATTCGATTGTAATCTCTCTCCCTATTATTAATATAATACAGTGGCATGCTTCTTTCCCATAGAATTATCTTTATTTTATTGCATAATTCCTTGATCATATGCATAGGTTGTCATTGAATATATTCTCTCTGCTTTCACTTTGGTTGGTTTGTGTCTCACTGTAGAATCAATATCACAGGAGCACCAGAGCGAAGCAGGGACAACAAAGACATAAGGAAGCGATATTCAAAGGTATGTCACTCATCCTTTCTTTGATGATAGATTCAATGATTAGAACCTAGGGAAAGTGCCATGTCCTATCTTGTTTTGTTCTAGATCTGGGTGGATCGGGAGATTAGTTTATGTCTGCATTTATCGATTTATCCTACAACAATAATAGCAAATCAGATAAAGTTGATTCTGTCCAGGTCACTTTCATAGGAGTAGTTGGGGTTTTTGCAAGGTAGACAGATCCAAGATGCCATTGGAATGGTTCATGAGTGCCTCCATAGCATTAAAAAATAGAAATTAAAATCCCTAGTTCTGAAACTAGATCTATAGAAGGCCTATGACTGCATAAATTGGGACTTTCTAAGGATGATCTTAATTCAGGTTGGTTTTGGTATCAGGATGACCAATTAGATTATGATTTGCGTTGTTTCCTCGTCCTTTTTTGTTTTACTAAATGGAGAGGCCACAAACTTCTTCAAAATTGTAAGAGGGTTACAACAAGGGTGCCCTTTATCCCCATTGTTATTTATTTTGGTAATGGAAGGATTAAGCATGTTATTAAAGGAAAGCCAACGTGAAGGGAAGTTGATCGGTGTCGTAATATCCAGAACTATAAACATTCTCCACATTTTGTTCGTAGATGATGTGACAATTATGACAAAATCTTCTATGAGTGAATAGTGGGAGATAGATAAGATTATTAAAATTTTCTGCTTGGCATTGGGGCTTCAGGTAAACGAACCAAAAACTACTATTCTACAAGAAGGTTTGTCGGATATGGAATTATCTTCTTATAAATCTATGTTTCCTTTTACTTTTTCTGATCTTGCAACTGGTTTTAAATACCTTGGTTACTACTTAAAGACTGGGCCGCAACGAGTAGAAGACTGGAGTTGGATGTTGAAAAAAATGGAAAAAAAGATAGGGATTTGGTGCTATAGGTGGTTGTCACTGGGAGGGCATTACACATTATTAAAGTCTATCTTAGAAAGCCAAGATGTATACTGGATGTCCTTGGTGGCTATTCCCTTTACTATTTTAAATAATCTGAGAAAAATGATGTTTAATTTTATTTGGAAAGGAAATAGTGAGTCAACCCATTATCATCTCTGCAAGTGGGAACATCTTACATTACCAAACAAATATGAAGGTTGGGGTCTTTGAAATATCTTTGACTTTAATAGAGCCTTGGCCACGAATTCACTCTGGCAAGTACTAATGCGTGACGAAATATGGCATAAAGTTATAAAAGATAAGTATCTTCCTCATACTATTGTTAAAAATTATTTCAGATCCCCACCTTTCCAACAAAAGGCGATTTCAAGAATCTAGAGTGATATTTTGAAATCAGTCTACTTGATCACTCATTGGTTAAGTTGGTCTCCGGGCTCGGGTCAACTCATTGCACTTGGTAGAGACAGGATCTTAGGGATGGGAGATAAGTCTTTCCTCTCCTGTAATCTTTTGTCAAAATTAAGGCATTAGAATATATTTTCTCTCTCTCAGGCTAGGAGGCTTATTGATCGACAACCCTTTACCTCTATATGGGTTAACAACAACGATTTGGGATTTTCTGGAGACATAGCAATAGAATGGGACCAATTTAGTCGATCTCTTATTGATTCTGGCGCCTATATACAAGATTTAGAAGATGAACTGATGTGGATTGATGAAGATAATTCTAGATATCTCACAGTTAAAAATATATATTTGGATTTATTATCCACACAGGGTCTGTCGAGAATTAGATGATGGAGGCAAGCAGTCTGGAACTGGGAGTTTCAACTAAAAATAAAACTTTTTATCTGGCTGGCAACGGAAAGAAATTTTTTAACTTGGGATATTCTCCAACTAAGAGGCTGGGAAGGACCTAGTCGTTGCTACCTTTGTAAACAAGATATTGAAAATATCAATCACCTTTTTATTCACTGCTCATTCACCAAATCGGTCTAGGAGAGAGTGGTCACTGGACATGGATATAAAAATTGTTGGAAAGGGAATACCTTGTCCGATTTTTTGAAGAACTGGGTAGAAGACAAGACTGTCCCATCTTTGATAGCTACCTACATCTGTTGGTTTATTTGGTTAGAGAGGAACAAAGAAATTTTCGAAGAGACTATTCCCTCTATCCACTCAGTGATTTATAAGACTCTGGGTTTTCAAAAAAGAGTCTTGGCATCTTTTAAAAGTGGACCTTCGCGAGACATATTGATCCCTCAGCTCAGGAATACAACAATTGCTTAGTTTGATGGAGCTGCCCAGCTTGATGGCATTCAATGTGGTGCTGGAGGAGTCTTAAAAACTCCATACTTGTATGTATTTAGATGGGTTTACAATTGTGGAGGAGGCACAATCACAAGAGCAGAGTTATTGGGAGTATGGGCAACTCTCTTGTTGGCATCTCATTTTTCTTTTCATCGACTTCAAGTTCTGGGTGATTCAATTTTTTTTATTGATTGGCTATCCAACATAGGAAGACTCCAAGCAAGTGAAATTGAGGGCTGGAAATCCAGAATCAAGGATTTAATTAAACATTTTCATGCCATCAGTTTTGTGCATATTTTCAGAGAATTTAATATGAAAGCAGATCTTCTTTCTAAGCAGGCATTAAGGGAACCAGAAGGCAGAATCACATATTACCTCTGGAACAATGGCACTGAAGGTCCCATGTGACATCTCAGTGTTTACTAGTCATTAACCTTCTTCGGTGCTTGTCCTGTTTTTATCAAGTTCTTCATAGGCAGTTTTTTGCATATCTACTTCAGTTTTTGTATTTTGAATAATCTTATCTAGATCCGTGTGGTCTCTTTTGTTATGGAATTTTCTATTGTATAAAGGACTATGTTTAGTTTCTTTGTGAAGCCTTTTGGTCAGATTCTCTTGTACCGATCCTAGATATGGATTGAATATGTAAAAAAAAAATATTTACTAATATAATTGAGCAAATTTTCTAT
>ML789104.1:81177-102964 GCA_009831015.1 Picea engelmannii | reverse complement strand
TATTAACCACAGCTCAAAAAAAGGAGTTAAGAAACTCCAGGTCTTCGACTATTCAAAATTGATAATCAATTGGGAAAACAACAAGGCATACATCCAAAATGTAAGCCTGACACCTCTGCTTAATGAGACAAAACACCAGATGAGCCTATTCTATTGGATTTCGTTACAGCATAGAAGCTCTTCAGCTCCCAAAGGAGCTTTTGGGTATAATGAGTTTCGTGGACAGTGAAGAAATTCAACTCATGGAATTTAGATATTAATTTTTTTGTTTTTTTGTAATATTAGATTTTTTTTAGTAGTCACTTGGATTATACAAGTTTAGTCACTCAAATCTGCAGATCCAACCATTGCTTACCGAATTTCAAGCAAAATCAAACCAAAAAAATCGGCCAAAAAACTCTGGGAGATCGATACTAGACGTGGATGGAACAGCCCAAGTATTTGTTCTTTGTGCAGGAAGACGGAGGAATCCTCCTCGCACCTGTTCACGAGTTGTGAATTCACTATCAAAGGAATGAGGTTGGTGGCGTAAGAGCTCACCGCGCACTCCTGCTGGGTATACCAGAGTCTTGAAGAAAACTTGAAATCATGGTTGGATGATAAGCACATGTCTGTGGGTCTAACAACAGAGAGGAACTCATGGTTTTCAGAATATTATTAACCACAGCTCAAAAAAAGGAGTTAAGAAACTCCAGGTCTTCGACTATTCAAAATTGATAATCAATTGGGAAAACAACAAGGCATACATCCAAAATGTAAGCCTGACACCTCTGCTTAATGAGACAAAACACCAGATGACCCTATTCTATTGGATTTCGTTACAGCATAGAAGCTCTTCAGCTCCCAAAGGAGCTTTTGGGTATAATGAGTTCGTGGACAGTGAAGAAATTCAACTCATGGAATTTAGATATTAATTTTTTTGTTTTTTGTAATATTAGATTTTTTTTAGTAGTAAGTTAAATAGGGAGCAACTTTCTTTCTTCAGGTAAAAAAATTGGGTTTGAATCTGGTCAGATTTTCAGGGTATCCTGAATTTGGTATGGACAAAAGTTCCATACATTTTAAGACCTTATTTCAGAAATTTTGTTTCATTTTAAACCAACCCAGATGTTCAAAAAATCGATTAGACTTCTAGATCTGCTGAAAATTCAAAATTGCATTAAAAAAAACATGCCTGAAAAATAACTCGGGAGAAAAGATTACTCAGAAATCAGACCACTCCATTTTTCCAAAGTCAAGATTTATAATACCAGATTTTTCCGGAATAATGATTTATGGAATACCAGATTTTTCCAGAGTAATGATTTATGCAGGCTGGCCTGTAGGTTCTTCCCGGATCAAACCAGAATTGTAAAATGAAGAAGGAGCCCCCCTTTTGCTGGAATATGTATATTCAATATAATGTGAATATAAGATTTTTTTCAAAGGAAAAAAAAATAATATTAAGCATCTCTTAATTGTCATGATTGAACCATTAGACATCCTCTTGTTAGTTTTTATTATGCTATCATTTTATTGTTTAGGTTATACTCCTCTAATTGAATAATTATTCTTAAATTTTTTATAAACCTTAAGTTTTAAATCTAAGTTTTAATCTTTAAATTTATTAATATATTATTAATGGTTTAATAAAGTATGTATTATTAATAAAATATTAAAATAATTTAATTATGTTTTTAATTGGGTTTAACTCAAGTGGTTGGGAAAAATGATTATAATCCTCTCCACCTAGGTTCAAATTCCTAAATGGCTAATGTGTATACTTTGAACCTAAGTATATTGAGCCCATACTCCGAGACTTTGACCATAGTACATGATATTTGGTTAACTACATTACTTTTATATAAATTGAATGCATACATGGAATGGAATGTCAAACTTGGAGTTTGAATTGTTGATATTGTAATCCTTTTTCACATGCTCCAAGATCATATTTGCATGGTTGTTCATGCTATGAATATGAATTTGATGTAACAATACCATTGCATGGTTGTTTATAGTTGGAGTAATGCGGTGAAGACACAATAATGTGGTGAAGACACAACAATGGGGGAAAAACACAAAAACGACAAGATGCTTTGGCCTGTAAGAACATAAAACAAGTTATCGAACAATGCTTGAAGAACTCGGAGACAAGTGGTAGGAGACAACTTTGGTAGAAGGCAACAGTGGATAAAAAACACCAAAAACATACTCCAAAATGGAAGAAGCGGTCAATGCCTTGATGAGCCCGGAAGACGAGCCGATATGGAAACAATATAGACTCTTTGTATTGGATGACGAGCAAAGAAGTGGGTCAGGCCATATCAAGAGGGGGACGACAGTTGGGGACCCAAACAATGACAATCTAGCTGTCATGTTAGACTCAGTTCTCGGATGGAGTGTGGGGACATTCCACAAGGATTTCAAGGGAAATAGCCCAGATGGCATACATGCAAGTGTTGTAAAGGGGAGTCAGGACAGGTCATTTCAAGGGGGAAGTAAAGATGTAGATGGCTTCGATATAAGAAGAATCCCCCTTATTTATGTTCTCAACAGGTTAAGCATGGAGGAGGACCATCTTCAACATTGGGGATAGGCGACACAGAAGTCGATCTTGGGAGTTCTGAGTAGCCGAAAGGCGAAAAACCAGAACTAGAACTTGAAAACAACTGAAAGGCAAAGAGGACCGGCTGAGATGTTTGGAAAGGGAACAAACTGTGGAAACCAAGAAAGGGCAGGTGAAAAATGGTCCTTGGAGGAGATGTAGGCTTGGAGGATGCTTTCAACTTGGCTATGTGTGCTCTAGTGGGAAGACTCTCATACAGAGTGTCAGGCAGACAAGGTTTAGTGAGCCGGGTTGAGGAAATTTGGGGCCCACTGTTAGGCTATCCGTCGGAGACGGTGACACTTACCAAGGAGTGGTTCTATTTTATTTTCATAACCCTAGAAGACTCCATGAAAATTTTATAGGAAAACTTGATTCTAAATGGAAGCAGTCTGATGCTTAAAAAATGGTGAGTGGGTTTCGACCCAGTGACAGAATACTTCCAATTCAGGCACATTTGGGTACTCTTACCAGGATTACCAATTCAGTTTTGGAATGAGGGTGATTTTACAACCATAGGGAATGAACTGAGGAGGTTTCTTTATTTGGAAGCTTCAACCTTAAAAGGAGCCAACATGAGAATGGGGAAAATCTTGGTGGAATTAGATGTTCACAATGGGTTTGTGGAAGAAATCGATATAGAGTGGAGGGGGAAAATCTATGGTCAAAAATTCGATAGGCCTCCCCTTTCGCTACACTTCCTGCAGAAGAACTGGGAATCTTTGCAAATATTTCCAAGGGTTAGTTTCGGATGAAGAATCAAAGGCAACAATGCTCAGAAAGGCAGAACAAAATTTCTGGGAAGGATCCTTCATGGATTGGGGAAGGCACTTCATCAGAGGAGGATACACAGACCTCAACGATGCCTGAATCTAACCTAAGTAAGCTAAAATTTTTATGTCCCTCCTTCTTTTCCACTTTATCGACATGGGAAATTGATCTTTTAAATATACTAAAAACTACAGTCACAGGGGACTCCTCGGTAAACCCAAAAATCTTTGTTAGGGAGGTGGATAAGGAGGATAAAAACAAATCAAAAGATGGAAGACCGGTCTCGGAATCCTTGGACCAACCGAGATCTACTTCGCAAGAATGTGATGGAAGTTTAGTGCATGACCCAAAAGGGGAGGGGATGGGATGTGACATGCTGGAGGGGAGGGAGATGACTCATGGGGATAATTCTCTGGAAACCATACTAGAAACTTTTGTCCCCAGTTATCGAGACATGCTCACAAAGAAACCTATGAAATTCTACGAAGGGCGCACGAAGGCTAACTGTGGGAAGGAAGAACAAACAATCAAATTAGATGGGCCTGAGACGAGGAACCTAAAAAGAGATCCAAAAAAAGATAACTGGAGAGGGTGTTTGGGGTATGATGCTTCACCCATAAAAACGAGGAGTGCTTACAGGAAAGATGTGGGAAGAAGAGGATATTTGGTCAACCAAGGCAACAACACTACTGAACAAAGGGCTCTTAGGGGACTCAAAGCCCAAGCCAGAGCCAAATCATGAAACTACTTTCACTAAAATTAAGGGGAGTTGGAGGGGCTCCTAAAAGTGCAACCCTCTGAAGACTTCTGGTGTGTATTAATCCTGATATTCTCTTTTTCCAAGAGACGATGGTGGAAGGAGAGAAAACAAGGGGACTTAGTCACAAAACTCTTGCTTAGTTGGTATTGCTATGAAATTGATTCGATGGGACAATCAGGGGGTTTATGTGAGTCATGGAATCCAACAAAGTTGGCCCCTCATCCTTCTTCAACTTGTGTTGGTATTCTACTTGAAGGTACTCTTTTTGAGGGCAATAGACAGATTTCTCTCTTCAACTGTTATGGCCCCTGCACAGACAAGAAAGCTTTCTGGGAAGTAGTGGCTGCAAGTGGCTTGCTAGCTACAAAAAACCTATTTATTGCAAGTGATCTTAACTTTACAGTGTCTGCCTATGAAGTTTGGGGTTCCAAATCCAGATTAGACCCCTTGGCTTATTTTTTCAAAAGTACTTTTGAGATCTTCGGTTTGGTATATGTAGTCCCTATAGAGCATGTTCCCACTTGGCGCAATGGAAGAAGTGGGGAAGAAAGCATATAAAAAATATTGGACAGAGTTTACTTGTTGGAAGACCTTGTTTCTTCGATCGATAGGTTCAAATCTTGGGTTGCCCACCCATATTTCTCAGACCATGTACCTATCGCGCTCCAACTTGATGATGGGCAGAGGTCGATAGCCTACCCATTCAAACTAAATCCTATCTGGCTAGAAGAGAAAGGATTTAGTGATATTGTTGCTTCAGTTTGGAAGACAAATGAATTTGACTCAGGACCTTTAGCATTGAGAAGACTAGCAAGAAAATGAAAGTCTTAAGACACAAAGTGTTTGGGTGAGTGAATTTCCAAAAGAAACTAAGACTCAATGAGGTAGTTTAAATGGAGGATGATTTAAAGAGCTTATATAGTACCAAATACAATGGGAGAGCAGTGATGGATATTGACAACCATATCAAAAAGATGGAAGGAAAAAGACATAATTTTTTATTATATGAAGAAGAAACTTGGAGACAAAAAAGTAGGGCTATTTGGCTCCAACAGGGTGGTCGGAATACAAAGTTTTTCCATCAATATGTCAATTATAGAAAAAATCAAAATGCATTTTGGGAGATGAAGGATGAACAAGGCATCACTCACTTGGGACAGGGAGACATTGAGTTTGAAGTGGTGAGATACTTCAAAACTCTATATGAAGACACATGACATAACACTATTGTGGATCATGTGAAGGTAGCGCAACTTTTCCCTAGCTTATTCACACAGAGTGATGTCCAAGAGCTTGAAAAGACAAGCATTGCAGAATAAATCAAACTAGTGTTGAAGAGCTTTTCCAGGAACAAGAGTCCCACCTCAGACGGTTGGACAATGGAATTCTTCCTAAGGTTCTTTGATCTAATAGGGAAAGATGTACAAAAGCAATGGAGAAGTCAAGGATTTTTGGGTCGATGGTAAGTTCATTAAACTCGAATTTTCTAGTTCGTATCCTGAAAGTGGATAAGCCTGCAAGCTCTGGGGATTTTAGACCCATTTCCTTCTGTAATCTAGCTTACAAAGTGATTGCTAAACTAATTGGGATCTGATTGAAGCCGCTCCTGTCAAAACCCTTATCCATAGAGAAGTTTGGTTTTTTAAAGGGTAGGCAAATCTTGGATGTTGGTGGTGTAGCACAAGAATTCTTACATAGCAATAATACAAAAAAAGTTGAAATCCCTAGTTTTAAAGTTGGATTTCCAGAAAGCGTATGATTGTGTCAATTGGGACTTCCTTAGGATAATTCTCTTAAAGACTGGCATTGGCCTCAAGACTAAAAATTGGATCATGAGTTGTGTAAGCACTCCAAATTATGTGATTTTGGTAAATGGAGGACCTACCTCTTTCTCTAAAAGTGGACGCAGGCGAAGACAAAGATGTCCTTTATCTCCTTTAATCTTCATCTTAGTTATGAAGGGGCTGAGTCTTTTACTTAAGCATGCTCATTCTGATGGAAACATTTCGGGGGTAAATACCTCTCGGCTTCTCAAGATATTTCTCCTTTTGTTCGTGGATGACATCCTAATCTTGAACAAAGCTTGGGCTTCAGACTGGGAGGAAATTGCTGTAGTAATTTCAGTCTTCTGTAGGGCTTCGGGGTTGGTCATAAAACCACTAAAATCCTCTCTCCATCACTCAGGTATTGATGATCTGGACTTGAAATTTTACAAAGCCCTTTTTCCCTATAAATTTGTTGATTTGGATGCAGGATTTCGGTATCTAGGTTATTTCCTCAAGCCAACAAACTACATGACTAAGTACTGGATATGGATTCTACAAAAAATTGAAAAAAGAATCAGAAATTAGTGTCATCATTGGTTGACCATGGGGGGAAGATATGAGCTGGTCAAATCTATTCTGGAAAGTCTCTTGGTTTACCGATTGGCGATAACGAACATCTCAATCTCAGTCCTTAATAGGATTAGAAAATTGATGTACATGTTATGTGGTTGGGATGTGGGGAGTCAGAGCAAATTCACTTATGCAAATGGGAGGACCTGGCAAAGTCTAAAATCTACAACGGTTGGGGTTTCAAACATCTAATTTGGTTTAGAAAAGCGCTAACAACAAATACTATGTGGCGTTGTCTAATGAAGGATGGGCTATGGCACATGATTATCATGAATAAATACCTTTAGTCCTACTCGGTGGCATCCTGGTTGAGAAAACCATGCTCGACCACTCCAAAATCCTCAAGCACTTGGAGGTTCCTTAACAAATCTTTGCAGGTGGTGGCATATTGGACAGCCTAGAGGTTGGGCTCAGGAACTTCTATCCACCTTGGATGATCCGAAAAAGATCTTTTAATGACAATGGTTGAGTTTTAAAGCATGAGTTAAATGACCATTTAGGAAACTGATGAAAGAAGAAGAATTAATTATGAAACATGGTAGCCATAAAGTAATATACAGATATGGAAATAAGCATGAAGAAACAACAAACCACAAACAACAAAGTTGATAACGGAGTTCGACAATATCGCCTACGTCTCCGAGAATTTGTCTCAGTGGGTTAGAATTTCTTATTTCTGTTAGAAGCTTCAAATGTACATCATAAAAGTGCCAATGGATTACAAAAATGAGCTAGCCATGTTCTGCTAGATCTCAAGAACCCATCAAAACTCACAGCACTGGAAATGGATGAACGGAGCTCCCAGAAATAGCCCGCAAATGTACTCTCCTCAATGGCTTCCTTGCATAAAAATGACTTTGCCTCAAAAATTCTTCAACATTTTCCTATTTTGAACCTCCTTCTTGGATTCAAGAACCTCTGGTTTATATAGGCTTGAAGTTGGCAACAAACTCCCAACTTCCCCCCAAGATATGGCCTCAAAAAGGGCCCAAGATCCTCCAAAAATGGACTAAATCTCCCAAAACTGGTTAAAAATCCATTAAAAATCTTTATTATAAAGTCAAAAACCCAAAATTGGGTAATATGTAGGCGTATCCCCCCGAAATCCGGGCCCCTAGTCACTTGCGCGCCTCCATGTGGCCTAGTGTTGGGCCAGCGCACTAGTCCTTATCCCTTAGCTTCGGCCCGTGGTCGTTTGTATGGCCATATGTCCAGGCCTTACCTTGTCCACGCACTTTAACAGTTATAGCCCTTACTTGTTAGTTCCTGGATACGTGCCTTGGTCGGCGAGCTAGCCTAGCCGACTGGGTGCTATCCACATATCTTCGCGCCAAACGTTTTACCAACGGTCGTATGGAACAGTCATATGGCAAAGTGTCAGGGCTAAAACTCCAACAAATACCGTGTCAAACCATAGGGCATGGACATGTGGTGAGGGCATATGGTGATTTTTGCGTCGGGGGCTGGGGCTAGACCCTAGCCCTATTCTTCGTCAAAATGAACTCTATTCACATTCAATTATTTCATTTAGAACACAGTTGTTAAGCAATACTGTGGGCGGGCTGGTAGCCCAGCCCTGCCAAAACACTCGCCCGGACCAGAGGTCATAGGTCCGACTCCCCAGGACTCGCAAGGATGATTTTAGGGGATAAATTTCGCTCATGGGCTAATTTTCCATGGTTTTTCCAAAAACAAGATTCGCTATTTTAAAATGATTCGCCAAAATTCTATAGGATAAAATTATTTTACCTTAAAAATCGTCAAAATTTTATAAAAACTATATAAAATACTTATAAATTTGAATATTTTTACAAAAATATCGCCAAATATGTATAGTTGACGTATGAAGGATTAGTAAGATTCACAAAGGTTTCTACAATTTAAAATAAATTTCCATCCTTAAAATCATCCCTGCCCGGGAGTCCAATAAACGTTTGCCCAAACCACGACCAATGGAGGGGTGCCACGTGGCAGCCCAAGACTAGGCCACATGGCACCATACTATTTGCTCGGATATGCCATGTGTCAAATAAATATTCGACCACCTGTCTGCCCAGTCAGCACGCCAGTGTACCTGCTACATCATCCTACTAGTCAACCTGTGTCACGTGTCACCTTTGCAGTGGTGCCACGTGTCACAATCTGACTCGTCCACCTGTCAGCCATTAACTTCCCAGTCAATGCCAACGCATCACTGCCATGTCACATGTACGGCCGTACAACCTATACATTCAGCTGCCACGTCAACGCTGTACAAACTGTACAATTATTAATTTTTATCTGTTTAGCAAAATGAACAGATCGTGATATATTTTGCATATGACGTCTGTTTGAGCCTGTTCAAGTTGCGTTGGGTTCGTATCAACGTGGCCTACACAGACATCCATTTTGAATCCATTATGAGCACTTTGATTTTTAGGCCTTCCTGGACCCATTTTGGTTCCAGGATCCAATTCTGGATCACACCTCCCCAGTAAAGACCTTTTGGTCCTCCAAAAGGTTACAAAATTGACCTTACTGATTACATACTCATAAGAATTAACAAAACACTATGTTGTTCAAAATTATGTTAAAACAGGTCATCATTTCAACATGTGTGATTACATTAATGGAAGCAAAATACAATGAAGATGTGACATCCACTTATGGCAAAACCAAGTGACTGCTTTCTTTCCTTCATGATGTTCTTCTTGCTTCACTGGTAATGCCTCTTCCTTGGTGAGTACATGCGTAATCCTTTTGTCCTTCTTTGGACGAAGCTCTGCATTAAGCTTCCAACATTTCACCTTTTGATGTCCACCCTTGTTGCAATAAGTGCAGTGGCTTTTTGACATCCAAAATTGTTTTCCCTTCTCTTTCTTTCGTTGTGGAGTTGAGTCTTTATGTCGTGTCTCCTTCCCGGTTGACAGAAATTTCATGTACAAAGATTGTCTCTTCCAACAATTGGCCACACAATGCTTAGGTGAATGAAAAAACGTACAAGGATACATATTCCACAAGTTTTGGATTACATGATTATGCTTTTTATAATCAAAGAAAGACTTGGAAAAACCATGGCCATTATACCTTTCTTGTGTATATTCACTTTTCTTTGGAGATGACTTGCATTCACTATCACTATCAAGGAGTGATATACCATCACCTTTCATGAATTGTTCCCGTAATGACATAGGCTAGTCATTTGAAGCATCACTTGCTTCCAATGTTTTGGAGCATTCTCCAATCTCCACTTCACCATATCCCAATCCTAAATAATGAGGTATTTCCACAACCTCTATGGGATTAATGATACCTTGGCCTTATTTCCAAGGCCCTTTCCTTCATAAGCCATCTTGGTTATCAATTTCAAACCTATACCTTTGGTATGTTTTTCAAATGCACGAAAAGAACCATCTTAATGGGAATAATGCGAAATTGATGAATTACTTCCACTGCATACCTCATAGATGATCTATGAATTGGGTTTAGAAGGCAATTCCTTCAATTCTTCTTCGCTTGTGTCGTTCTTTGAAGATTTCCTTTGAACCGATCTCTTTCATTCCAAGTAATCTTCATACAACACTTTCACCATCTCTGTCATGGAAAAAAGAGTATTTCGAATATCCTTCTCATCTTGAGAAAGTCCCCCTTTAGATTCCATTTTCTCACTTGAGATGTCCTTTTCCTTGGTTAACATGCAAACTCAAAAACCAATTGTCAACTAGCTCTAATACCACTTGATCCGAAAAAAATATTTTAACGACAATGGTTGAGTTTTAAAGCATGAGTTAAATGACCATTTAGTAAATTGATGAAAGAGGAAGAATTAATGATGAAACATGGCATCCATAAAGCAATATATAGATATGGAAATAAGCATGAAGAAACAACAAACCATAAACAACAAAGTTCATAATGGAGTTCGGCAATCTCGCCTACGTCTCCGGGCCTTTGTCTCAGTGGGTGATGCTTTCTTATTTTTGTTTGAAGCTTCAAATGTACATCATAAAAGTGCCAATGGATTACAAAAATGAGCTAGTTGTGTTCTGCTAGATCTTAAAAACCCATCAAAACTGACGGCACTTAAAAGGGATGAACGAAGCTCCTAGAAATGGCTCGCAAAATTGCTCTCCTCAATGGCTTCCCTGCATAAAAATGACTTTGCCTCAACAATTCTTCAACATTTTATATAGGCTTGAAGTTGGCAACAAAATCCCAACTTCCCCCCAAGATCTGGCCTCAAAAAGGGCCCAAGATCCTCCAAAAATGGACTAAAACTCCCAAAATTGGTTAAAAATCCATTAAAAATCTTTATTATAAAGTCAAAAACCCAAAATTAGGTAATATGAAGGTGCATCCCCCCGAAATCCGGGCCCCTGGTCACTTGCGTGCCTCCATGTGGCCTAGCGCTAGGCTAGCACATTGGTCCTTAGCCCTTAGCTCTGGCCCCTTGTCGTTTGGATGCCTATATGTCCAGGCCTTACCTTATCCATGTGCTTTAACAGTTATATCCCTTACTTGTTAGTTCTTGGATACGCATCTTGGTCGACGAGCTAGCCCGACTGACTGGGCGTTATCCACATATCTCTGCGCCAAACGTTTTACCAACGGTTGTATGGAACAGTCATATGAAAAAGCGTCGGGGCTAAAACTCCAACAAATACCGTGCCAAACCATAGGGCATGGACATGTGATGAGGGCGTATGGTGAGTTTTGCGTCGGGGGTTGGGGCTAGACCCCAGCCCTATCCTTCGTCGAATTGAACTCTATTCACATTCAATTATTCCATTTAGACCATATTTTTTAAGCAATAATTTGGGTGGGTTGGTAGCCTGTCACTGCCAAAACACTCGCCCGGTCCGAAGGTCACGTGTTCGACTCCCCAGGAGTCCAATAAACTTTTTCCTAAACCACGAACAATTGAGGGGTGCCATGTGGCAGCCCAATACTGGGCCACGTGGCACCATGTTATTCACTCAGATATGCCATGTGTCAAACAAAGATTTGATCACCTATCTACCCATTCAACACGCCAATGTACCTTCCACTTCAACTTGCCAGTCAGCCTGTATGGACCTTGCCACGTCATCTTGTTGTACGGACCTTGCCATGTTAGCCCATGCCACGTGTCACAATCTGACTCGTCCACTTGTCGGCCATCAATTGCCCAGTCATCACCAATGCATCACTGCCACGTCACCTGTACGACCTGTACAGTCAGCTGCCACATCAACATTGTATGGATTGTACAGTCATCAAATTTTGCATGTTTGAAAAAACGAATAGATTGCGATATATTTCTCATACGATGTCTGTTTGAGCCCGTTCAAGTTGCGTTGGGTTCATATCGACAAGTTCTACGCACATGTCCATTTTGAAGCCATTCTTAGCACTTTGATTTTTAGGCCTTCTTGGACCCATTTTGGTTCTGGGATCCAATTCTGGATCATTGGAGAAGACATTATCCTGGGGATGGGTAATCAATCCTTATTATCTAGTGGAATCACAATCTCTTTAAGGTTGCGAGGCTACCATTTTTTCTTCCAAATTGCAGACAGGGGTAACCAATGAACAAATCCAAAGCAGTGGAAATCGTCCAGGGAGTTGGGCTTGGTTGGACTGGAGGCAAAAGAATGGGAGGATTACTACAGATCTCTAGCACATGAAGGTATACAGTTTATAGATACCCCAGATGATCTATTTTGGACTGGGAACTCATCCATGCGGGTTATGACAACAAAAAATGCATATGATTCTATAGCATCGAAGATCTGGATAGGAAGCACAAATTGGTGGCACAACTCTCTTTGGCACTGGGAGTTGACACACAAACTCAAACTTTTCACTTGGTTGTTTATGGAGAACATAATTTTCACTTGGGAAAACTTGCAAACAAGAGGGATGCAGGGGTTAGGTATTTGTGCCCTTTGCAAAAAATACATAGACACAACACAACACTTGATGATACACTATATATTCACCCAACAAGTATGGATAGGGGTGTTGGCAATGCTCAAGTTAATTTTAGATTGGATAGATGGGAACCTACAAGAGCTCTTCAAGTATTGGTGTCACAAGCATCCTCTTTGGCACACATTTTCTTCTATTATTTGTTAGCACATTTGGCTGGAAAGAAATACAATGCTATTTGAGGAAGGTCAGTCTTCCTCAACTGCGATGATCTATAGGATCTTGGGATGGATCCGGAATTCCAAGAAGAAGTCACCCCCATTTTTCAAATCAAAATTGCCTCCAAAGATAACTTGTAGTAGACCTTTAGGCTAGTTTGATGGGGTTGCGCAAAGAAATAAGTAGCTCAACAGAGTAGGAGGAGTAATCAGGGTAAATATTCAAACCAAATATAGGTGGATGCTCAATTGTGGACCAGGAACTAACACCATAGAAGAGCTCTTAGGAGTATGGGCCCTTCTTTCCTTGGATATTCATCTTCATACATACGATATACAGGTGGTCAACAACTCAAAGCTTGTAATTGACTAGCTGAACAAATTAATTGACATTCAGGTCATGGGATTGACCTTTTGGAAAAAGCAAATTGAGACCCTCACCTTGGAATTATTAGCATTACACTACTTGCACTCCTATAGAGAATTCAACCGAGAGGTAGATGTACTCTCCAAACAAGCACTAGGACTCCAGGAAGGGAAGCTGAAATATTTTCAGATGGAGGATGGACATGAATATCCACCCCTTTTCCTCTCCCTCTAGTGAGGATCTTTGTTCTTATAGGTTGTCCTGATTTCCAGGTTTTAGCTTCTTGTTGGATTTGATTCTAGGGGGGTTGCTTGGACATAAAACTTTATTTTTTATGGTAGCTAGTGTTCACATAATGGGGAGGGTGTAGTAAAGATAGGTAAAATCCCCTTCAGTCTGCTTGGGGATGACAAAATTGGCATAAAAATCTTGTTTTGGATGGGAAGCTTACGTGCAATCATTTTAAATGCGAGGTGATCTCTTATATATAAAAATATATAAGTGAAATTTTTTATGTGAAATAAATGGTTGTTTATAGTTGGTAAGTGTTATGGCAATCATGTCAGCATACCTAGAAGTGCCATCCTCATGAATTAAACTCCCACTCATGAGAATACATTTTTGTATGCTTTCCATAACCACACACCCATCGAGACATGTCACCCCCTAAGAATAAATGTTTCACTTTGTTTGCCATCAAATTGTCCCATTCTAATCATTGGCCTCATGCATTCCCTCTATAGTTTATGCATATGTCTTTGAGTTAAAGGGTTAAGTGTATCTGCATATGTTGATGTTATGCATGTGTATTTTCAATGTTCATGTCAAATTATGCATATATTTTAGTCCATGGATTCTATGTACATAAGTTAGTAGTGTGTCTTTGTAGTATTAGATCTATGAGTCATATAGCTTATGGTGAAGATGCTTCATAGGATGACACTAGATGTAGGGAAATAATGGAGGAACATCATAGAAGAAAAGGTAAAGGAAAAGTAATTGATGAAGGAAACAACAAGAAGTCATCAATGAATTGTAATTACATACTTTATGATTGCTATATAATATTAAAAGCTATGTATTTATTTTACGAAAAGTTGCATTCACAATTCTATCTATTACCTTCTTTATTTATTTATCTTTTTGTGTAATGAATTTTTTGGGGGAAACCCACCCAGCACTTCCCCTCATTTTGAGGATGGTACCTAGGGTAAATTCAATTTTGTAGAGGTTCAAAGCTTTGTCATGTCACTTATAGGAATAGAACCTAGGTGGGGAGGATAAAACTACATCAAACAACAACTCGGGTCAGACCCAATTGACAATTATAATCATAACTTACTATAGTTTGTTTTATGTTGTAGAAAAACTTGATAAAACAAATTGTAGCATTTATAAACGATATAATAAAAAAAAAGAGGTCATACATTGATATGGATTACTTGCATTTGGTGTTGCTAGGAAAAATTTCCAAGGGTCGTAGTCACAACATATTTGAGCATGTTAGTCATGGTATAATTTATCATGTATTTTTTAATTGAAATTAGAGTTTAATTGAACCCAATATACTACAATTGTTACGGTACTTATTCATTCTATGACATGAATATTAATGTTTGAGCACATGGTTCAAAGATGAGGATGACCAAAGAAAGAGATACGTCTTAGCAAAATATAGAGAAGATGCAGTCCTTTATATTGATATACAAGTTATTGATTGTTATGGGCTTTTTGCTCACATGGATCTCACTGAATAGATTAGTAAGATCTCCCTAAGATTTTCCTAACAACCCTAGACAGAAGTGGGCTAGATTTCCCATGGTTCTCCTAGAAACAAACATTAAGATCACACACAAGGAGTTGGGAGAATGGCATACCTTTTCCTGAAGGTTTTCCTTAGTGTATTCTTGGTTGTTGCAGTCTTGAGGTTCCATCTCCAGCTTCTACAACATGCTTCCTACACACCAAAGACAAAACAATACCATTCTACTTTGTCTTCCTAGTGTTAGAATCCTAGATTTTGCTTGGATCTAACCTTATCTATAACAATATAAACTAGATCTGAATATTTATGCATAAAAGACAAACATTCATGAGGAAAAAACAAATGATCGATTAATAAATTATAGAGAATACATATCAATTCATACCTCAACTTGATGAAGATGCATCCTCCTTTAGCCACCTTACTCCTTGCCTCTCCTTTCATTTCCTTGGTCGGGCTAGGCTCACTTACTCTTGGTTGTGTTGATGGACACCTCTGTAGTTCAACAACATAACATTACCATTCAATTCTTCCTCCTCTTGCCCAAGGCTTTCCTTTGTTATATAAATCTTCGAGGAGGCTTGGGAGAGGCTTCTAGATCTTATAGAGGCCACTAGAGACTCAAATGATGTGAGTTCCTAGGCCTTTGACATGAATATCCAACTCATCTCTCGCTCCTTACCTCATAAATCTTCATTTCTAGAAGTATGACAATGCTTTGCTTATCGAGCCACTAGTGTCTAGTGAGGGCCTCATTTGTTGTCCACTAGGTGTCCCATGAGGATGCCAATAAGGGCTCAAAAAGGGTTCAATTCTTAGGCAAAATATGTATTTGCATCTTTCTCTTCTGATGGATTCCTCTCTAGCCTATAGGGTGGTGATTAAGGCTATAACAGATGCCCCCTAATGTATGAGGTCAGAAAAGGAGTGGATGGCCGAAATACATTACAATAAAGTCCATGTGAGGCAAGGTAGGGAGAGAGAAAAGGAGGTTCAAAAACCAAAGAAGTCCTGCAATCAAACACCAAGGATGAGTATATATATATATATATATATATATATATATATATATCAATCCCCTAGGTAGACATACTCAGACTCATAATGATCATTGCCACCAAACAATACACTGTGATCCATGAAATGAAGTGCTAGACCATGGCCACGAAAGAATACATAGTGGATCCATGTAATTAATGAGACCATAGCCACGAGACAATACAATGTGTATCTACGGCATGAACTCAATCATAGCGACCAACAAATACAATGTGGATCTATGACACAACATATAGATGTTTAGAAGACAACGAGCACTAAGGAGAGTGCCCTCGAAGTCTTCATATACAAGTGATATACTCCATTGCAACTTGGGAGGGGATGTTGTAGAGGAATGATATGGCCCCAAACCCAAGGTCTTTGTCCCAAACCCCAATGGTATGAATCTACATCATGCAAATAGATGAGTTGATGTCAAGCATGGTAGAAACCATCTGATTACTGGTCATTGATGTATACAATTAACAAACACAGGGGGATCCATTGACGATGAAGATGGACCCCAAGGTACCTAGTACAATATAGTGAGTGTGAATAGAGGATCTAACGTCGAACACTCGTAGAATTAATTGATCGGGAGTCAATGATGAAAACCCACTATCGATCATGAGGAGGTTTGCCACTGAGGACTGTAAACTCCAAGGTACTAAATGGTTTCTAGATCCCTCGCCTAGATAATGTGTTGAATTCGATAGGAAGAGATCCGTCAAAGGAGGGACTTAATGTATCCCCCATCAATCAACACGAAACAAACACCGAGAGATGATGTGAAGAGAGAGTATCACGAATTACAACTGACATGGGGATGGCCGACTCGGAAAGGCAACAAAACAATAGATGGTCGAATTAGGCTTAAACTTCCCTTGAACATATAGCACAACACAATGGTGACTTGGTAGCAAGACACAAGAGCTAGATGAATATAGTGCAACAACGCAAGAGGAATTGAAGCACTCTCCATGATGATTGGAAGAGTAGCTATTAAGAGGAGTATAACTGACTCATATTACTGGGACAGCTCCTAGGCAAGCTAAAACCCAACTGTATGATAAGGACTCAAACAGGTGCCATGTGCAAGTGCGATTTGATTGACGCTGCCATTTTGAAAATAGATCGATGGTGGAAAAAACCCCACTCTTTTTTATTTTTATTTTTTTAGTATGTTTCCTCTCCTTCATGGTTTAACAAGAAAGAATGACACAAGTATACTTCGTCTCCTTCATGTTTTAATGAGCACGAAATAATGACACAAGTAAGATCGATACATTTTTCATGTCCTTTTACGAGTCTAAAAAAGAGATAAAAGTATACTCGATGGGAGAGAATGAGTGGCTTAACAATATGCTCCTATGTTCCAAGCGCATGGAACTGACCTAAGCAATGAGAAATGAAAATGGTACTCGCAAGTAAGATCCACTCTTAGCATATATTCTCTCCCTATGTAGGTGGATGAAAAATGGATTCCAAATAATGCAAGAGGTGGATGGTCAAGGATACTGCATACCAATAAGCGAGATATGGGAAAGCAACAACATAGTGGTAGGAGGCATGACACGAGCAAAAAATTCATAGGTGACCATAAAGCAACATAAAAAAAAAATAATCAAGAACCCCCCTAGGATGTGGCCAGAATATAAACGAAGAGAGAAGAATGAGGCTCAATCTTCAAGTCATGGTGGGGCTAAAGGAGGGCTCCCGATCCTACAGGAAAACACAGTATGGGCACCAAATGGAAAATTCATGTGCTAACTAGGGCACCCATGAAGGGTAGGCACTACCAAACCAGTTACGACATGCAAAAGGAATGGCTAATGTCACTACTAGCCAGGTTCAAACCTAAGGCATAAAACTGACAATATGGATGGTTAATAATGCAAAGAGGAAAATGGAAGGAAAAACCTATCCCTATATGCCGATTTAGAAATATATACCTCAAGTTCAGTGGAAGTCACCATATTCATAAAAAGTCCCTAGAATCATGTCAATACATGTAAACTAGATTGCAAGGCCAAAACGCATAGTGAAATCTCAAAAAGGAAAATATTTTTAGATTTTTTGGATATTATATATGCAAAACAAAAGAACACATACCACACACCTATGTACAAGGAACTACACATCTTGATGGTTTACACAAAGTAGAACCCATGGAAAGGCTCAGGCCAAGGGTATTTTTCATGACAAATGAAATCATGAGCCGATGTTGGCATCATATGGCTCACCATGTCGGGGCTGTGCCACATAGGGATGAATATTTGCAATCAAATATACTCATTGTGAGTGGTTTCATGAGCAATGAAATCTCCTTGATGGGATCCATCAAGACATAAATGAAGTATGAAACATAAATCTTCAATGGAAGGGGAAGTAAATAATTTTGTGGCAAGTTTTGAAAAAGATAACCAGGGCCAAAAATGGTCAAGACTAGGGGTTTCACGAGGTGTCCCAACAAATTCCCCCAGTCTTGGATCAAGACCGATCATGTCAACTCTCATCAGTGCCAAGTGAGGATAAGATGATTTATGTAACACCTCATCCCTTTGCTTTTCTATGGAATCCATGACTTCCAGGATGGCCTCTTCTGAAGGAAACTTGAAATCAAGGGATTCATGTGAACTGAGAGAGTCAACAACATGTATGGGAGGAGTAGTTTAATCACACTCCATATGAGGATGGAGGTGTTGACTAGTATCAACAGATGTTGATGGGATTGGTGGACCGACAATCTCGACCGCAGTGAGAGGCATGGATGCTTGGTATGAATCAACATCCTTAGGGTGAGGTACCACCCAAGGATCAAAAGACCTGAGGGATCCACTGGTAGATGAGGAAATCATGTTGATAGGAACAATGGTTGCAGTGGGAAACGATGGGGGAAGGGGGAAAATTCCCATCAATGAAGTATATTTGAAAATCCCCACATCGATGTTGACAAAAGATTATGTGGTATCATCAACAAAGGGTACATTTGACCCACATTGGATCTAAGGTCTGGGGTATAGAATGAAAGTTGATCGATGATAACAATTTTCCTTTGGTGAGGGAAGCATAAGATCTTAAAGGCCGACGAGACAACTACAATCATATTGTAGAACCAAGTACGCATGAATAACATATTGTACTCAAGAGGTGCGTCGACGACCTATATCGCCACAGAGACAGTCTTTCCACCTAACTCGATGGGCAAGGCAGTGATGATTCCATGAGGTTGGAACATGTATCCATCGAATTCTTTCAATAGTGTTGTAGACGTGTTGAGCTTAGGAGCCAAGGGCCTTCCAACAAGAAATGGACATGATGCAAGTTGAGGCTCCTTCATCCACCATTGCCCGATAGATGTTTTTCCCCAACGATCGCACTATGATTTGAAAGGATACTTGATGTGAGATAATATGAGTTACCTGAGATGAATCAAAGGTCATCAAGCTCGACTCTGAGGGATCAACCTCGTCTATGGAAGATATTAAGGATTTCCACTACATGGGGAAGCTTTGGAGAACTTCAAGCATAGACATGGAACAAGGTGCTTGGGCTAAGTCTTTTACAATATTGTAGTTGTGGGTAGCCCATGTGTTAGGATTATGTGTCATACGTCGAAGAGCGCCCTTCGTGGGGTGAAGCAGTGCGTCAAAAGAATAATTCTCTATCTGAAGAGGGCCACTAGGCTAGGAAGAATATGCTACTTCTGGGGCAGCAAGGGAAGGCTCAGGAATTTCATAGTTCTTGTTTTTTGTCTACAAATTGATCGTGCGGTTATGCATAAACACAAAATCATTCAAGGAAGACCCCTCTTGGTGACGGGTACCTGACATACCTCCTTGCAAAGGGGCGGGATTTGTAGCAACCATATTTTTAGGTTGACGGGGGAAAGGATGAGTTAAGACAATAGGTTGTTGAGGAACCCGTTGCTATGCCAAAAATCTATGGACCTCATTCTTCCCAAGGCACCGGTGAGTAGGGTGGTCTTCCCCACAAATCATGCAGGGAAAATGAATTTTCTTGTTTTCCTTAGTGCTCCCCTCCTAGGCATTTTGGGTAGAGGTAGTCCCTTTCTCATTAGTTAACCGTGAAAAATCCGGTAAATCTAGCATTGTGAGGAAATGCAACAATACAAATGAAGATTGGGAGGGAGGTGAAGTCTTTGTTTTCCTAGATGGACCTTGCGGTCCCCTTATGTTGGTACTACTGGAGGGTTGGGGAGCTCTGGAAGAGTGAGTGCCTAATGGTATGGTGGCACCTCTAGGAGCATGATTTCTCCCATAACTAAAAATTCCCCCAAGGAGGTTGCCCCTAGGGGGAAATGTGGACCCTCCAGGAAATATGTTCCCAAAGTTAGTCACAGGGACAAAACCCCCAAGACCGGATGTGGACACAAAAGGAAAACCTCCCCACGACAAAAAAATATCTCCCAAGGGATGTGCCCCTAGGGAAAGGTGTTCTAACCCAAGGAGAGTTAAAACCTCTAGATGTACTATTTCCCCCATAATGACTAGGGACAACCCCAAAACCACTAGGATTACTCCATCCAAAAGGTACACCCACACCTGATGATGTCGGGCCGCTCATTGGATTGGCAAAGGTGGAATGAGTTCCACTTCCCATACTAAAACCAAATCTCGCCCCCCACTAGAAAAGAGTCCAGAAGTGGGCATTGAAGGGATGGGTGTCGAGACACTAGGTATACAAGAATGAAGTTGATGACACAGTTGGTGTCCCCCAAATGGAGGAACCAAAAACAAAAGGTGTGGACGGTGTAGGTCCAATGGAGCTAAGGGGTGGCAATGAGGACACTGTTGGGATGCCTCTGGGGGAATTCCCCCCTATCCCACTTGGGGATGGGATTGTAGGCTAAACTACACTAGACGAAACACTAGGTCCAAACATGATAGGAGGATGACTAAAAAAAGGGAAAGGCTCACTGAAAATTTCCCTTACTTGGAATAGTATAGGGGTGTCAGGTCTAGTTAAAGGCGGATTGAAGTTGGGTGGAGGATGATCATTGATCACTTCTACCTCAACCAAGATAGCTTCTTCAAACTAAAAATAAGACCCTTTGATTCCTTGTCACGTATGTCGTGTCGCTTTAGAGGCGGTTGCACCTCCGTAATATGCTCAAGTTCTCGTAATCGACGAGATTGGTGCAATAATTAAGCCATGGTGAATAGCCTATGTTACCAACTAACACAAATCAACCTATGGCTGACCTAGACTTTGACTCAAAGAGAACATCCCTAACAAAATCTAGGAAAAAAGCAAGCAAACCAATTGGCTTGAAGAGCCTTCCATAAACCAACCCTATGGGGGGGTCAAGTCCCCCACAATATTATCTAACTAAGGTGTGAAGAGCAGTTACTATGATCAATGTGAAATAGCCATGACTGGTGCAAGTACCCTTTATTAAGGCGGCCACCCTCTAGGGGAACTGAGACCATGAATGAACGTCTGCCCCAGGTACTACAAACATGTCCCACTTGTAATCACCTATGTAGCACCCTAGGAAAGGTCACTAAGGCTACCACCTAACAATCAATGGTTGGGAAAACAATCGTAAGTCCAACCACACGTAAGGGCAAGGTAACTAATCCCAAAGCTCTGAAGGTGTTAACCAACAGAACCCCTACATACCTAATGATCAAAGCGGTATTGCAAACACCAAAACAAGCAAAGAGGGGTAATCTCCCTACTTTCCCTGATGTGACCTCGTGCTTAACTCTTGTGTTAAAGGAGCTTCCCGACACACTGGTTGCAAGAATGGATTTTCACGCTATGTAATGACTTCTAGGTTGAGTTTTGTGGCCTTGGAGATTTTACTTTCCAATCGTAATCCAATGCCCTAAACCTATCTAATGTAGGTTCACTATCAAAAGAAAGAATGTATAATTGATTTTAAATTAAGCGCTTATTTTTAGCGGTTGTTACTTAGGTCCAAAGGTAATGGATGAAACTTTAATGATGTGATGAATCTTGACCCAACC
>ML789104.1:57326-70406 GCA_009831015.1 Picea engelmannii | reverse complement strand
TGGAATCGTCCAATGCATCATCAGTTGCTTTATGAATTCTGGAAATTTGGGATGGCTGGATATTTCTTAGGTTAACCTCTGAAGTATATTTCCCATTTTTATTCTTCACATCACTCTTCTCAATAATTAATTTTTTAGACTCGTTGTCAAAAACAGTGCTCTGAAACACAAATTATTCTTCTTCATCAAATATCTCATTTTCAACAATTTCCAACGACTAATTTGGTGGGTCGCGCCTCCTAGCTAATCAATGTTAGGAAACATCTTCTCAATGTTAGCCTTGAGCTCCATATCTTCGAGGGAAAAGATATTGATATCACTTTCGACGCGATGCTCTTCTTCCTCTTGTACAATGTTATTCCTAAGAGGAAGTTTATGGGAGATTTCATTTTTTCCTAGAGGGGGGTTCTTGTCTCCTCCTTCGCCTGAACTACTGTTGATTAATTTTTTAGATGGGTGGGCTACTAGAGAATTTCTCCAAGGTGTTGAAGCCTTGGGAGTAATAGTGGGGACTGGGCACTCTTCTCGCTAGGACCTTTTCCTCTTTGTTTGTACAATTTATTGGTACTGATTATCGTCTCTAAGTCACCAACAATGTGGGTAGGATTTCCTAGGTTATTATCTTCTTCTTCTCCTAGAACAATATGGATAAATGAACTACTAAAACCCACTTTCAACATCTGTTTCACAAAGATTCCATTAGGGTCAAACCCTCTAATATTTTTAGCGTACTTGAGATTCAAGTTGTGGAAGTGGTTTGTGAATTCATCAATTTTGTTCATATTTCTAAATACAAAATCCTCAACTTTCCAAGGCAAAGGTATAAATTTATTTTTTCGTTTCATGAAAAAAGTGCAGCCAAAAGTTATATTGCCTTGCGATTTTTGTGACAAACATTATGTCAGATATATGGCATGGGAGAAAGAAAGGATTTTCCTTAGAACCGGAAATCCTGATGACATTGTAGTTTTCCATTTGCTACAAAGTCCCCTTTCTATCCAGAAATTTCCTAGCCTGAGCGCATATCCTTGGGGTGTTTTTTCCGAATAGAAATTCTTTAAGGACCGAAACAAAGTCGTTTAAAACTTCATAAAAATGCAGGGAAGCTTTGTGCCTCCATAAATATTGATACCAAAAGGTCACTGGGTCAAATTCACAATTCACATTCTTGCATATAGACAATTTAGGAAATCGATAGCAATGGCTTATCACAAAAACAAAATAAGAAGACATAAAGAATTTCTTATCCTTTTTATACTCAGATAATTGGGAAGAGATTTCAATGGAAATCAACTTCCCCCAATCGAAAATGGCCTGCTCCTTGACGATAAAATATAAGATGTAAAGAATCATACAGGAAATGCTAGCAGTATTTTCTTGGCCCATAACTCTGGTAAATAACTAGGCAATTTCCCGAAATGGATTTTTGAACAAGATGACCTGCAATCTCATAATATCTTCAGGGATGGCTGCATGATTATCCAATAATTCAGGTAAGAGATCCAGGTTGTTGTCGTGTTTTTTCAAGAAGTCTCTGCAATCTTCACCTTTGAAAGTGAGTGTTGGCTTTGGGAGTCTCAGCATTTTACGGAATACTTGAGGCGAAAGGGAGACAGGAGAATGGTCTTCGAGTTGAATCATCCGCCGGTTTGGAATATACTTCTTATCACACCAAGAAACCAACTCTTTGCAATCAAAGAATTCAGGAACACATCCTGCAGGAGAAATTCCGGATGTCCAAATTACTTCCTTCTAAGTAGAAGGGGATGAATAATAAGAGTACGCTCTAGACAACTAAAAGTTCTGGTCCTCTCATCCATAAATGTTCAAAGTATATCTGCAGAACTACTGTCGATTTGTTGTTGCCATAAGTTTACGGGAGCATTCTTTTGATCTAGATAATATTTGAAATGAGCACTTGAGAGATATAATATAATCTTCCACAAATCATGCTTTAATGTGGTTTAATGAGAAATATCCTTGAGCCCTTCACATATTAATGAAAATCATTACGGTACTTGCATAATGAGTTATTAGCATTAAACCATTCTAGATGTGTATTGGGAAAAGCGCAAAGGTGGCGGGGACAAATGGGACCAAAATAGGATTTGAGATTTTTGTGAACCTGCGAACCTGCTACTGTAGAAGGTTGAAAATTGGATAAGCGTTGTAATGCGGTCGGAAAGACTCATCATAGGAGGAATGAGGTACTTGGGAGCTCAGTGAATCAGATGTTCAAAATGTAGATCACAGAGCTTTTGGATGGAAAATGTATATCACGGAACATGGGATATGAAAGTTTGACCCCGGGAACCCACGAACCCGCAAAAATGGCTAAGTATAGGATGACGTGGCGGTTGGTTGGACTCAATATGTGAGAGTGTGGATTGCAAATGAGGATTCACGAGTCTGCCAACCCGGGAACCCGTTGTTTTGGAAAAAACGACTAAGTATAAAAACTAGAAAGGGAGAATAGAAGGGAAAAAAGAAAAAGGGGAATTTGGGTAAATATGGAAGAGGGAAAAGAAATGGACTAAAGAAATTGTGAAAATAGAAAAGGGGAGGGAAATTTCTGAAGTGGGAATTGATCTCAACATAAATATAGTCTAAGTTTGGGAGGAATGGGGTCTTCAACATGTGATTTCCCCAAAGTTCCAGGTTTTATTTCTTGTTATGAATATGTTGATTTAAATATTACCGTGTTTTTATTGTGCATTATTGTGGCTAAAATCTTGGAATAAATATACTGTAACAATATCATAATTGAGTGAATTATTAAAAGAGAATCGATGCATATCATAAGTTCAGGTAGAAAAACTGTGAAAGAAAGTAACAATTATTTTTATCCTAGATCTATGAACATAATCATACTACCAGTAATAAAATAATGAAACTCGTAGGTAAAAACCTAGTTAATAAACCGTAGTTTTATTCATATAAGAAACAGGCAGGAATCGATACAGATTAGATATCGATACATATTAAACAAGGTTCAATATATATATATATAAGTGAAAAAGGAATTATTACAAATTCAAAAAGGGTTCTGCAAGATACACTGCATATTTTCGAAAGGAAATTTGTTACAAAGCTAGACAAAGTACAAAGTATATATTAAAAAGGAAAGGAAAGGAATATCTTCAAATTAAACCAAGATATGATTATTGACTATATATTCAACAAGGAACCGTTACAAAAATTAAACAAAGTTTAAAGTAATGATTGTGTAGGATCGAAAGGGAATTTTTTTTTTTTTAACAGATTTTACAAATTACTAAGTAACGACTGTGTGAATAATGACTGTATATAATTGAGAAGGATTCATAAAACATAGTACACATGGTTACAAAACTGTGAAAATTGTGTAGACAATGGTCCAAAGCCACATGGATTTTCAAGAATAAATACATACATAAGTATTCGATCGACTAGTTCGACAGAATGTAGGAGCAGAACAATATCAATTTGTGATATCATTTTTTAAAGCTAAAGAAGTTTTGAAACCCGAATAACTTTATGTACAAGGGTATTTTCGGAGCTCCATGGTAACCGTCATCTCAACACCTACATAATGAACAAGCGAACAAGTTAGCAAGCTACACGAGTTTGTATCAAATGAAAGTTATAGGCACAAAAATAAATAAACTTACCATGGATGAGTAGAGTACCGATGTATCTCCTCCCGTCATCGTTGAACCATACCTAAATAATCAGGGTCATAGAATGACTGATGGATAACCCTCGCAAAATCAAAAGGGCCCACCATTAGTTAATATCCAAGAATAAATATCAGATGTAAATTATAGCATATGTACATAATGTAAAGCAAAGAAACTATTAAGCTTTGTGTGAACACTGCCTGCACAAATAATTATAACATAAGTCCTAAACTAAGTCTAGGATGGATGAAATGAGATGAAGGGTCTTATCCGTCGACCAGAAACGAAAGTGACAAAAAATATGAATATAAATTCCTACACAAATCTTGTAATGGTAAATGCACACCGTTGAGTTTGTGAGATTACTGGATATAGATGGAAACAAACCTGGAAGCAAGACTACCGCGATCGAATATAAAACTTACAGTCACTACATTATATGGAGATATATATATAAGAAGTTCGATAAGAAATATAACCAGTGGAACAAGGTTCAACTCCAACTACAAACCAATAATTTTGAAGGATGACCAAATTAATTAAGATACCAACACTAGTTACAGGATAACCCGAATGAGTAAGGGAAGCTCTTACCAGTTAAAGGAGTCGTCTCTAAAATCGTTCAAAGGACCAACCGTAAGCTCGGGGAAGCTACGAACGCCTGGAGTTTTTACCAAATAAATTCCACAGAAAACGAAATGGAGAATGGGATAATTAGACCTATACACTGTAACTCGTAAAATGGAAAACCTCTCAGGATGAACACAATGTCGAGGAAAATAAAGTGAAGAAATGTGAAATGAGCTAAGTGCGGGAAAGGTCGTGTGACTAAAGGTCTCGAAAAGAAATCTTAATGCCCAGAGGAATAACAAATCAACATGGATACAATTTTAGGAAAGCTACCAAGTAAACCTCCTCAATATGGTAACATCACATGTGGCACATTCAGGACCGCTACATGATAAATGCAACATAGGGTGTGGTGGTTAACAAGAAAAATGTTGGCAAGATTTTAATTTAAGACAAGTACCAAAACACGAGTTTAAACCTCATAAAACTCCCTAATAAAACCTTAATTATGAGCCGTCTTGTCGAAGGACGAGTGTAATACTTATGCTTGGCTTACAATGTCAATTTGTTTCAATACGTTGAATTGAAATACAATGTAACCAACATAATATATGAATTCCATTTATATATATGTAACCTACCCTAAAAATACCAAAATGCATATAGTATGAAACGAGTCAAGGAGCATAGGAATAATAATACAAAAGTATCAATAGTAAATGCATACCCATAAGGGGAGGGCTATAGAAACACATAAAACCATCATGCGATCTTATACATGGTATGGATCATGATCGTAAGAAGCGAAAAATATATAGAGAGAGATCACAGCTTAGTAACAACAATTATATTTATAGGTTATCAAATACCTGGTCTTAATGAATAAGACTTGGGACAACTTATATAAATACAACATATAAGGTAGAACTATATTGTTTTTTTTTTGTGTGTGTGAGTGTGAAATCCTGTATTACTGAAAGAAGTTATGATACAAAAAAGGCAAGGGGAATCTCTTGATCTGCCAAAAAGGAAACCAGATAAGGGGTCCGAGAAGTGCGTTGTCTGAGATAGCAGGGGGAGGGTTGGGTCGCCACCATGGGAAACTGCCCAAGTCCTCCATAAACCAGTTTGAGAGACGAAACCATAACGTATACAAAAAACATAACAAAAAAACAGGGGTAGATCCTATACTGAAAACACCTTGACCTGGGGTTGAACCTTCGCTAGTCGAGGATGATGGGATGTCTTGCGTCGCCATCCTTTCTTACCTCGTTCTCCTTCCTCTGCTCCACTATGCGCATCTTCCTAATACAAGTTGGTGTCCCTCTCCGGTCTGCTGGAGTGATTTCCATGTGGTGGACATAGTGTAACTAAAGGTGGAATTGGCCTGTCATTCATTCCATTTTATCCTTTTGGATCCTCTGGTCCTCAGCTAGACTTTTTGCACTGGCCTCCAGGTTGCTAAGGCGACTGTGAATTTTTGTGAGCACCTTCTTGTGGTCCCTGATATCCTCCCTGTTGGTCTCTTTCCGGTCAGCGTACATATTTCCTATCAACATTTTTGTTCGCCAGGCCTCCTCCATCATTTTGTGGTAGAAGGTTGTTCTAGGCTGCGTAGCCCCTGGGTCCCTGATCCCATCTACTTCTTGAATTAGTTATGTCCATGCTTTTCCCTTGCGTGTGGTGTTGATTTCTCTCTCCCACCTATTGATGATCGCTTTGCCCTTTGGATCGACCTGCATGAGAAAGGTACCCTTGGCTTCTTTGGCCGCTTGCTCCATCCTTGTGATCCTCCAAGCGCTTGTTGGAGGTTCTTTTCTCTAAGGGCCTCTCCTACTATGGGTTTTCTTCATTCTTACCATCTCAGCTTGCGTGTGGTGGTTTTTGTCTTGGGTTCTTCTCTTGTGCCTATTTGCCCCTTCCCGGTATGTAAGATGGGCTCTATAGTTGCTTCTCTCCGGTCTGTGGCTATTCCTGGTGTTTCTTCTTTTATGGGCTTTCCCTGGCTGCAGGCTCGTCCCAGCAGTCATGGACTGCTCATAAAGATGTACCTTCTGGTCCTTTTTCATCGTTTTGGAGTGTGTGCTCTTGGGATCCCTGTCGTCATCTCTACGCCAATCCTTTGCCCTACATGTTGTATGACAATCATTACCACTCCCCGTATATGTACTTGGGTGAGGTCTACCCATACTCGGCCATTGGAAACCCTTTTGTCCTTCATCCTTTTCCCCCTGCTAATTAAATTTTCTGCTTTCCCATGGACAACCCCTATACTTCTCCCTATTGACAGGACCGTGGTGTCATACCTCTGCTTGTTGTGTGACCTGGAACTGCATTGTAACTCGTGTTTGGGTGGTGGGATATCGGATTTTTCCCGGTTCCTATGTGCCCTTCAATTATTTCTACACCTCCATCCTTGATGTGGTCGTCCATACTTCAGCTGTCATCACAGTCTTTTCCTGCTAGTTGGTTACAATCAGTTCGAAACTAACCATTCAGGATGTTACTCCAGATAGAGTCTAGTTTTGGTCCTTCCTTGTCGACCCCCTCATTAGATATTCTATCCACCAGTCCATTTGCTGACCTCCGAACCCAACGCAACTCCACTGTGATCCCCATCTGCAAGTGATCCTGAATTTTTTGCAAGGACTGTGCCAAGCGCCAGTGCCTCTTAATTTTGCCCACTCTGGTATCATTTTGGAGTCTCCTTACTATGTTGATAACCAGTGTGGAGCCTCCTTCCACTATAATGTTTTTCATCCATTCCCGGCTTAGAATCTCGAGAATGGTTTCCAGGGCTCCGAATTCCGCGGCGTTGTTGGTTGAGTTTCCTAGAGTCCCAACGTACAGCCGGATGATATTTCCTTTATTGTCCTTGATTACTCCTCCCATTCCTGTCCATCCAGGGTTACCTTTCGACGCCCCATTGAAATTCATCTTGAGGGAGCCTACTGGTGGGGGTTTCCAGTTGCGTCCGTCTTTTAGGCCGAAGGCTTCTAGAATGTGGGAGTCCTAGTCTGTGAGTTTCACACTTGTCTGGTAATTGCGGTTCTGTACCGTTTCCTTTGTCATGGATATTATTATTTCCTTGACCTTCCCTTTCAGACAACTTTGGTTCCTGAAGATGTGTTGGTTCCTTTCCTTCCATATTTCCCATATGATCATTCTTGGGATGAGGGTCCAACAGAGGTTCACCTCTTCGTTTTCACTATAGTTTTGTTTCCAAGTATTGATAGTTTTCCTGAATATGTGTTGGTTCCTTTCCTTCCATATTTCCCATATGATCATTCTTGGGATGAGGGTCCAACAGAGGTTCACCTCTTCATTTTCACTGTAGTTTTTTTTCCAGGTATTGATAGTTACAGAGATGTTACCTAAGATCCTACTTGACTGTCGGAAGATACCTGCCACCCAGTCATAGATTTTTGTTGTGTAGGTGCATTCGTCAAGGAGATGGTTCGTTGTTTCTTCCTTGGCTTGACAGAGGTGACATATGGAAGGACATATGAATTCTCTTTTCCTTAGGTTTTCCCAAGTCAGAATTCGGTTGTGGAGTATTAACCATTGGAAAATTTTATTTTTTGGCTAATGGGGGTCATTCCAGAGCTTATCCCATTGTTGCGTCGGGTCTTCTTGGTCTTGGTCCGCGATATAGAGTTGGACTTATTTTAGATTGAATTCCCCACCATCTTTTTGTCCCCATCTCAGCTAGTCATTTCCTTCCGTGACTGCAATTTTTCGTCTCCCCAATTCTTCCTCCACCTATTTTACTGTTGTTGCAGTTTGGGCTCTATTCTGTGGGGTGAGAGTGTTCCAGATTCTCCATTTGTCGTGATCTATTTCTTGTTTCCAGTAATGGTAGACTCTGGTTTTACCTTTTGCGATCAAATCCTGTTGGAGTGCCTCCCTATCAGGTTTCTCCATTCTGGGTTCTTGTTGCCAGGCGTCCTCCTAGAATCTGGTTGCTCTGCCATTCCTGACTTCCCAAAAGATGTATGCCTGAATCTAGGCTTTGTATCACCAAGCTAGGTTCCAGATGATTAAACCTTCCCTGATGCCTCCGAAGCGGATTATGTCCAGGTCGCTTATGTCCAGGGCATACTTTTCCTTCCATAGGTTTACCCATGGTGTAGTAGTTTCTTTGACCCAACGCCACCAGAGTTTCAACCCGCAGGCGTCATTGGCCACTTGCAGGTCTTGTAGCCCAAGACCTCCTTTGATTTTTGGTTTACAGACCTTCTCCCACACCACCAGGGCCCATTTTTTCCTTGTTTCCGCTCCTCGCCATAGGAAGTCCCTTTGGATGGTTCTTATTTTTTGTAGAATCACATTGGGGGTTGGGAAAATGAACATCATAGAGGTTGGAATTGCTTGCAAAACAAAGTTAGTCAAAATAAGTCTTCCGGCTAGGTTGAGGGATCTGTACGTCCATTTTTTCACCTGTTCTTGTAATTTGTTCATTATTCTTTCCCAAGTGGACATTTTGTAGGATTTGTTTGTCAGGGTTATGCCCAAGTAATTAGTTGGGAGTGGTTTGCGTTCAAAGCCCAAAATGTTGGCCAAATTCCTTTGGATTGCGGGGTTGGTATTGAAGAAGAAGATCATAGTCTTGGAATGGCTGATTTTTGCACCCAAGGCTTCCCCAAACTCTTCTAGCATTTGTTTCTAGGCTTTTTCTTCCTTTACCGTGGGTATGCCATGAACTAAGGTGTCATCCACGAACTGTTGGTGCGTGGAAGTAGGGAAATTTTCGAAAGGTTTGATACCTGCTATTTCACCTGTTGCAGTTGCACTTTTAATTCTTCGACTGAGACCTTCCATCATCATAATGAAAAGGAAGGCGAACAAAAGGTCTCTTTGTCTAATGCCTCTCGTGGGCCAGAAAGGTTTGGTTGGGGCTCCATTGAGTAGCAGTGAGTAGTTGATCCAATGTTGGGTGAAACCAAAGGCTTCCAAGGTCTTGACAATATAGTTCCAACTTATTTTGTCATAAGCTTTTGCTAGGTTCAGTTGTATTATCATTCCCCCTCTCTTCTGAAGCTTCGGGGTGTGGATCAGCTCGTGGGCATGGATAATATTGTCCATTATATGTCTTCCTTCCAAGAAGCATGCCTGTTCTTGTGAGATCAATGAGGGTAGGAGGGGTTTCAATCTATTTGCTATAACTTGGAAGATTATCTTATAAACCACATTGCATAGTGTTATAGGTCTGTAATGATCAGGGGTTTTGGCTTCATTTTATTTAGGGATTAGTGTAATAATTGTTGCATTTAGCTCTTTTAGAATGGAGGCTAACCTTCTAGAGTCTTCCACAACCCTATAAACATCTTGTTTGACAATTTCCCAGCAGGCTTTAAAAAACTCTATTGTGAAGCCATCTGGACCTGGGGATTTTTCGTTGGGCATCTCCTGCAGTACTTGGTCAATTTCCTCCTCTGCAATGGGTTTGTTCAGGTTGTTATTTTGTTCCTCGATGACCAGGTGGGGGATATGATGGATTATCCTTTGTATGGCCTCAATTATGTCCTAGTTGGGTTCCTGGGCCATCCCGTGGAGGTGGTTTACCAGAGTAGTTTCAATCTCCTTATGTGACTCTCTCTCTATTCCGTCCTGTTACTTAATCTTCAGGATTTTGTTATGGGCTCTTATGGCCATGGTTGTTCTATGAAAAAACTTGGTGTTTCATTCTCCTTCCTTTAGCCATCTGATACAGGACTTTTGTCGCCATAGTGTTTCTTTCTGTTGGCATCGAGCTTCCCATTCTCGGGTCATCTGGATCTCTTCCTTTTTCTGTTCCTCCGTATATCCCTCTGAAATGCAGGTTTCCTGGAGGTTTTTCATTTTTTCTTCTATGTTTTTTTTCTCTTGGTTTATGTTCCCAAAAGTGTCCTTGTTCCACTCATTGAGCCTATACTCGATATACTTTAGTTTCTTATAGAGTTTGAACTTCCTTGTCCCTTGCTCTAGTTTATCCTCCCGCCACCACTGTTTGATTCTTTCCTTGAAGGTCAGGTGTTCAATCCATAATTTCTCAAATATGAAGGGTCTATTCTTTAGTGTGGTTTGGAAGCCTGCTTCCAATTGCACTGGCCAGTGATCAGATCCCCCCCAGGGGAGGATGTTGCAATCTAAGGTCAGCCCCTGCATAATGATTGACTCTGATACTAGGAATTTGTCGAGTCTTGTTGCTACCTAATACTCGTTCATCCATTTATTGTTCCAGGTGAACTAGCCATTATTAGTTTTGAGGTCTACCATCTCTACTGTGTCTATGAACTTTGAGAATTCTTCTACATCCCTATCCAATCTTCTTGTACCTCCTATTTTCTCCGCAAGTGACGTGATGATGTTGAAGTCCCCTGCCAGGATCCATTGGAGGTTGTTGGATCTATTTTTAAGGTCTTCTAAGTCCCGTATCATTCCTCTCTTTTCCACTGACACCTGGGGCCCATACACATTAGTGCATAGAATCACCTCTGTGTTTCCAATGATTTGCATGCGAACTGTGAGGGTGTGCCTGGTAACTTAGGTTGCTACTAGGCTCAGTACTTGTGGGCTCCACAAGGTGAGAATTCCTCCTACTGTTTGGTGGCCTCCAACTGCCACCATCTTGTACTTGCGCCAATGTTGTTTACTGATTTCCTCCATTCTGTCTGTATTTCATTTTGTCTCTTGTATAAAATAGAGATTTGGTTGTTCTTGCTTTAGTCTATTCCTAAGGATTCTTTGCTTTCTTGGGTTGTTTAGGCCTCTTATATTCCAGGTTATAACCTTCATTTTAAACATGTGGGGGGGAGTTGGAGAAGAGTTTCTTGATCTTAACCGAGTTTATCAGTAGTGCTCCAAGCTCCTGTAGGGCTACGCTATTTGATTTCTTGCCTTTCTTCCTCCGCGTCTACTTGGGTGAGAGTTGTGGTTGTCCCTCACCAGCTTTGACTCCTAAGTGTCCAATCTCCCCGTGTGTGTGCTTTAGTCCTCTGGCTTTGGCTTCATCCCTTAGGAGAAACATGTATTGAATGCGGTCAAGTTGCTCCATTGGAACATTGTCTACTCCTTGTCTTTTCCATTGCTCCAGTATGTTCGAGAGATCTATCCCTTCCCTTTCCACAAGGTCTTTGAGATCAAGATCTTCTGTGCCTACTTCGCTTGGGGTCATTTCCGCATCTCCCTCTGCTTCTTGCATGGGGGTGTTGTCGTCTCTGATTTATCCATCCATTGGGGTTGCGTAGCTCCCCTGTTCCTTCTTGTTACTTGGCCGATCGATGGGCTCGTTTGTTTCTTGTTCTCTATTTTCTTGAGATTTTGCCGAATCCTTTTCGTTTCCTGCCCCTTTGTTGTTTTTGTCCATTCCTTTCATTTTATTCCAGGTCTCTAGGTTATTTCTTACTGGGGTTCTAATCTGCTTTTTGCTTGCTCTGCTTCCAGGGTTCAGTTTTGTAAACCCATCCTCATCCTGCTATGGTTTGTGGTTTTTCGCTTCCTGTTTTTTATTAAGAGGAAATTCTCTAATTATGTGGCCATGTTCATGGCATCTTCTACATCTGAAGGGGATCTGTTCGTAATCTATGTTTTGGATCCATTCCTCATCCCTGAATTCCAGAATTATGGCTTCTGGGAGTGCTCCCAACACATCCATTTCTATGCAAATTCTTGCATTAGATGTATATCTCCCTTTTAGGGTGGCTTCTGAGGTCTTCACATATTTCCCCATTTTGTTTCCTATTGCTTCGAAAGTAGAGGGTAACTAGTAGTCTAAAGGTAAGGAATAAAATCTCAGCCAGACTGGCACATTTTTGAAAGTCTCTTTTTCTGGGTAGAAATTTTCTTTCCATGGTCGCATGTACAGTCCTGTTGAGGCGTGGAAGTATGGGCCTCCCTCAAAGACTTTATCCCTGTCCTCTAGGTTCATGAATACTACTATGAAGAAGCCTTTCGATCCTAGGTGGAGCTCTACTTCTTTGTTTGGCTTCCAATGGTATTTAATTCAGTTGCGCAACGTTCTTTATGTGGGCCACAAACCCATGAACTTGCATATTAGCGCATGCGTCTTCATCTGGTCCCTATAGAGTTGCGTTTTTGGATCCTCCATTATCACCTTGGGTATCATTGTTGTTTTGGGTTTGCACGGGTTGTGCCCTTCTGCCTCGTTGGGCATCGTTGTGTCTTGCGCCTCCCTGTGACTTTCTTTGGCTTATTCTCCCATGCACTCACCTCTACCCTGGTTCCTTTCCTGACCCTTTTTCAGGTCTGATTCCGAGGTGCCTATCACTAGTGCCTTGAAAACTACGCATCTTGGCCTTTTCCCTTTCTATACCAATACCTGTTTGTATGGGGGGTACCCTTACCCCCCTCTTTGGTGCTCATGTTCTCCTCTGTTATGGCCGCAATTGTCAAACCCTAGCTTGCACTTGCTCTGCTCTTCGGTAAAGGTGCCTAACTGAACATTTATAAGGTAGAACTATATTTTTTACTATAGAGAAGTTCCATTATTAAACTATAAGATTATATGACAAGCTATGAGAGATTATAAAGGTCTTTCTGTGTAAGTTTGTTCACTATGAGCTTCTCGTTATAAAAAAAATGATTGAAAGGATAATGAAATTTCTGTATAAAAAGGGAAACAAAGGAATTCATAAGACATGAATAAAATTATATGTGACAATAATGATGACGAACTATCATTAGAGTATATTATGGTTATATATATATATATATATATATATATATATATATATAATTATTGGGATTTTAGGTCTGTGACAGCATGCCACCAATATACTTTAGAAGAGTTTCGTGAGTATACAACGAAATTCATAAGGGTAATGCATTTTTTTTGAATTCCTATGTATAT
>ML789104.1:43554-55920 GCA_009831015.1 Picea engelmannii | reverse complement strand
TGATCACACATAAAAATAAAAGAAGATGGTCTAGACGCATAAGAGAACCTTTATAGAGTAAATACTTGCATAGCTCAAAAAATTATTATGATGAATCAATTTCAAATACTTTATACTCAAAGCTTGGAGTTATAAAATATAGTAAAAATTGATCCTGACTGAGTTCTCTTTGGATTTCTCAAAAATAATAGAGTCTATTAAAATGATTTGAAATTTAAAAGGGGTTTGTCTAGAGGACTAGAATTATGGTTCACACAGACCATAAAATAAACATGTACAAGGAAATATAACTATAGAAGGAAGAAGGTGGGTGGATGCAAAGCAACAGGATCTGGGAAGAAGACAAAGAGAAATTTATCATATTTTGGTTATACCTTTCTATTCAAAGAAGAAGAAATATTGGATGAAAATTGATAAAGAAAGCAAAATGTGATCAGCATGAACTTACTATGATGGTATCTCTCATTTTTTTATTTGCTTGTCGTTGTCCTTTTATTCTCCTCGCTAACAGTTATCATAACTGTCCCAATTGTCATTTCTTGGCCTTCTTTAGTTAACTTATCAATTGCTCTTTTAAACCAATCTTCAATATAGTTTTTCATGGGTGCAACATTTATCTCATGTCTAATTTTGATATTAAATAATTCTCCTTCTAAATTTCTTAGATCATGAGAAATACCATGGATTGATTCTTCAATGTCTTTAATTTTTTTATCCAGATTTTATGAGCAAAATGAAATGAAGACCGATTATTAAAAGATGCTTAACATAAATAACAGAGATACAATAAAACTAGTTTTCTATTCAATAAGGAAATAAGCTGGAATTGTAAAATGCAACAAAAAACAAACTTGTTGGAATGGTGGTGGCTTATCTCTGAGAAGAGATGTGACGACTGTGCTCATTCGCAAGAAGATGGTTACAATGAGGATCTGAAGGCATTTTACAATAAACAGGAATGTCAAAAAACCTAGACATCCAAAAACCTAACCCTAGGAGATGAAGCGCCAAATGTCATGTGGGCCCCGTTTGGGTAAGTTAGTACATCAACTTCCCAGGGTCGCAGCTTTTGCATACGATCTTCGTTATAGGCGCATGATAGCCCGTTGGAAAGGTATAACCGAGAAGAAAAAATTTCGACTGGCCCAGGGCATTAGCTTTGGCAATCACCCGGGCCCCAAATCCCCCAAAAACGTCATTTAGGGCCTCAAAACGGCCCTGAAAGTTTGGAACTCGAAAAACTGTCGAAAAACTACCAAGGTGGAAAATTGTTTTTTGAGCTGGTGGAATAGGTGGGTGGCCACTAATATACACATGTATAAATCCTCCCTCCCTAGGAAGCAATGGTCTCCATTGCGTTGAGTTCCCCCATCAGATGAGGAATTTTTCACTGAAATTTGGCCCTGGGTGAGCCACTTGCCTTGTTGGAGGAGTTGCCCTGCTTTGGCGACTCAATAAAGTTGGATCCTTTGCTGTCGAGTGCCCTTGATCTGTGTGTCCACAATATGATCACTGGATGCATGTTGCATGCAGCCAGGGTTGAGATTTGTTGGTGTCAACTGTTCTTCTATTTCTAAGGTGTCCAATAATGGTGGGAAATATGGTCGAAGGACAACCACGTTGAAGACTGGATGCAGACCAAGGAAGGGGGGAATGTTGAGCTCAAAATAATTGTCACCCACAACCTTGGTGATGGTGTATGACCTATAACGGAGTGGGCAAAGCTTCCGATGGGGACCTGTAAGGCGTTCTTTTTGCAAATGCAACAATACTTTGTCTCCCACTTGAAACTTATGTGGCACCCGGTGTTGATCATGGTTCTCCTTGTACTTGGCATTAGACTTCTATAAAATATCCTGAACTTGTTGGTGGATGTGTTGGATCCACTCAATGAACTGGGTGGCTTTGTTAGCTTCTGGTGTAGCAGGGGACTAGTCAGCTGAAGTGTTCGTCAGGGCTAGTGCAACATCCATGGGGCCCAATGGTTGGAATCCCAACCCCACTTGAAGGGCTTATGGCCAGTTGAGATATGCAGGGCTCGCTTGTAGCTATGTTAGACATAGGGAAGACTCCCATCCCATGTTCAGGTGTGTTTTGAATTATACATGCACAGGATATGTATGGCCATCCGGTTGATGACCTTAGTTTGGCCATCTGTCTCGGGGTGGAAGGAAGTGGATTTGGTGAGCTTGGTATCCAGCAGTGACCAGAGGCTCGACTAGAATGAGTTGAGGAATCAACTATCATGGTCTGAGATAATGGTTTGTGGGATCCCAAAATTTACCAATACTCATTCAAAGAAGAGCTTGGTAGTGGCTTCTACTGTGATGTTCTTATTGCAAGCGGCTAGAATCGCCATCTTGGAAAAGTGATCAACAACCACAAAAACACAGTCATTTTCCCTCTCGGTGGATGGGAGGCCCGACATGTAGTTCATTGAGATGGATTACCATGACTTGTTAGGATTAGGCAGAGGGGTGTACAGGCCATGTTTCTTATTGGTCGGCTTGGAAATAGCGCAGACGGTGTAGGACCCAATATACTTGTCGACATCCTGTCAAAGTTTCGGCCAATATAAATGTTTTTGCAGCACTGCCACTGTCTTTTTTACGCCAAAGTTTCCTGCCACTCGAATGTAGTGAGCTTCCCAAATCAGCTTCATGCACTCATTTGATGGAACACAGAGATGGCCCAGACGACACAAAAACCCATCCTGAAAATGGAAATTAGTGACCACTGATTTGGCGCCCAAAATTTGGTAGGTGGTGGACAAGTCAGGGCCTGTCTTGTAGAGGTGGGGCCATTTGTAGGTCTCGTGGTTGTAAGAGTCCAGCACTGTAGTGACTGTCATGACTGGAGATCGGTTGAGGCAATCAACAACTCGGTTGGTACTTCCTATTTTATACTTGATGTTGAGGTGGAACTGTTGTAAGTATGTTGACCACTTCTGATGGTGGTGATTTTGCAATTTGCCTTGGGTATTCATGAATTGTAGTGGATTTTGATCAGTGTGGATGACTGTATCCTTCCCAAGAATGTAATTTCTCCACTGGCGACAATCTTTCACAATGGAGTTCATTTTTTTGTCGTAAGTAGGGTACTTACGGACAACATTTGATAGTGTCTCACTATAATATTCCACGGGGTGGCCGTGTTGAGTGAGAACGACGACCACAACATAGTCTGAAGCATCTGTCTCAATCTCAAAGGGATGTTGCAGGTCCGATAATGAGAGTATCGAGGATGAGCACAAACACTTCTTCAATTCATCCAAGGCTTGTTGTTCGGACAGGCCCCACATAAATGTTTCCTTACCGCCAACCCCGGTTACTTGGTTGAGGGCCCATGCGATATGAGAGAATCCCAACACGAACTTGTGATAGAAATTGGCGAGGCCTAAGAAACTATAAAGTTCAGTGAGTGTGGTCGGGGCTGGCCAGTCACGAATGACCTGGATCTTGGTTGGATCCACATGCACACCATGTTGATCAATGATGTAGCCTAAGTAATGGACCCTGTCCATGCCGAAGGAGCATTTTTCCAAGTTTGCATATAGTTTGTGCTGTCGCAGTGTGTGCAGAACCTGGTGAATATGCTGCAAGTGTTCCACCCAAGTCTTGTTGTAGATGAGGATGTCATCCAGATACACCACTAGAAAATTATTGGTGAAAGGTCATAGGATATCATCCATCATCCTCATAAAAGTTGTTGGAGCATTTGTCAAACCAAAGGTCATGACCAACCATTCAAAAATACCTTCTTTTGACTTGAAGACAGTCTTCCATACATTTGTATGTTCTATTGGGACCTCGTGGTAGCTAGAATTTATATCAATCTTACTGAAGTATTTGGCCCTCGTGAGCTAAACAAAGAGGTTGTCAATTCATGGAATCGGGTACTAGTTTCGGACTATGATTTTATTCAAGGCCCGATAATCAATGCAAAGTTGTCAGGTCCCATATTTCTTCTACAACAACACAATTGGGCTCTCACAAGATGATGAGCTGGGACGAATGTGCCTCTTGTGGAGAAGTTATTGGATCTGCCTCTTGATCTCCTCATTTTCTAATAGAGAGCGGTGATAGACTGGCCCAATGGGTAGCAGTGCGCTGGGGTCAGATCGATGGGATGCTTGACTTAGCAGTGCATAGGTACCCCGGTAGGAGAGGAGAACATATCTGATTATTCTTCCACGACCTTATCCACTTACTTCTGTTGTGTGGAGAGATCAGCCGCGGAGGCCGTGGATGTGGTTGCGATCTTTCGCTCACTCTGAGAGCGAATCATAAAGAAGACAAATTTCTCGGTCTGAGAGATGACCTTCCTGCATTTCTTGACAGAGATCAAGGAAATAGCACTAGGAGGGACTACCTCGGGTATCCTGTACAATTTCCTGTTCAAAGTAATAATAACACTACGTGGACTAGACTCATATACAACATGACGTTTCCATAAATAAGGTTGGCCCAAAAGAACATTAAAAACTTTGAGAGGAGCAACATCACACAATACCTCATCTTTGAAGGGCTTGATGTTGTACAATAGTCAAAACTGTTGGCTGACATGGAGATCGCTTCCTTGGCGGAGCCATCCAATGGTGTAGGGTTATGGGTGTGATGTCGGCAGGACCAACTTCTTGATGACCTCTGCTGAGATGAGGTTCTTTTGGCTACCGCTATCAACGATGAAGTGCAGTGGGGTGCCTTTTACCCACATATATGAATGGAAGAGGCGCTCTCCTTCTTTTGGCTCATGTGGTTCACCAGGTTGGAGCTTGGTGGTAGCAACGGTGGTATTGGGTTCTGCGTCAATGATTTGTCTTCCCCTTTCTAGGTCTGAATCAGAGTAAAAACCCACATCTGATTCAGAGGCTTTCTCTTCGACCACTAACGACTACTTTGAGCGACAGTCAGCAGTGTTATGCCAAGGGTTCTTATGGAATTCACACCACTTCCTAGTATCTTTCTTTGTCTTTCTGGTGTCCTTCTTTTCTTGCGGCTTGGACTGGTTTTTCTTATACTGTCCATATTTTCTATGTCCTTTATTTTGTGGGTTGGGGCCGCCCTTTCCTAGCTTTTGCTGTGAGGGTTCCCAGGCCCAAATTGTCGCGTCTTTTGTTTGAGCTTCTGCTTGATTTTGACTGCATATCGGTAGGCCGCACCCAAGGACATGATGTCAAGAAGTTCCATTTCAGTCTGGATGTATCTATGTAGAGAACATCGATACTTGAGCACCAGATGTCACTCTGAATCTTTGATACCCAGCTTGGTGCGCAAGGTATGAAAGATATTTGTGAACTCTGGCACTGCTTGGTCTCTTTCTTGTCGCAGTGTGGTCCATTTGGTATAAAAGTCGTCATATCTTCCAACATGGTAGTATTTTTCTTTAATAGCATCCCTGAAGGATTCCTAGGTGGTCATGATTATAAATAATGAGGTTTTATCTGTTTCCTTTTGCTCACAAAAATTTTCCCACCAATCTTTTACATGGGGAATGACTTTGAGGAGCGCAAAAGTAATATTTTCTCTATTCGAAAAGCTATGGAAAAAAAAATACCCTTCTAGTAGATTCAACCACTTGCTTACAGCATCTGCGTCTATCTAACCTTCAAATCTAGGAATATCGAAGTTTATTTGTACCTTGAAGGGGGCGGCGCATCCACTCGAGGAAGATGTGTCACTTGTTGGTAGTTGTCGAAGGATTTGCGCGAAACTATCCATCATCTCATTCATCTATTGCGTGAGGGCTTCCTCAAACAAGATTTTGAAAGGATCTCATGCCCCACCATATTTCTTTTCTCCTGCCATGAGAGGTCACTTGGGTGTGCGAGAGCTTTTGTCCTCAAGAGAAACAAGCTCAAGACCCAATTCTTTGTACCTTGACCTCATTGGGGACATGCATTAAGATGACAAGGAGCAGACCAATCTGATACCATTGATCCGGATTTTATGAGTAGAACGAAATGAAGACCAATTATTAAAATATGTTTAACACAAAATAACAGAGATACGGTAAAATTGGTTTTCTATTCTATAAGGAAATAAGATGAAACTGTAAAATGCAGCAAAAAACAAGCTTGTTGGAATGGTGGCGGCTTATCTCTAAGAAGAGATGTGATGGTTGTGTTCATTCATAAGAAGATGGTTATAATGAGGCTCTAAAGGATTTTTACAATAAACAGGAATTTCAAATAAACCTAGACATCCAAAAACCTAACCCTAGGAGATGAAGCGCCAAAAGTCATGTGGGCCTCGTTTGGGTAAGTTAGTACATCAACTTCCCGGGCTCGTAACTTTTGCATATGATCTTCATTTTAGGCGCACGATAGCCCGTTGAAAAGGCCTAACTGAGAAGAACAATTTTTTAGTGGCCCGGGTCAATGCTTTTGGCAATATCTTGGGCCTCAAATCCCCAAAAAACGTCATTTAGGGCCTCAAAACGGCCCCAGAAGTTTGGAACCTGAAAAACTGCCAAGGTGGAAAATTGTTTTTTGAGCCAATGGAATAGGTGGGTGGCCACCGATATCCACCTGGATCATTTTTATAGAGTAATCAATAAGCCAATTATTAATTTCTTCTTCACCGTACTCAATTACACTATTGAATTTTTCGTTCGATAATCCTTTCAGTATTTCCACGTGTTCATCAAACTGTTGCTTTGTCATAAAATTTGAATTAAAGATTAATTTTGGATCTTGAAATTTGACAGTGATACCTTCCAAGTCTATTTCTGTAATACTTTTGAATAACTCTTCTCTCTTTGGTATGACTTCACTGCAAGTTTGAATAATATCTTTTATATTTTTAATCTTTTCTATCCAACAGGCCTTCAACTGTTTAATTCGAGTGGGTGAAGGAAAATCTTCTTCTCTCCTCTTTGCCTCTGTCATGGTTGAAACTTTTATTCCAAATGGTATGACAACATATGTATAAAACCCTTCATCATTTTTAAGGTCAGCTTGAAGATATTCATTGAACGCATGTGCTCTCGAACCAAAAGAAACAATACTTTTAGAGACTTCCCAGGCCTCCATTATGAGTGACATCCTCTTTCTAATTTTCCTCTCGACATAATTTCGAACAACCATAAGAAAACTTGATGATCCTTTGAATTTGGTACCTGATGTGGTTGGCTTTATCATTGTTAAAGGGCTAGCCAAAATGGGAAGGGGCATCAATGCAGTTTCCAATTCTTTGATTCTTTCTTTTAGTCTAGCATTCTCAACTTCCAAACCATCAATAGAATCATCAAGTGCATCCACAGTTGCCTTGTGAATTTTGGAATTTGAGATGGTCACATATACTTAAGGTCAACCTCTGAGCGGGATTTTCCTTTCTTATTTATCTGATCATTTATTTCAAATGTTAAATTTTTATAATCTTTATCAAAGACAACACTTTGAATAGTAAAGGATTCTTCTTCACTGAAACTTTTATTCCCGACAACTTCCAATCCAATATTTTTTTGAACAAAATGCTCATGTTGTTTTATTTCAGAAAATTTTATCTTTTCAATGTCTACTTCCAATTCTGTATCTTCCAAAGAGAAACTTTGAATATCATTTTCTAAGAGAATATTCTCCTCCTGCTACAATGGAGTTTTTATTTTCTTTCTTACAATAAGTTTGTGGGAACTTTCAATTTTTTCTTGAGGGAGGGTTCTTATCTCCTCCTCCACTAGAGATATTGTTTACAAACTTCTTAACTGAGTAGGCCGCTAGAGCATTGCTCTCAGATGTAGTATTTTTTGGAGTGGCAACTGGTGATGGAGCATTCCTATCACCATAATTCTTTCCTTTTTGTTTATAATGATTGTTGTTGTTGAGTAAGGTTTCCAGATTGAAAGTATTATGTGCAGGAGTGTTCTACCTATTGATTTCTTCTTCTTCACTCAAAACAGTTTGAATGAAAGAATTACTAAACCCCACTAATTGCATATGTTCAACAAAGGTTTTACTTGAGTCAAAACCTTTGATCTTCATAGCATATTTCAAATTGACATTGTTAAAATGACCTGCAAATTCATCAATTTTATTCATATTCCTCAATACAAATTCTCCAATCTTCCAGGGAAGAGTAATAAACTGTTTTTTTTCTTTTTTTCTTTTTTCATGCAAAAAGTGAAACCATAAATTGTATTGCCTTTCTACCTCTGTGATGAATAATTTATTGGGCACATACTATGGAAGAAATCAAGGATTTTATTTTGAACAAAATATTCTTATAATACTACGATTTTCCATTTTTTCTATCGTTCCTTTCTTCTCTAGAAAATTGCCAGCTTCAATAGATATCTTGGAGGTGCTTTTCCCCAATAAAAGTTTTTTGAAAACTGAAACGAAATCATTATAAACTTCATAGAAAAATAAAGGGGTTTTATGCCTCCATAACGCCTGATACCAAAAGGTAACAGTGTCTGCTTCACATTTTATCCTCTTGTTGATAGTCAAATTTGGGAATTGGTAATAGTGTGCGATAGCAAGTATCAAATATGAAGCCATAAATAATTTCTTATCCTTTTCATGATGCGATAATTCAGAAGAAATTTCAGTGGAAATGAGCTTACCCCAGTCAAAAATATATTTCTCTTGGACTGTAAAATACAAGATATATCAAATCATTCGAGATATGGAAGCAATATTCTCCTAACCTATTATTCTAGTGAATAACCATGTGATTTCTCGATAAGGGTTCTTCAAAGAGTTAACCTGAATTCTAGTTATGTCCACTGGTATGGATGCAGGATTATCCAAATACTCTAGCAAGAGGTCGAGCCCATTATTATGTTTCTTCTAAAAGTCTCTACAAGCCTCACCTTTGAAGATGAGAGTGGACTCTGGCAGCTTTAACATTTTACGGAAAACTTGAGGCGACAAAGAAATTGGGGAATATGACTGGAGTTGTATAGCCCTTTGATTTGGTATGTATTTGTCAACACACCATGCAACAATTTCTTTATGTAAATGTGTTGAACCTACACAGAATAGATCTAGCTAGCAAATGGCATACACAATTTGCAGAGAAAATATGAGAAAAGAGAAGTAGGAGAGAAAGAATGGAAGAATTCTCATTAACCGTATTCCACACTCGAAGAGTGAATAATTTACAATAGATATAGGCTACATGAGTAACTAATGCACCATAGTATTGATCTAGAGATATATAGACACTCACTGACAGACATTGGAGTGAACTGCCACCTAGTCCTAGTTAACTGGTCTATGCAATCCTCAGTTAACTGAGTCATGACTTCCACTAGTATAACTAAGTGTAGTTGAGTGTAACTGAATCTAAATTGAAGAGGAAAGCCCTATTTTGTAGGGGAATAATCTCTAGAGATAATATTCTCATATAAGGAATTGTTCTCAACATTGGACAATAAAACTTAGGAAAATAATTATAGGTGAGTGTGTTATATCTCCAACACTTTACAGTCAAACACCTATCGTACACAACCAACAAGAGCAATCCCAGATGTCCAAATCACGTTCTCATTTCTTTGAGCAACATGAGGGGAGGAATAATACCAATATTCTCTCGAACACTGGATATTTTGATCTTCGCGGCAAAAAATATTTAAAGTGTCACCACAAAAATGTCGTTGAGTTGATGCTACCATTAAGTTAATAGAATTGTTTCTTCGGTTGAATGATATTTGAAAATGAGCTTTTTCGATAGATAATGATAATTTAATCCCATCGCAAATGAGAATTGAGTGAATATTTAATGAATATTTCTCGAGCCATTCGCCATTAATAATGGCCTTTTCGAATTCTACAAAACATTTGTTATCATTTAAAAAATACTTATTGTGCATTGGTAAAAGAAATGTAATGGTGGGGGCAGAGATGAGAGATGTTCAATATGAGATTTTCGTGAACCTGTGAAACCACGGTTGGATAAGCTATCTGAAGAGACTAAGTATAGAAGGTGATCGGTCAGAATTGTGAATATCAAAATACTGGGACATTTGGGATCCTGACATCCGTGAAGAGAATAAAAGTTAAGTGATGGTTGAAATGTAGAACGCAGAAGTTGAAGTGAAATGTGAAGGATGGGAAAGTGAAGAAAAATATTTGAATATGTGTACTTATGAATTAATTAAAAGTCTAAGTGTTGAGGTGCACTTATGCATAGGTGAATGAACGAGAATGCAAGTGTGACAATCTGCAGGTCCGCGAACGTGAAAATGGCTAAGTATAGTAACCAAGAAAGGGAAAAAAGAAGGGATACATAGGCAATGGGAAAAAGGGAAAATATAGAAGGGGGGAAGAAAGAGTGTAAAGATACGGGGAAATAGAATAAGGGAGGGGAAATAGAAAAACACGAAAGTGGTTCAAAAACTCGCTCCAACTGTGGGATGATAACCCCCTATAGGTTCCTGAGAACACCAAAATCTCAAGATCAATTTCCTTCTCCATTGGGGTATGGAGTCATCTTCGAAATGAATTCTTGCAATTCTTCTTATTTCATGGAGTTAGCTTCAACTTTGACTACATTATTGTGCAATATTGAACAAAAATATGTGCATACATGATCTACCTACGCTAACTTACTTGAAAGAAAGGGGAACCTTAGGTGTAGGTATATTTACAATGGAGTCATTCAAGCATTGACTTGATCATTGGAATGAACTCCAAAATTCAGAGATATGTTGGGAGTTGTACCAATGAGTCAAGGGAATTCTCAATATGTACTGGAGAAAAATTAGACCAAGTATGGTGAAAATTTGATTGCTTTGTTTGGCCAACAATGCTCTGGAACCATAATTCAATAAAATCAATTCTTGGTTGCTCACGAATAATATTGTCTTTGATTGGTTGAGGAGTTGTCAACATAAGAATACATTCATATTTATCCTTATCTCCAACCATTTCCAAGGTTCTTTATTAATCAACAATATCCTGAAAAGACTCTTCTTTCTTGTAAATTCAATCTTGTTCATCAGTCTTCTCAAAATCCAATACTTTCACCCATTCTTCTTGCTGCGAGTATTTTCGCAAATTTTTATATTTTGTTGCAAGGTTGAAATCTTCTCGTGTGTTTGGTAGAGGTTCCTTGATTTCATTCTCAAATTTTCTTCTTGAAATGTCTTCATATGGAGTATAGAGGAGGCTGGAATTTTCTTCTTGAAATGTCTTCATATGGAGTATAGAGGAGGTTGGAATTTTCTTCTTGTAATTTGGTATTTTCATCTTCATCTTCAACCACATGACTTGAATTAGAAATTTCATTCTATCTTTAATTAGATTCTTCTTCAAAAATGGTAATTTTCTTATCTTGCTTCCATATGGGAGAGGATGGGTGGGAAATAACATTTAAAACATCAGCAAAAACATATGAATTCACTTTTGCGATGAACTTTTCTGCAAATGAATCTTCTAACACATCCCAACTGGTAATGGAGTTAGGAATTAATGAACTATACCATTCAATAGCATTCCCCCATAGAGTTTGTAAGAATAATATACATGTAACATTGTCTTCAATGAGGTTGAAATCATAACATGTACCTTTAAAATTAATCAGGTGTTGTTTACCATCTTCTGAAGCAACCCCAAAGAATGTAGAAAAAAGTTTATTAGAAATATCGGGCATTTGAAAGTCTACTTCTGGTAGATTTAAAGGGGTTATATAAAATCGCCTCCTTCTTTGGGTATTTCTCCCTTTTGTTGAGTCTTGTGAAGCCATTGATGGGCTTGATGAGGACTATCAAGGAGCATCATGACATGAATGAAATCCTTAATTTCGAGTCTTTCCAATGGAGTTTCCATGGAGTTCACTCTCATGAATCTTTGGTGCTTCTTGGGTATTTTTGAAATTACAAAGAAGGTGAGATATATTTTAATAATCCTTTTACAAATCCCTTGCATTTAGAACAAGCAAAAATTTTATTGAATCTTCTTTTCGAAACTTTGAGACATGGAGATTCTAGTTCTTCAATAAGATCTGAAGTTGGGCCTCAAATATATTGAAAATAAATGTCTCCCCAGTATGGTCGCCAAAAATGTTGACGCTTGAATCCGTCATGACTGAAATGACAAGCTCATGAGGATATGAACCCTCCTGCTTTTTATAGAGTTGGTACTCGTCTTTGGCTTATTATATTCTTTAATAACTTTAGATCGAGAAATATTATAGGACCTTAAGATGGTCTAATATTTATGCTCAAAGAAAGTTAAAATTTTTGAAAGATAGAATATTTATTTTAAGAGAATTCCTGACAAAGGACCAGGAACCTCACACATCACACATTGCACACAATTTCCTCACATCCATCATAGTGAAAATAAAGATTTATGATCACTCATAAAAATAAAAGAAGATGGTCTAGATGCATAAGAGATCTTTTATAGAGTAAATACTT
>ML789103.1:704340-732537 GCA_009831015.1 Picea engelmannii | reverse complement strand
ATTGTATATGTGTTATTATTCATTGTGTCTCTGTATTAATATTATAGATCTATTCTTTCATTTTGTTATGTTCATAAACCTGAATCAATGGTATCAGAGCGGTCTACTGCTTTTCGTTTTTAGTGCATGTCCCCGACGAGGTCGAGGTATAGAGAGTTGGGTCTTGATCTTGTTTATCTTGAGGACAACTGCTCTCGCATGCCCAAGCAACCTTTCATGGTAGGATAAAATAAAGATGATGGGAGATGAGATCCTTTCAAAATGTTGCTCAAGGAAGCCCTCGAGCGACAAAGGAACGAGATGATGGGAAACTTTGAACAAATCCTTCAATGATTGTTGACACGCGACGCATCTACCTCAAGTGGAGGCACCAGCCCTTTCGAGGTACAAATCAATTTTGATATTCCTATATTTGAAGGTCAAATATATGCGGATGTTGTAGATAAATGGTTAAACCTTCTAGAAGGGTATTTTTCTACCCAGAACTTTTCCAATAGAGAAAATATTACATTTGCACTCATCAAGGTCGTTCCCCATGTCAAATATTGGTGGGAGACTTTCTGTGAGCTAAAGGAAATAGAGGGATCTACATTATTTGTAGTTTCACCCACTTGGGGTTCCTTCAGAGATGTTATTAAGGAACAATACTACATTGTTGGAAGTTATGACAACTTATATACGAGATGGACCATAGTGTGACAGGAACGGGACCAAACAATGCCAGAGTTCACCAATGTCTTCCATACCTTGCACACCAAGATGGGTATCAAAGACTCTGAGCGACATCTGGTGCCCAAGTATCGTGGTGGTCTGCATAGATATATCCAGACAGAAATGGATTTTTTGTACATTTCATCCTTGGGCGCGGCCTATCGATATGTTGTCAATATCAAGAAGAATCTTAAACAAAAGACGCAACAATTTGGGTCTGCAAACCCCTCACAGCAGAAGCAGGGAAAAGGCAGCCCCAACCCGCAGAACAAAGGGCAGAGCAAGGATGGGCAGACTGAGGGAAACTAATCCAAACTACAAACTAAGAACGAGAATGGGAAGACAAAGAAAGACACCGAGAAATGGTGTGAGTCCCATAAGATCCCCCGACATAACACCGTTGAATGTCACTCACAGCAGTCATCGGTGGCTGAGGTGAAAGCCTATAAATCATATGCAGTCTTTGACTCTGAGTAAGAACCAGAAAAAGGGAGGCGGATCACTGAAGTAGAATCCAATGCCACTGTTTTTACCACCACCAAGGTCCAGCCCGACGAACCTAATGAATGAGAGGAAGGTGAGCACCTCTTTCATTCACAGGTGTGTGTGAAGGGTAATCCATTGCACTTCATCATTGATAGTGGTAGCCAGAAGAACCGCATATCAGCAGAGGTCATCAAGCAGTTGGCTCTGCCGACATCACCACACCCACATCCATACACCATCAGATGGCTCCGCCAAGGGAGCGATCTTCGTGTCATCCAACAGTGTCACTTGGCCTACAACATCAATCCCTTCAAAGATGCAGTATTGTGTGATGTCACCCCCTTGAAGTTTGTGTTTCTCTTTTGGGCCAACCTTATTTATGGAAACGTCATGTTGTATATTACTCTAGGCCTCCTAGTGTTACTATTACTTTGCACGGGAAATTATACAGGATACCAAAGGTATTTCCATCTACCGCCATTTCCTTGATCTCTGCCAAGAAATGCAGGAAGGTCATCTCTCAGACAGGGAATTTTTTCTTCTTCGTGATTTGTGCTTAGAGTGAGCAGAAGGTTGCAACCACATCCATGGCCTCCACAACAAGTCTCTCCACACAGCGGAAGAAAGTAGATAAGGTCATGTAAGAGTACAAAGAAATCTTCTCCTCACCCATTGGGGTACCTTTGCACTTTCTGGTCAAGCACTCAATCGATCTAACCCCCTGACGCACCGCCACCAAATGGGTCATTCTATCGTCACTCTTTGTTAGAAAATGAGGAAATCAAGTGCCAAGTCCAAGAGCTTCTAAAAAAGTGGCACACCCGCCCAATATCATCACCTTGTGGAAGCCCAATCATGCTTGTGCAGAAGAAAGACGGGTCATGGCGAATTTGCATTGATTATTGGGCCCTAAATAAAATCACACTCAGTAATTGATACCCAATTCCCCGAATTGACGATCTCCTTGACCAGCTCAAGGGGGGCAAATACTTCAGTAAGATTGATATGAAGTCTAACTACCACCAGGTCTCAATAGAGAAGACCGATGTATGGAAGACTGCCTTCAAGTCCAAAGAAGGTCTTTTTGAATGGTTGGTTGTGCCCTTTGCCTTGAAAAATGCCCCAACAACTTTTATGAGGATAATGGATGATATCTTGCGACCATCCACCAATTATTTTGTGGTAGTGTATCTGGATGACATCCTCATCTTCAACAAGAATTGGGTGGAACACTTGCATCACATTCAACAACATCTACACACTTTGTGATAACACAAGCTATATGAAAATTTGGAAAAAATCTCCTTAGGCATGAACAAGGTCCAGTACCTAGGCTACATTGTTGATGAGGATGGGGTGCATGTTGATCCAACTAAAATGCAGGTCATTCGTGACTAGCCAACCCCAACCACACTCACTGAGATCCAGAGCTTCTTAGGCCTTGCCAATTTCTATCGCAGGTTTTTGTTGGGATTCTACCACATTGCATGGGCCCTTAGCCAAGTGACCAGGGTCAGTGGCAAGGAAAAATGAGTGTGGGGCCAGTCGCAGCAGAAAGCATTCGATGATTTGAAGAACCGCTTGTGCTTAGTCCCGATGCTCTCATTACCCGACCTACAACAGTTGTTTGAGATTGAGACATATGCTTCAGACTATGTTGTGGGTGCAATTCTCACTCAGCATGGACATCATGTGGCCTATCATAGTGAGACACTATCAAATAATGTATGTAAGTACCCCGTGACTTATGACAAATAAATGTACTCCATTGTACAAGTCTGTCGCCAGTGGAGGCGTTACATTCTCGGGAAGGAGACAGTCATCCACACTTATCATAAGCCTCTACAGTTCATGCATACACAAGGAAAATTGCAGAAAGACTGCCATCATAAGTGGCCCACATACTTGCAACAGTTCCATCTCAACATCAAGTATAAGACAGGGAGCACCAACAAATTTGTTGACTGCCTCATTCGTCCTCCAGTTGCCACACTAACCATGTAGCTACACTCATGCAAACATGCGACTTATGGATGGCCCCAACTATATGAGTGAGATCTCAACTTCACCACTACCTACCAGATGTTGGGCACAAACACAATTGTCATTGATTTCCATCTGTGGGATGAGTTGTTGTGCCATCTGGGGCATCTCTGTGTTTCATCAAGCAAGCGAGCGAAGCTAATTTGGGAATCTCACTACAGTCAGGTGGCAGGAAACTTCGGCGTAGAGAAGACAATGGCAGTATCGCAACAACATTTCTATTGGATGAAACTCCGACAGGATGTTAGCAAGTATATCAGGTCCTACACAGCTTGCTCCATTGCTAAATCAGTCATTAAGAAACAAGGCATGTACACCCCTTTGCCTACTCTTGAAAAACCCTAGGAATCCATCTCAATGGACTACATGTTGGGACTTCCTTCAACCAAGCAGGGAAATGACTGTGTTTTAATGATTGTTGATCAATTTTCCAAGATGGTGATTTTGGTCGCCTGCAAGAAGAGCATCATAGAAGAGGTCATTGTCAATCTCTTCTTCGAATGAGTGTGGGTACATTTTTTGATACCAAAAACCATCGTCTCTGATCGGTATAGTTGGTTCCTCAACACATTATGGTTGAGCCTCTAGTCGCAGTTGGACACCAAGCTCACCAAATCCACGACCTTCCACCACGAAACTAATGGCCAAACTGAGGTCATCAACATGATGATCGTGCATATTTTATGCATGTACAATTCCAAGCGTCTGTACACATAGGATGAGAGTCTTCCCTATGTTCAACACAGTTACAATAGAGCCAAACATAGCTCAACCGACCATGACCCTTTTCAGGTGGGGTTGGGATTTCAACCATTAGGTCCCATGGATGTTGCACTACCCCTTGCGTCCACACAGGCATAATCATCCCATGCACAAACCAAAGCTGACAAAGTCATCCGATCCATTAAACTAATCCAGCACATCTGCCAATAGGTTCAGGATATTTTGCAGAAGTCCAGTTCCAATTACAAGCAAAGCCGTGATCAACACTGAGTGCCACAAAATTTTCAGGTGGGAGACAAATTTTGGTTGCACTTGCAGAAAGAACTCCTTACATGACCCCATCAGAAGCTTCGTCCACTCAGCTATGGACCTTATACCATCACCAAGGTTGTGGGTGACAATGCTTTTGAGCTCAGCATTGCCCCTTTCCTTGGCTTGCACCTAGTGTTTAATGTGGACCTCCTTCAGCCATACTTTCCACCATTATTGGACACCTCAAAGGCAGAAAAACAATTCACACCGATAGAGATCAACCCTGACAACATGGTACATGCATCCAATTATCATATCGTGGACACACAGGTCAAGGGAACTCGTCGACAAAAGATTCAGCTTTATCATGTTGTCAAAGCAGGGCAGCTCCTGCACCAAGGCAAGTGGCTCACCCGAGGCCAAATTCAACATAAATTTTCTCATCTAATGGGGTAACTCAATGCAATGGATACCATTGCTTCCTAAGGGGGTAGGATTAATATAGGTGGATATTGGTGGCCACCCACCTATTCGAACTAGCTCACATACAGTTTTCATTTTGGCATTTTTTTCTAGCTTTTCGGGTCCTAAACTTCTAGGGTCGTTTTAAGGCCCTAAACAACATTTTTTGGGCCCGTCGCAGTCACATTGTAGATCGAGTCATAGTGTGACAACATAATGTGTATTTCTCCGATAGACCTTTCCAACGTGCTATTGCACGCCCAAAATGAAGATCGTATGCAAAAGTTACGACCCCGGGAAGTTGATGTACCAACTTACCCCAATGGGGCCCACATGACTTTTGGCGCTTCATCTCCTAGGGTTAGGTTTTTGGATGTCTATGGTTTTGGCATTCATGTTTGATGTAAAAAGGCCTTTGGAGCCTCATTGTACTCATCTTCTTACGAGTGAGTGTAGTCGTCACATCTCTTCTCAAAGATAAGTTGTCACCATTCTAGCAAGCTTGTTTCAGTCTACATTTTACAGTTTCATCATATTTATTATTTAATAGAAGTCAAGTTTAATTGTATCTTTGTTATTATTCATTGTGTCTTTGTGTTAATATTATAGATTTGTGTTTTCATTTTGTTACGTTCATAAATCCAGATAAGAAGCAGTAAAAAAATAACGAATTGTGTTTTTGGAGTCTCCTACTATGTTCAAACCAGATATTTATCTCCGCTTTGCCAACTGTATGCCAAGGAAAAGGGAATATGATTTGACCTTGTTATTGGTGGTCATCCCTAAATTCTAATAGAACTCCATTACTTGATATCTTATCGAGTCAAAAAGCACCCTTTAATTCCCCTATTAATAATAATAACTATTTTAAAACTAATTATTTATTAGTTCAAATAGATTTTCTTCTTAATACTAAGTTTTTTATTATAATCGATTGTGTTTTTAATTAATTGTGATTAATTTTTATTTCATAATTATATAGATTGAATAAATTATTTATTATTGTAGAATTAATGAAATAAATAAATAAATTTGTTTCATAATTATATCAATTAAATAAATTTGTTTCATAATTATATCAATTAAATAAATTATTTAATATTGTAAAGTCAATAATAATTAGATAAATTAATTAATATCATAAATTCAATGAAATGGATAAATTGATCAAGTGTTTTAAATAACTTATTTAATATTATAAAGTCAATAATAATTAGATAAATTAATTAATATCATAAATTCAATGAAATGGATAAATTTATCAAATCAAGTGTTTTAAATAAATTATTTAATATTATAAAGTTAATAATAATTAGATAAATTAATTAATATCATAAATTCAATGAAATGGATAAATTTATCAAGTGTTTATTGAAATATTTTTTATTAAAAAAATAATTGTTGATTAAATATTGTGTGATATCCTATAAATTGACTAGCAATAAGCATTTAATATTGATTTCTTTAATAGTTATATCAACATACACAAGGTATTTGTCAATTTTACAATATATTCTTAACGTATCATTACCTATTTTTAATATATATATATAATTTAATAATATTTAAAATCTTATATTAAAAATAGGTAATGATATATATATGATGATGATTAATGTCCACTAAGATCGAATTGGTCTATTGGACCTTAAGTGGGTAAGTGAGCACTTGTGATTCTTTAGAATTTTGTTTTTGTGCTCGAAAAGTATTAAAAGAAGCTTTCTAAGATCACCATACTTTTGTTGAGTTAAGAGGTTAGGAAGGTTGGTAGTGTGATAAATATTTTGAAAACGAGATCTAATATGGGTATAGGCTGGACAATCTAAGAGAAAGTGTTTTTCATCTTCAACATTCTTAGTGTCACAAAGGTGACACACTCTTTCATCCCATGGCATTTTAGGAATTGACCAACGCCCAGTTTCACTATGGAGCTCATGAGAATTTGTTCTTATCTCAAAAATGCTTATTTTTTTCTTTACACTTGGAAAAAAAAATAGATGATTTTGATCTTCTAGATTAGGGTTGATTACATCTTTATAATACCTTAATTTTCTTTTTTCCTCTAACTCTTTATCATACCACATTTTCTTCTTAAATTTTGATTTGACGTTTTTTTAATAGTATATTTATTCTGCAAAATGGTTTCTTCCATGATTCCCCAATAGTTTATCCAAGACCGAGCATCTTTATGCCAACCTCGCTTGAGTCGATGGTGGTTATGACTGGATTTTGAAGCAATTCTAGGTAGCCTCTTGTCTTCCATGTTGTTTAACTTGTTCTTATACATTAAGTATCTAGTCATAGCCATGCTCTCAATGGGGGAGAGGCTTGTTTCTAAGAGGAGGATGGGATAGGGCGTATTTCCTTTAATTTTGATATTATAGGTTATAAAATTCTTTTGCATTTGCTATATCTTTCTCCAGGATTCACAAGAGATACTACAACCTCGGACTTCACATCCATAAAGAATAACAAGTGTAATAAGAGTCTCAAAGAGGAGTTTCTTCTTATCCCAACTCCAAAGATCAATTGATTTACAATTGTTTTCAAGACCATAAAAAGCTTTCCATCCCCCAATAATCCTTTTCTCAATGCTATAATTCCAATTGAGCTTGTGGTGAATATAAATTCCAATATATTTGTATGAAGTCACTTCCTCCAAGTTTGTTTTGTCATATACAAAGGTATCATAAGGGATCTTATTGGATTTAATAATCATGACCTTAGTCTTATCAGTATTAACAGTCATACCCATATTGGAGCAAATATCCTTGAGCATTCTTAGTTGATTTTCAAGATCATGGGGACTCCTTCCCATAAGAACAATATCATCGGCATAAAGAAGAATATTGATGACTATACCAGTGAGAATAGGGCCAACACAACCTACTTTTTCCAAGCATTCTTCTAACTTGTCAATGTATATGCCAAAAAGGGTAGGGGATAAGGGACAACCTTGTTTGACTCTGATATTGCAGTTAATCTCTTTTGACCAGCCCTTAGTGTTTTTAAACTTAGAAATAACATTCTCATACATCCTTATTGTAGCATCCCTCAACTCAAGAGGAACTTTTATCTCTTCCAACCTATTCCAAAGGTTTTTCCTAGGAACCATGTCAAAATATTTTCTAAAGTCAACAAAACAACAAAAAAGATCGGTTTTAGTATTGTGGAACTCCTCGGTAATGATCCTAAAGGTAACAAGATGGTCCACAGTTGAATGATATCTCCTAAAACTGGTCTGGCCTTTAGTTCTTTTACCGTGACTTTCTAGCCAAAGGCTAATCTTCTTTTCCAAAATAAATCCATAAAGCTTGGCTAAAATTGGGCTAATCATAATGGTCCTATAATTAGAAGGAATGTTTATATCCCCATTTTTTTAAATAGGAACAATGTGGCTTTGCGTGCAGGGTTTAGGGAAGCCCTGCTTGACTGCTAAATTGAAGAGCTTGTGTATGTGAGGGATAAGGATTAGCCCTCCGATTTTAAAAATTTCAACTTGGTAGCCTTTAATGTCCTTAGCTTTCCCATTTGCAAGTCGCTTAACCCCGAACTCTATGTAATCTAAAGAAAAAACTTCTTCCTTTGTAGGGACAATAGGAATGGTGTCCATGGCATTAGGGAACTCGTAAAGGCTTTTAAGGTAAGAATTCCAGTCCCTTAAGGGAATCCTATTATTTTCTTAGTATTGCATTTTAGAATTTGGCTCCAGAACTTCTTAGTATCCAACTTGTATAGTTGTGAAAGTTGTTCCTGCCTTTTATTGATATAGTATCTTTTTTTCCTTTTAATTAGGCCTTTGTACGTATTGATCTTATCGAGTATATATATATATATATATGGTATTTGTAAATTTTACAATATATTTTAACTCATCATTATCTTTTTTTTTAAATAAGGTATTAAATATTATTAAATACATTGTTTATATATATTGTAGAATGGTCTCTTCTATGATTCTTCAATGGTTTAGCAAAGTTTGAGCATATTTATGTCATCATCGTTTGAGTTGAAGGTGGTTAAGGTTGAAGTTTAAAGCAATTTTAGGAAGCCTCTTGTTTTCCATGTTATTTAACTTCTTCTTATACATTAGGTACATAGTACCTAGTCATAGTTGTGCTCTCAATGGTTGAAAGGATTTCCTCTAAGAGGAGGATAGGATAGGGCGTATTTCCTTTAATTTTGAGATTATAGGTTATAAAATTCTTTTGGATTTTCTCTATCTTTCTCCATGATTCTCGAGAGATACTGCATCCCCAAACTTCACATCCATATAGAATAATAGGAGTAACAAGAGTCTCAAAGAGGAGTTTTCTCTTGTCCCATGTCCAAAGATCATTTGATTTACAATTGTTTTCAAGCCCATAATAAGCTTCCCATCCTTGATTTATCATTTTCTCAATGCTATAATTCCAGTTGAGCTTGTGGTGAATATCGATTCCAAGATATTTGTAAGAAGTAACTTCATCCAAGTTGTTGTTGTCATATACGAAGGTATCGTATGTGATTTTATTCAATTTAATGATCATAACTTTGGTTTTGTCAGTATTAATAGTCAACTTATCTCCAAGATCGTAGAGACTCCTAACCATAAGAATGATATCATCAACATACAGAGGAAGATTGATGACTATAAAAAGAGTAATGATGTATTTAATAATATTTGATACCTTATATTAAAATAAGGTTTATATATATATATATATATATATATATATATATATATATAACAATGAACTTCTCTCCAAGATCGTAGAGACTCTTCACCATAAGAATGATATCATCAACATACAGAGGAAGATTGATGACTTAAAAAGAGTAATGATGTATTTAATAATATTTAATACATTATATATATATATATATATATATATATATATATATATATATATATATATATATATATATATATATATATATATATATATATATATAATTAAATACACAATTATTTTATATAGATAATTTTGGTCTTAGTGAATATTAACCATCATCATTATTATTAAGTATATTATTATTCTATATTTATTTATTTGTTTATGAATAATAAATTCTAGATTAAAATATTAAATACATTTATTTGTTTGTAAATACTAAATTATATATCAAATTATTAAATCCACTATAATTATTTATTTATTTGTCATAATCTATACATTAAACCTAGTTAAAGTTAAATGTTAACTACCCAATAAAATGACATACATTAAATACTTTGGTGTATAGCATTTCACAACCTACAATACTTTGTAGTTGATTACTTATTACATGTCATTTTATTTAAAATATTTAACAGCTACCATTAACTTTGTGTGATATAAAGTTTATTTTAAATAAATAAATAACAATAACACATTTAATTTATTATGGTAAATTTGTTTTAAATCCAACAATTGACACTTGATATTTAATGTTTTATAACATATTAAAATATTTAATGTTTTATAACATCCCAACATGTGAGATATTAAATGTTTTATATTTAGATGGTTATTGCTTGCTCTCAACATATAAAATATTTAATCTATTATTTATAACATTCCAACAACACGTGAAATATTAAATGTTTTATAATTAGTTGGTTAGTGTTCACTAAACAAGACTATAACCATAGTAAAAAAAAATTGAAACATCAAACTCTCCATGAATCCAAAAAAATAAATGTTGATTACCTCAAATAAAACAAAAGTATCAATCATATCGTAATAGTGGTTTGTGCAATCTCGACCTCCAATCTAAAAAATCACTTTAAACGGTTTACAAATATAAAATACTCATAAAAATCAAATAAAACCATTGATGCAATATTTGACTTCTACTTCAATTTGTTGTAACTAACTTCCACCCTCGTATCGGGTGACATGGAAGTGATGGGACATGGGGCTGCCAGCTGAGGCCAACCGCTATGTGTCAAAAATCACTTCAAACGATTTACAAAATATAAAATAATACTAAAAATCAAATAAAATCATTACTAGAATATTTGACTTCTACTTCAATTTTTTGTAACTAACTTTCACCCTGTATCGGGTGACATGGAAGAGATGGGACATGGGGTCGCCAACCGCCATGTGTCATCCCAATCAACTGACACTTGCCAGCCCCCACCAATACCCATCACTTCACTTCATGGGATTTAACACCCCCTCCTCTACGTGTGTTGCCTCCTTCATGGCTCAACGTCACTCCATCACCTACCTTGCTCTGATGACACCTCGTCGGTACCTGCATCTTCTCTGACTCGTCCTTTGTACTATGCACTCTATTATGGTTGCATCTGGATATCATTATTCTTATGGCCCGGCTCTTATCCCATCATGGCCTCATCTTGCATTCATGGCACCATAAAGATGAGGGCTTTATCACCTAGAGGCCCCCTCACGCTCGATCATGCTACTCTATTTTTCATCCTCTCCTCTTACAGATGCTCACTCCACAACCTTTTGTTGGTCCCTTTGCTCGTTGCCCATCCTTTTTCTCATGGAATCATCTCTACTCTTTTGTATCAATGGCACAAGGTGGCTCCTCTAATTGTGCCAGAGGAGGCTCCTCACGCCGAAGCAGAGGTCACTTTGGCTATCGTTTCATCTCAGTTGTCAAAGATTCTGCTAAGTATTATCATGCTCATACTCCACTTGATATCAGGGTTGAGAATGATCGTGTTGAATTCGATGTCTGTGTCCTAAGGCACATCATCCCTGACAAGGAGCTACTTCAATCCATGACGCAGACCCCCTGCCCTCGGGCCGAGATCAGCACAGGATCGTTCTAAATTCTCCTCGAGCTTAAGCGGCTCCCTCGGATCCCTATTGGAACCTCACGAATCTAATCCACGGGTCCTTTGTGAAAACCCACCCTGCACAACTTAACACCAGGCACGAGCCTTACATCTCCATGCGACCACAACCTAGCCTTAGTGCAAGCGCTTTTTGCAACTCGCGAGTTCGTGAGTCGATGACCTTGACTCCTCTTTCTCTAGACCTCCAATACCCGAGATGTGATACGGGTATGGTTCCCTCCTCACTAGCGCCTGCTACATATAACCGCCGGCTAGGGCCTAACTCTAGCACTACTCGCAACTCGCAACTTCGTGAGTTGGAGTGTTGAGCCCTCGTGCTCCTCCTTTGCGAAACCCCGAAGCACGATAAGTCAGCGATGGGTTGACCACTTCCAAGGTGAAGCGTGTACGCCACCAGTCGCCTACTTCTGTCTTTTCTATGCGCTCTATGTTTGCGCCACCTTTCAACCACACGGTCCTCACCTAACGGACGTGACACGTGTTCGCACGAGCCCTCGACGCTCGATACTTCGCAACTTCTGCAGTCGAAAAGAAACTCTTTCAACCCCCAAACCCCCGATACGCAATACCATGCGCAGGTTCTGATCCAACGGTTCTCTCGTGGCTTGGATCCAACGGTCTGGATCTCCTTCCCTGCTCCTCGCAACTTGGGACTTCACAAAACCAAGAATTTTCTCTGCCCTCCAAACTCACGAACCCCAAATTCATGAAATGATCCAGATCTCTGCCACCTGTCTTCCAAAATGGACAGTCCTGATGCTTTCGGGACTTGACGAGTCCTCTTCCTTCGGTTGTTACGAGGGTTAAACCTCACGCACCTTTTATGGATCTAACGGCTCACGGTAACTCAACACTTCTCCCTCGAATTTTATGCCGTTCATTCTACCCTTTTGTGCGGCTTCCCAGGGATTAAACACCTCGCACCTTCTCCCGTATCCGACGGCTATCGGTCCTTGGTGCCAGATCTGACCTCCTTGCACGCTCTCCTCCTACTACCTGGACGTAACTTCGACGATCCAGATCCAACCTTCTATCATTGATCCAACAACTGTTATACCTCCCTCCCGAGTTCTCTCACCTCCTTCCGGACTTGGAAGACTTTCAAGTTTTCAAATGCCTCGACCTTTGCTCCCTCTGCGAGCTCAATTCATTTTGATATCCCCTGCGTTCTAGGAATGCTATCCCTCCTGAGCTTTGTCAACTGTGAAACCTCAAAGGGTTTCTCGACCTTCCTCTCACTTTGATTTTACTCGGTGTGCTAAGGCACTATCCTTCCTGAGCTTTGTTTACCCGAGCCTCTAGGGGACTCGCCCTTCTGTGTCCTCAAAGGGTAATTTGGTGTCCTCCTGACGACCTTCTGCTCATGCCCTCCTTGCTGAGCTTTATTTCTCTGAACCTCAAAGGTTCCTTCTGTGCACACTTGCACCAACTCAATGCCCACCTGGCAGAGTTCTCCAGAATCCTCAGTGACTCTGTCTTCTCTGTGCCTTCCTCTGCATAGTCTTACCTCCAAGGTGTTCAACAACCTTGAGGCTTCCTCCCTGGGTCTAACACTTCCTCTGGTGTGCCCTCCTGGCACAACTCTGTCCAAATTCCACAGAATTCAAAAGTGCATTCTATGTACTGGCTCAATGCATCCTGTGCATTTGCTCAATGCCCTCCTGGCAGAGCCTTTACAGAATTCTCATCAATTTTGCTTCTCCTCTCTGTGCTCTCCTCTGCATAGTTTCTCCTTCAAGGTGCTCAACAACCTTGAGGCTTCCTCCTTGAGTCAATGACTTCAGCTGGTGCGCCCTTCTGGCACATCTTTGTCTAAAATTCCGCAGAATTCAGAAGTGCACTCCTTCCACTGGTTTTTCAGAGACCACAGTACTCTGTCATGCACTTTTGCATGAAACCACAAAGGATCCACACCTGAAACCAAAGAACTCAACAGATAGGAAAATCTATCTATCCCTGCAAATGTGCATCTAACATACATCTACAGCATGAATGAACACACAACATTCATAAAAGACACATAAACACGTAGAAACACATATGCATGAAAAACTGCTTTGTATTAACATCAATGTCTAATTTACAATGTGTTCGAACCCGGACTGCAACAGAGTCTTGGCTCCCTCTCTTATCCAACCTATTGTCTCTTCTTCTCTCTATCTTCTAATCTATATCTCAAAACAAAAAGTAGATCTCTTTACAAAAGGGGGCTCCTCGAGCGCTTCCCTCCATCCTCACCAACTCTCATTAATTACAATGAATTACATTGAATGGGCCATCTAATCCGAATTGGAGTTATATCCCCATGCTATCAGCCATTAAAGGCGACATTAACTACAACATGCTTGAAGGCATGGTTTTGGATCTACTAGCCTTACAACAATTAATACATTTAATTCAAATTTGAAATTTGAAAGTGAGAGGGTTGCGCCTCTCCTCTCCATTGAACGCGTGTTGGGTGTGCTGGCACTTGATGACGTTGGAGCGATGCYCCTGCATCATACTCCTCAGCTGCAAAAATCATGAGCTCCTACTCATGAGCTTCCCAGCAACGCTGTCGAAATCCACCTGGATCCCAAACAGTTCTCTAGAGYTGTCCATCCACTCTATCGCTTCGTTGTTGTTGTTGCTTCTGCTGCCCTACTGCTATGGCAGGTTCTCCTCTGCTCAGCTTCCCTTTGCTGACTGCTTCTATTGACTTGATCATCAGCTTCCCAATTGCTTCAATTACCTCATCCAGCTGATCTAGTGGTTGGCTCTCTTTAAGCAGTCTCCTCGGTTGCACTTCTTCGTCCTTATCAGTGGGCAGATCAACTAGATCCCCCACGCTATTTTCTTCCTCTATGGCCTCAGCTTGCCACTCTGCTGCAAAATTCAGTTATGCAGTCTGATCACTGAGTCTCTTATCAGCTTCCCCTTCTGACATATTTACTTCTACCAGTTCTCCTGCTGGTGCATCTCCAACTTCCTCCAGCTGCTCCTCAGACTGGAATTCTGATTCACCTTCTGTTGCAGACCTCAGCGCTGTAGTCATCATTTGCTCAACTCCCTGGCTGAAATTTTTGAGCAATTTCTCTGAATGCTCTTTTTCCAAAATCTTCATGATTGTTTTCTCATGGCAGTCATCTATTGGCTCTGGATGGTTCAACCAATCCTCCAGCATATCCAACTCCATCTCCCATGGAGTGAGCATCTTATCTGCATGCTCTTCTTCGGCTAGGGAAGATTTTGACGTTTGGTCCATTTCTTCTTTCTCTTTGACAGTCTCTGTTGGTTGTTCTTCTGTTGTTGTACCCGAAACATCTTCCCTGGCCTCATCTTGGCTTCTTGGTAGGAATATCTGAATTCCTCGAATGATCAGGAGATTCCTCTGATCCTTCTCTATCAGCTCCTCTTGCTGATTCGAACTCATCCATGAGTTCATCTGCTCTCCCTTGCCCACTTGGCAATATGGGATTTCTTCTCTGCCCTCCTGGAAGTCTATGAGATCCTCCAACGATCTCATCTCATTGCCCTCCTGGCAACCTGAATTTTCTGTTCTGCACTCATGGCAGTCCTTGAGATCATCTCGTGACCTCTTCTTATTGCAACCTGAAATTGCTTCACTACCTTCCTGGCAGTTCACGAGATCTTCTAGCGATCTCATCTCATTCTCAACGTCACTGAGATTTCTCCCAGTCTCTGGTTCACAAGTGTGAACCACTCCCTGTTCACCTCTGAGGCGTTCAGCATGCCTCAGCCATCCTATTAACAACCTTCGTTGTTCTTGAGCCAACAATTTCTTGACTGGCCACTTTGCTTTCCTCCTTAGAGGCCATTCATACACCTAATGTGTCTTTGGGTTCTGTTGCACCCACAGTGCAAGCTCTTCCATCCTCGCCCTCACCTCAGCAAGTTCTTTATCCATTTCATCTTTTCTCTGTTGTTGGTGGTTCTTCTTTCCACCGCGTCCATGGCCTTCAGTAGCCATCTTCCTGTTCTTGTTTGCCCTCCTGGAAAACTTGTTGTTGTCACTTTGAAACCGTGAGTGCTTCCAACCTTTCCTACAGTCCTCTTGGCCATCTATTGACTGTTGTGCACCTTGCAACAATCATCACAGAGCTTCAACACTATGTCTTCCTTTTCCTCTGGCTCCCTCTACCTGCAATATACAGACAAAATCTGAGCTCTGATACCACAACTGACACAGACCCCCTGCCCTCGGGCCGAGATCCGCACAGGATCGTTCTAAATTCTCCTCAAGCTGAAGCGGCTCCTGGTCCACAATTGACGCAGACCCCCTGCCCTTGGGCCAAGATATGCATAGGATCGTTTTAAATTCTCCTCGAGCCGAAGCGGCTCCCTCGGATCCCTATTGGAACCTCACGAATCTGATCCACAGGTCCTTCGTGAAAACCCGCCCTGAGCAACTTAACACCAGGCGCGAGCCTTACCTCTCCATGCGACCACAACCTGGTCTTAGTGCAAGCGCTTTTTGTAACTCGTGAGTTCGTGAGTCGATGACCTCGACTCCTCTTTCTCCAGACCTCCGATACTCGAGATGTGATACGGGTATGGTTCCCCCCTCACTAGCGCCTGCTACATATAACCGTCGGCTAGGGCCTAACTCTAGCACTACTCGCAACTTCACGAGTTGGAGTGTTGAGCCCTCGTGCTCCTCCTTTGCGAAACCCCGAAGCACGATAAGTCAGCGATGGGTTGACCACTTCCAGGGTGATGCATCTACGCCACCAGTCGCCTACTTCTGTCTTTTCTGTGCGCTCTTTGTTTGCGCCACTTGTCAACCCATTGGTCCCCACCTAACAAACGTGACATGTGTTCGCACGAGCCCTCGACGCTCGGTACTTCGCGACTTCTGCAGTCGAAAAGAAACTCTTTCAACCCCCGAACCCCCAATACGCGATACCATGTGGAGGAGCTAATCCAACAGTTCTCCCGTGGCTTGGATCCAACGGTCTGGATCTCCTTCCCTGCTCCTCGCAACTCGGGACTTCGCGAAACCAAGAATTTGGTCTGCCCTCCAAACTCATGAACCCTGAATTCGCAAAATGATCCGGATCTCTGCCACCTGTCCTCCAAAATGGATGGTCCTGATGCTTTCGGGTCTTAACGAGTCCTCTTCCTTCGGCTGTTATGAGGGTTAAACCTCGCGAACCTTTTCTGGATCTGATGGCTCACGATAACTCGACACTTCTCCCTCGAAGTTTCTGTCGTCTGTTCTACCCTTCTGTGCGGCTTCCCAGGGATTAAACACCTCGCACCTTCTCCCGTATCCGATGGCTATCGTTCCTTGGTTCTAGATCTGACGGTCCAGATCTGACCTCCGTGTATGCTCTCCTCCTGCTGCATGGACGTAACTTCAACGGTCCAGATCCAAGCTTCTATCATTGATCCAACAACTGTTGTAGCTCCCTCCCGATTTTTCTCAGTTCCTTCCGGACTGGAAGACTTTCAAGTTTTCAAAGGCCTTGACCTTTGCTCCCTTTGTGAGCTTAATTCCTTTTGATATCGCCTGCATTCTAGGAACGTTATCCCTCCTGAGCTTTGTCGACTATGAAACCTCAAAGTGTTTCTCGAGCTTCTTCTCACTCTGATTTTACTCGGTGCGCTAAGGCATTATCCTTCCAGAGCTTTGTTTACTTGAGCCTCTAGGGGACTCGCCCTTCTGTGCCCTCAAAGGGTAATCTGGTGTCCTCCTGATGACCTTCTTCTCAAGCCCTCCTTGTTGAGCTTTATTTCTCTGAAACTCAAAGGTTCCTTCTGTGCACACTTGCACCAACTCAATGCCCACCTGGCAGAGTTCTCCAGAATCCTCAGTGACTCTATCTTCTCTGTGCCTTCCTATGCACAATCTTACCTCCAAGGTGTTCAACAACCTTGAGACTTCCTCCCTGGGTCTAATACTTCCTCTGGTGCGCCCTCCTGGCACAACTCTGTCCAAATTCCGCAAAATTCAGAAGTGCATTTTATGTACTGGCTCAATGCATCCTATGCATTTACTCAATGCCCTCCTGGAAGAGGCTTTACATAATTCTCAACAATTCTACTTCTCCTCTATGTGCTCTCCTCTACACAGTTTCTCCTTCAAGGTGTTCAACAACCTTGAGGCTTCCTCCTTGATTCAATGACTTCAACTGGTGCGCCCTTCTAGCACGTCTTTGTCTGAAATTCCGTAGAATTCAGAAGTGCACTCCTTGCATTGGTTTTTCAGAGACCGCAGTACTCTATCATGCACTCTTGCATGAAACCACAAAGAATCCACACCCGAAACCAAAGAACTCAACAGATAGGAAAATCTATCTATCCCTGCAAATGCGCATCTAACATACATCTACATCATGAATGAACACACAACATTCATAAAAGACACATAAATACGTAGAAACACATATGCAAGAAAAATTGCTTTGTATTAATATCAATGTCTAATTTACAATGTGTTCGAGCCCAGACTGCAACAGAGTCTTGGCTCCCTCTCTTATCCAACCTATTCTCTCTTCTTCTCTCTATCTTTTGTTCTATATCTCAAAACAAAAAGAATATCTCTTTACAAAAGGGGGCTCCTCGAGCGCTTCCCTCCATCCTCACCAACTCTCATTAATTACAATGAATTACATTGAATGGGCCATCTAATCCGAATTGGAGTTAGATCCCCATGCTATCGGCCATTAAAGGCGACATTAACTACAACATGCTTGAAGGCATGGCTTTGGCTCTACCAGCCTTACAACAATTAATACATTTAATTCAAATTTGAAATTTGAAAGTGAGAGGGTTGTGCCTCTCCTCTCCATTGAACGCATGTTGGGTGTGTTGGCGCTTGATGACGTTGGAGCGATGCTCCTGCATCAATCCACCAACTCATGGATTCCGAATACGAGCAATAATCCAGCTCAGAACTCTCAATATATGAAAATCGTTGATATATATTGGCACTTAAAATTGTTGTTGGGTCGAGTTCTGGATGAACGTCATGAAACACACCAGGAGATATTATTGCAGCTCAACAACATTCAATTGCAGGCTAAACTAATTGAGCACACGTTGAACCTGATGGAAGCGAAGATGGTTGGATTGGAACTGATCAACTTGGACTTCCCCCAACCTCAAGTGTCAACTATTGAGGGTCGTCCTATCACTTAATCTTAATGTTTTTTAGCTTGCTTAGTTTGTTGTTTACCATAGAAGGTCTAGATGTCTCTACCCCACCTCAATGCAGTTATCTAGAGATTAGACAACAATTATTTTTTTGCACAAATGAAATTCATAGGCTCTATTTTATTTAGTCATATAGTTTTAAGAAACAAAAATATAACAAACTTATAGACAAGATGATGCATTGTTGTTGGTCTGGTTTCCCAAGTGGCAAGCCAACAACAAAGTTTTTTTACAAACTTTCTATGACAATATAAAGATTCAATATAGCTTACAAAAAAAAAAGTAACTAACTTTCAAGAAGTGAAGTTCACATTTCAACATTTACCACTTTGTTTTTAGTTTTTAGAATGACAACCATGTAAAACAATTAAAGCTAACAATCATATTCTCATATTCCAATTTTCTACAATATTCAGATTAAAGTTTAAATTTCAAGTATCCCAAAGTATTATGTGTGTACTTCTTAAGTTGGTTAAGGCCCCTCAGATTTCATCAATACTATAATCAACTCAGAACAATTTTGATTGCATAGTACTAAAAAATTTCATGTAATTTAATAATACAATTTCATTGACAAAATAGGAACATTAATTTAATACTCTAGGATACTTTTGGCATAATACAAAGGCGGATTGTATCTCTGCTTGCCCAGACATTGATTTGGTGTCTTATTTTGTTTGTCTAATTTGTCATTTAGCGACTTCTGTCTTTTTGGAATTGTCATTGAAGTAGATTGGTTGATAAATCTATAATCAATTCGCAAGCTAATCCTTGAAAAGGTTAGAATGGATTTTGTTGAAATTAAATGCCCATGCCTGACCTTGAAAATTTGTAGTTTCCAACCAAATATGCAATTATTTCTTCTAAACACTGAAAATGATAGTGCATGCTTTAGCAGAGTTAACAGTTTTCACAATTTCAGGATTGACAAGGTTGAAAGGTTTCCATTGGATTCTATTATATATAAGGGTATGGGATTGACATTTAATCAAGAGCACCAAGCCCTCTATATTGTTGTTGACCAAAATTTGGTCATCTATATTTTCTCGCTCTTAGATTAATAAAAAACATTGATATCAAAAGATGAAAAATTTTGAACTATTATAATTTCCTTGTGTAGCCCCCAGCCTCAACTTCGTCACACATTTTTCGGATCGAAAATCCAAGTTCATATGCTCAAGATATCAAGTTTTAAAGTTTAAAGCGGAAAAAGACGCCTCTTTCATGTGGAATAAAGCTAATATTTTGGAAGGGCTTTTAAATTTCTTCGGGTTCAAGACCCTTGAAAATATTCTTGTGTTGGGTTCAAAACCCATAAAAAAATATTTGTAGTATTTCTAGTGGGAACATGTCATTCTCCTCTCTTCCCTCACCCCTCATATCCCATACTTGGTTTTTATTTGAGTTATAGCGGTCGGTTGGACTCACCATAACTCCCTCACCTCTCCCCTTCATCCTCCTCATGTATGTCCCCAACAAACTCACCTCACCACTTTATTTTCCTTACTCTCCAACCCTTCCCTTCTCCCCACATTTCCCACCCCCTCACTTCCGCTCCCTACAAAATCCCTTCAAAATGCCCTGCCCTCTCCATTTCCTCACCCCTCATCCCTCACATTCCCATACTTAACTTTTTTTTTTTAGTTATAGCAATGGTTCGAACTCACCATAACTCAACCCATTCTCTCCCTCTCAATTCCCAAGCCACTCACCCTTCCTCGCTCCCCTCATTTCTCCCCCCTCACCTAATCCTACGTCACCCCCCTCATTTACACCACCTACATTTCTACCCCTCCCCCTAAATACCCACTCTACCTTTTTCCTTACACTCTCGTTCCCCATCCTTTAAAACATTATACCTTAAATTTTTATAATATGTAATTCATAACCAGTCAAATTATTACTCTTGGCATCCATTAAGATCATGACACATGGTGATCAAAGATTAGTGCTTCATGGAGACCAAATAATGGTGCCACATGGAAACCAATCAATTGGAGACACATAGCAATATATTAATGGTTGAACAAAATTTAATCCAAGGGCCTAGATTTGTCCACGAATTTTGATCAATGGTGGCTGAGTCACGATCTTGCAGATGCCATAACGTTTTTTTTTAGTTATAGCGGTCAATCAAACTCACCATAACTCAACCCACTCCCTCCCCCTCAATTCCCAACCCATTCACCCTTCCCCGCTCCCCTCATTTCTCCCCCCTCACCTCATCATATGTCACCCCCCTCATTTTTGCCACCTACATTTCTACCCCTCCCCCTAACTACCCACTCTACCTTTTTCCTTACACTCTTGTTCCCCATCCTTTAAAACATTATACCTTAACTTTTTATAATATTTAAATTATAACGTTTTATAATATGTAATTCATAACCAATCAAATTATTACTCTTAGCATCGATTAAGATCATGACACATGGTGATCAAGGATTAGTGCTTCATGGAGACCAAATAATGGTGCCACATGGCATCCATTGAATTGGAGACACATGGCAATATATTAATCGTTGGACAAAATTTAATCCAAGGGCCTAGATTTGTCCACGAATTTTGATCAATGGTGGTTGAGTCACGATCTTGCAGAGGCCATAACTTGAGCTTTGGGTGTTAGAATCATGTAAACTTTGTAACGTTGGAAAGGTATTTAGACGTAGAATATGATGGTATAGGTTTGAAAGGCTGAAGGTTGCTACATTTTCCCCAGAAATTAAAATATTGGTCAGCTTCATTTTTAATGGGCATGTGTGACAACTCAACTTCACGAGCTCATGTCTTGAGATCCAGGAGACGGATTTGAGAAAATTTTATATCGTTAGAAATCTAAGATGATGAATATCACATTTGAAATTATTTCCATGGCTAAAAATATTATTATCATTCCAAGAGAATTAAAACACAACCATCCTCTTTTAAAGGGAAATTAATTAAATTTCAAAAATAAAAGTTTAATTAAAACTTTTATTAAAAAATGAGAGGGGCCCATTTTCAATATATTTATATTAATGATCTGAATTCATTAATGAGGAATTAATGAGGCATTAATTAAATTAAATGTTTCAAGAAGAAACTTGTACAGGAATTTCTAGAAGGGAGAAACCCTAACTACTCAAGTAGTTAGAAAATCTCTTCTTAAAAAGAGAAGAGAGGCTCCATCAAAGGTTGGAAGAATCGGTATTGTCAAAGGGGCAGGGCAGGGCAAAAGATCATAGGAAGAAGAAGGTACAGCCATGGATACACAATCAAGCTTCTGATCAAAAGAAATAAATTTCCATCTTCTCCATTCTTTCTATTCTTCTACACCACTTCTCATAGCTTTATGCTTGAATCTCAGAGTTAGGCATAAGGCTGAGTTGTTGAGCGTTTTTCTTGTATTCTTCTAAGATCTTTTCTTATATGTTCATGGAATATTTGCAGCCATATACATGGCTATTAAATATTTTGTAATGAAGAACATCTTTCATGAATAAAACTCCACAAATAATTGCTTTGGGGTTGATCTTGATTGTATCTAGTAACTTTGAGTTGTAAGTATGAGATATTTGAGGTTGACCTATCAAATTCTCTTTTGATCTTGATGGCGGTACTCTTTTAAAATTCTTTGAGATGATCAAATTATTCTCTCATATTTTTCATGAAGAAGACATGAATGTATTTATATATGATTAAGAAGATTGTGTGTGATGTTGATGACAATTTAATTCTGATATTGAAGCCCTCCTTCAATATTTTCTTATTGTAAAAATACTTTTTCTACACATAAAGATCATATTGGGTTATTGAAGAACCACTTTCATTTTAAATCCAAGCAATAAATATTTGGGGTTTGATGTCTAGCACTCTCTCTACTCCAAGATATTCAAAGATATATCTTTTAGCCAAAGAGGAGAACCACCTCTCTAAAAATGAAGGGGAAATAATGTCCTCATGAGATTGTCATTTCGGTCTTGACAGATTCAAGTGTCAACAATTCCCCAACTGCAAATAAGAACCATAATGTTGCATTGAGATTCCATGTATTTTCCAAATTAGTATATATAATCGTAAGCCAATAAATATGTTGAACAAAATTGGGCAGAGGAATGAAGTGAATGTGTCATGCATAGGGTTCAAAACTCATTAGAACTAACTCATGTATAAACATATAAAATCCCATGTGCAACAAAGTAGGGAGGCTTGTAACAAAATGTGTGGCAGCTAAACATAGTGATAGCATTATAAGCAATGCACAACTAGTAAGCCACAATTGCAAAGGTCAAACCAAAATTTTACTCCAAATAACCAATGGAAACTTATCACATAAATGTTGTGAGATATATTAATAAAACAATGTTCGACAAAACTCTCTGAATGCTTCTTTGATCTCCCATGCAAAAAACTACTCAAGGTGGTCTCAACTTCTAATTAGCAATCTCAGTCTACAAACTTGTGGAAAGAGTGTTCGCTTGTGCTCGTTGATCTACTATTGTTCCATTAACTATAAATCCATTAAACATGAACAATACTTTTGAGTCTAACTTCATAAAGCACTAGAGTGCAATAGAAGCAAGTTCATTTTCTGAGGGTTGTGAGGGACCCTTGTCTAATTCATAAAGGGATGTCAAAAGATATAGTCATCTTGAGTGCAATACGATTGGGTTTGGTCATTGACACTACATGGTTTAGCTATTGAATGGATTATGGAGTCTATACATGGGACGTGTGCATCTTCATTTTCGCTAAGGTATTGTACATTTCTCACAGTATTCACAAAATCTGTAGTAAAAATCACTAACAATTTCACCTGGTATCCTTTAAACCTTCAGTAATACATGTCTATTATGCTAACATTATCAATCCTGGCAAATCTATTTAAAAATCAAGATGCCAAATTAGAAAATATGGTCGCCTTCATCTGACACATAAATTAGGATAGGACTTTGTCACAAAGCATGGTGTTAAAATTTGTCATCTTTTGTGCCTCATCATTCATTCACACCTATTGAAAAGCTTGTTGACAAGCCAAAATATGTAACTTACCATTATTTTTTCCATTATAATTTGGGAACTTAGACATTGCCACATGACCTAAGTTCTGCACCATTGCTCTGATCTACATAATGATGACAAGAGTTGCAGTTCTAATTAGAAACAAGATGTTCAAATTTTCCTTTATAGGGGATGAAGAAATTGGAGTATTGACCATAATTTTCATATACTTTATCTCATTCTTCCAGCTCAAGATTGGTATTAACTTCCTCCTCTGCCTCTATAGTGGTCTTGAGTAAGTGTCATATTGTTATGATGTTTCCTTATCTTCACCCTCTGATATGGTGTTCGGAGTTTGTCATTGCGCAAATGATTGCCACAAATACTTTTGTTTAGTCCAATGTTGGGGTCTTTCAGAACACAAATCAGAACCTAAGCACGGTTCTTTGGCGTTTTGAATGATTTTCCTTCAATGCTTGTCAATGATCCCCTGAACCACTTTTAAACTTCTATTGTTATTCATAACATTGTTACTCAAATTTCTACCACAACTTCCAGTCATGAAACAAAATATAGGTGGATTTCCAAACATATAAACCATCAAATTGTGGTGAATGCTTACACCTACATTTGTAGGTGATTTAAATTCAAATGTACATCAAAACCAGTGCTAAATTCTCAAAATAGTGACATCATATTTGTGCTTTATTTTCAAAGAAAATCTATGATTTAATTCAAGGTAAAAATCGAGTTTAAATATTTTTGTTTCACTGATATAATTAGGAAATAGAATCAGCAAAATCATACACATTTTTGAATAAAAATCAGCCATTTACAGAAACAGGGATTTTTAGGATATACAAATAGAGATGACAATTTAAAATAACACATATAAATTCTTGAACAAAGAATTGTAACTTATATTTTGAAAGTTGTAAACCAACAACCAACTAAGCGATAAATTTCCACCCAACCGTAGGCAATCCACAGTGGATGTCACCCCCTAGTCGAGCTATAATACCACCGGGGCAAAGCAGGGATAAAATAATTATGGAATTTGGATTCAAACCAATAAATTCTATTGTTGGTTTCATGACGATAGAGTGGCACTAAGGCACCTACATACCTACCCCACACAACACAAGTATCACCTCCTTCTCTGTTGTACAGTACCTCAAAAATTACTACTTCTCGTGTTATTCATTGTGTGCATAGATGTTCCGAGATGTTATCTCAAGTTTCAATAAAGTTCTCCATGGTTTCTCGGCTTTTCCTCAAGGTCTACAAGCTTCAATTCATGGTTGACTTGGTCTCTCATGGGCTTGGTTCTATTTTTTTGTTGTTTAACCCTTCAAAACTCTTTTCCTCTTCCTTTTTTAACAGCTCCTCCCTCCCCATTCGAATTTCCCTCATGCCTAATGGAAAGATAATTCAAACTCGACTTATTTTCCTAGTTCCAAGAATGTAAGGGAGACAACTTGCTAGATTTTAGGAAATGGTGACTTAGATTGAAGAATTTGTTTCCTCCACTCCTTTCAACTCCTTTTAGCTTTGAAATTCAAATTTGAAATGGGTGAGAGTTTAAGATAACATAAGGTAGATGTTTTTAGGCATAAACCACCTTACACCCCCTCACCTTTCCCCTCTTCTGGTATCATAGTCCCTATAGGCACTCAATCTCAGCCGACATTGATCATTTTTAGTAGATGCAAAAATAAAATACTTACAATATTCAAGAGAGTAAAATTGAGATATTACACTATAGTCATGTTTCAGTGGCTTAAATTTAAAAGGGTCTTATCATCGCCATATGAAATTTCATTACAGCATAAAAACAATTACCCCTTTTATCTTATATGCATTTAATAGAAGAACAATCTAGGATACTTGGTATTTAAATGTTCCATGTGTTCAGACTCAGTGGACATTACAGGTACTCAACTAGGTGTTTGTTGGTATTGGTTTCTGACTAGATTTGCAGGATATGGACCCCATGAGGAACCTTCATTTGGTTCTGACATATGCATTTTTATTCAATAGATTTGTTGTTTAAATGGTCCATGTGTTCAGACTAAGTAGGCATTACAGATACTCAATTGGGTGTTTATTGGTATTGGTTTATGAGCATATTTACAGGTTATGCATCTCATGAGGAACCTTCTTTCGGTTCTGACATATGCATTTTTGTTCAATGGATTTTACCAATGGAAACATGTATCTAGTGTCAATGTTACCTATGATCATAGAAGTTTTCTAATTGATGGCCAACATGAGTTCTCATATCTGGTTCCATACATTATCCCTTAAGCACACCAAAGGTATGTATCATATGTTTCGTTTGGGTCGTGTTTAAACCCAATTGTTGGTTTATAATATTCTCTAGACATTTCTTGTCTTATTGTTTTTGGATTTGCATCACATGGAAGTTGGTTGTTACTTTTGTGCATATGTGGCCTGGTATTATTCAAGAGGCTAAGAGTGGAGCCTGGATTTCATTAAGAGTTATGTGTTCTGGGATATGCATGAGCCCAAACATAACAAGGTGATTATGTTATGCATCGTCTCATTGCTAGTTGATTGCATAAATACATGAAGTTTTGCATTTTTCTTAAGCACGTATTGGTTTATGCAGTACAACTTTGAAGATAGGTTTGATTAATTTAGTAAAGTTTATGAAAATAATTTAGTAGTTTGGATTTCTTGTGCATCTTCATATTGGTCCACATGCATGCACAAAATGGAATTATGGTTGAATCTTTGTTTCTTTTTGGTTGAAATGGGCTTATTGGTTTGAGATTTTCAATAGAAAGGGAAGGCTCCAAACAGACCCCCAGTCTAGATTAGTTTATCTAGACAATCAGTCAAATTAATACTTGAGTTATTCAATGCTCTGCAATAGTGGTCCCATTCAACAACCTTTGCACCTATTAATCCCAACTCTACAATTGTTTTCCAAGTGCCAAAATTGCCCCCATCCTACCCGATCCTCTTGCCTGATATAGGAAGTGGATACCCCGTTGCTTAAGAGAAGCGATAAGACCGTGCGATAAAAGTGACTTCTTACCCAATCCAAGGATCTCATTCTCACCAGGACGGATAGAAAGGCCCGATCCTAGATTCCAAGCCATCCAGTGAGTGACTACACATAGGGATTTTAACAAACTTCACCAAGTGTTTGAGACCTTATGTGTCCTAATCGTGGAGCATCTCAACCAAGACACCACCGAGGAAAATGAGAGGTATATGTCCTTTAGCACTCTGTGCCAGAGGGTGTCCTTCATCAATAATCACCACAATGTGTTTGCAACCAACACTCTACTGAACACAAACAAGTTTTTGACTCCCCAACCACCATAGGATTTTGGTTTTGCAATATATTCCCATCTGCAAAGGTGAATATGCTCCCTTGCCCCACTGCCCAACCACAAAAAATTAAACATCAATTGTCTAATCCTATTGAGAACTAAAGTAGGAATGATGAATACCGCCAGCCAGAAAACTGGCATGCTCTCAAGAACCACTTTGACGAGAAAAAACCGCCCTTCTAAGGACAGCCATCGGTGGCACCAGTGACCAATCCTTCTCTTGAAATTGTAAATGAGCCTTCTCTAGTCCTCAAATCTATAATTTGTAGGCTTAAGGAAAAATCCCAAGTACTAAAACCCTTCATTTAGATCCATAAAATTGTAGGGAACAGAGTCTTGAAACTAGTCAAATCATCATCATGTAACCCAGAGAAGTGGAAAGTTGACTTAAGTGGATTAATGATCAGACCTGAAGCACTGCATAAATTTGAAAGTATAGATTTGATTTCCTTCCATTCGTCTATCCGAGCTCTGGCCATGATAAGCACATCGTCCACAACAAAAATATCAAAAATCTTATGGATCCTGGATAGCTTGACCCCATATATTTTCCCTTCTAATTGTGCCTTCTTGAGTAGTAGACTAAGTCCTTCCATCACTAAAATGAACAATTGAGGGGATAAGGGGCATCCTTGCCTTAATCCTCGTCCACTCTGGAAGAAAGGAGATGCCCCGTCGTTTATTAAAATCGCAAAGGAAGTTGTATTAACACATCTCATTATCTAGTTTGCACGCATGAGACCAAAGCCCGTCCGAAGAAGAATCATCCAAAGAAAATCCCAATTAACACAATCATAAGCCTTATGAAGATCCAACTTTAGAATAAGAGCTCTCAATTTTTTTGCTTTTATGTTGTGAAGACATTCATGTGTCGTACCTACCGCATCCATAATTTTTCTTCCCTTTAGGAACCCCAGTTGCTCCCTTGATAATGACCGTGATAGGATTGAATTTATCATGTTAGCTATAATCTTTGCAATAATATTGTAATCCATATTACAAAGAGAAATGGGTCTGAAATACCCAAAACAAGAGGGCTTGTTCACTTTTGGGATGAGGACTAAAAAGGTCGAGTTCAAGGACATTGCCATTGTTCCATTCCTCTTGGACTCCTCCACCGCCTCCAGTATATGACTCTTACTCATCACGAGAACATGTCCCTCAATGAATACATCTCATATATTGATCCGGATTATTTTCGGCACGAAATGAGAGCGG